>WBMZ01001497.1:103526-202333 GCA_013400975.1 Atrichornis clamosus
GGAAGAGTAAGGAGGGAGAGGAAAGGGAAGGGAAGGGAAGGGAAGGGGAAAAGTATAGGGAAGGGAAAGGTAGGCAAGGGAAGAGAGGAGAGTATAGGAGGATAGGAGAGAGGATAGGATAGGAGAGAGGATAGGAGAGAGGATACAATAGGGGAGGGGAGGGGAGGGGAGGAAAGGGGAGGGGAGGGGAGTGAAAAGTTTTCCATTATGATCCATTTAACACACAGTATCAGTGTATTTGCCCTCAATTTTATCTGTAAAGGGAGTGTAGATGTTTTTAAAATGTATGTACATAATCTTTATTCTACTTATTCTTGCTAGGATACTGAGAAACCTCCATATTCTTTGCTTTCAAATAATTGTAATTTAAAAAAATGTTTATTTATATTACATGTGTGTTTGCATGTAACTTTGTCACCAAGATTTTAAACCAATAGAGGACTCGCCTCTTTTGTAATTCCTATTTTAGACATTTAAGTATCAGATATTTTTATTGAAGTATTGAATTCAGTGATACATCTGCATAACTACAGTATAATTATACTGTAATCACAGTGTAGTTCAAGTTCTGAACTGTTTATATATATATATACATAATTTCCATTCATGAATATAACTGGAAAAATCTCTCTCTTTTTTAATTTCAGACAATCACATTAAAGTTTTAATCGTTTTATTGGCTTTGACACAAGAATTTTTCAGAAGATCTTAAAATCAGACATATAGGCACCAGGCTGAGCTTGTTTTAGTGCATACTTTCCAGTTCCTTTCCACTATTTTGGTAAGCTTCTTTTTTGCAGTTTTTATACTTACCTGTGCTTCCTTGTGTAGCTTTGTTTTCAAGCAAACTTCTGTGTCTGTGTAAAACTATGTTGACAGTAATCAATCTATGTTTCTTCAGTCGGAAAAAAAGTAGTTTGTTTTCTTTCTCCCCTTTTTTGTTGGTACTTTGGAGAGTGAAGATATGTTTTTATATTTTGCACCCTTTTATATGTGCCACTATATAAGACAGTGAGCAATTCTACTGTTAAAGTCTAAAAATTGTGCAACTCCATGTAGCCTCCTCAGGACTGAACCATGAGTGATGACTTCTGGGAACCGTATCTGAGAATAATTATCAAACTTATCTGAAAATAAGTTTATAAATAATGACATCAAAGATCTCAAAGGCATTTATATCCTGGCTACCAAGGATAAAGGATAGGCCCCTAATAAAAAGAGAGAAGTGACAGTGCCAGAACTACATTTTTTTGTATTCCAGCCAGCACAGCAAGCAAGCACATGTGGCCATGTGGATTGTGTTTAGGATGCCAAAAAAGCCTCTTTTTGAGCCACTTTTGTGGTAAATATATGTCATTAATTTCCAGATCAAGTATTTTAATTGCAAGGGAAGGAACAGGATGCTGAATAGTAATATCTAAATGAACATGCACAGGATTTTGAGAAATCCCTGATATGTTTCATCTGTGATGGCTTAAACCAATCTCAGCACTGCCATGGTCCTAACATGGTCAAGCATGAAAATGCACATCTGCTTCACTCATTTTTTTTAACTTTATTGTGGTTTCTTTACTTTTTGTTTTTTATGCTACAACATACTGATTTTAATTTTCCTATGTGACTTTTCATAATTTTTTGAAATACATGTTTATTAAATTAATAGCATTGTCCTTGAACTTATTGTAAAAAGACACATGGAGAATATGTATTTGTATTTTCTATTATACAAATCTTTCAATTTTTAGATCAGTTGAAATGTTACTTATAGTCCTCAAAGAATGCTTACAAAAATCATGTCTCCCAAGAGGGAGTCTAAAAACTGTGGACACTTCCTATTTGTATTATCTTTCAATGACCTTTTTTTTCATTGAAATTGGGATGATGAGGAAAAGATGTCATTAGCTCCCTTGAGCAAAGCTTTGCTAGAAGTTCAACTTCCTTCTTAGTTGGTGTTCTACCAATTCTCCAAATAGTCACTGCATATGGTTAGAGCACAAGAAATGGGTTCCTCTGAAGTGTAACAATATTTCACATCTAGTTCAAAAAAAAAAAAAAAGTCCCATCTGCTTGGAGCCTCCGCTATAACCTGATTCTCAACAAATCACCTCATTATGTTTGTGTAGAACATAAGCAGTACTATATGACTACTTACACAGCTGCTGGGAATCACTGGCCACGCTGTACAGCAAAGATGATATTTGTAATGTAACGGCATCGTAAGTACAGTGTAGTTGAGCTCTAGTTAATGAATACAGAGTTTCTGACTCAAAAACAGACAGGACAATGAAGAATAAAGCCATTTTATTAAAAATACACAGAAGTTGCTGTCACTACCACCCCACCAGTCCATTTCCCTTTCTATTTAAAGGGGTTTTACTTTTCAGCCTTATGAGATGTCTTCCTGGGCTTTTGTGGTGCCTTGGGCTGTGGTGATTATGGAAATAATCATCTTGTAAACTGCTAGAGATAAGGAAGATATTTAAATAGTGGTTTCCTTCTTTGTTTACCTCTGCAAAAAGCTGAAGGATCAAACAGCTGAGGGAAACATTTTGCAAGCTTTTCAAATTTACAGAGTAAATTCAACAGCATTGTTGTGAATGTTATCACCGAGTTTTGTATTCCTGCTTGATTCTTTCCCAAATTAGCTCTTCTGCAAGTAAATATATCTTTCTCAGTTGCACTCCTCAGTCTATATCCTGAAAGTAACAAAACTGATGGAGTATGTTCCAGATATGCAAACCAATTAGCCTACACAGCTACAACATACTCTCAGTAAAATGAGTGGTCTCCAGTTTAAAAGAATAAGATATTGAATCCAGATTATATCCTTTCCTTTTAAAATGAGTGGTCTCCAGTTTAAAAGAATAAGATATTGAATCCAGATTATATCCTTTCCTTTGCAACATTGTATGCCAACTATAAAATTTTACATTATTTTATGAAAAGTTACATCATCAATCTTGTCTGCTGCAGAGGAAATTTGTTGAGCAGCTGAAAGCATATTTGAAGACAAAACAATACAATTAAAAGAATACCAGCACTCTTATCCACACTATCTCTAATTTTTAATTTTCAGTCTTTTGACATCTGGTTGATTTAGTAACAGAATTAAAATTTGAAGAAAAAACCCACACACATTAATAAATCATTTAGTAGTAATAATATTTTCATTACATTTTCTTCAAAATAATAATAATGAATACACAAACTTTGCATTGTGATAATACCATCAGAGTTTGAACAATTGTGGGTAGATTACATATACACACATAGAAAGAGATAAAAGATGCATATTACATCAATAGATAGTTGTACTGATGGGTATTATATCTGTATATTTGGGAGAAAAGAAAGCAATAAAATGCAAAATTTAATCCATTATGGCTTTAGTTTTTACAGATCCCAAATACATATGCACAGACCAAATATGCACAGAGCTTTTTGGCAACAACACAAACTTGGATTTTCCTTCCAAATTCTGCATAGAGCTTTTAACTGAAAATGTTCTATTCCAGAAGAATGCAGCTTCTCTCCTCAAACTAAATATTTTGATAAGTTTGTTGCTGGTATGAATAACTCCTGTTACTTTTTGTATATTATACTATCATTCAATATTTGTCCCATTTCAGTGTCAATTTTACAAATACAATATCTTATGAAAACCATATCAACCCTTCTTTTTTTTCTTCTTTTTTCTTTTTTTTTCTTTTTTTTTTTTTAAATAAACAGTCATCATGGCATTCACATGATACTACCTCTACAGAAAAAATAAATAATTTCATGCACAGTACCTTCATGACATGGGTCTTCTAACTTCATTGACTTTAGAACCCAAGGGAAGCCCAGGCACAATTGTCAATAGACCTCCTTGAAATAAAAACATCATTTTTCCTTCCGCCCATTGCAAGGAAGACTGAAACTGCCACTGATAATTAATCCACTGAGAGAAATCAATATTGCAACTGGTTGGAAATGAAACAACCCATAGCAAAATAAACTTTTGCCATGACAGAGCAGCAGTTCTTCAAAGTATATTCTGTCTGTGGGCAGATGTGGAATCTTAATAAATGATTGCGAAAAAGTAGAAGCCAGTTGTATCAAACAGTCAGATTTTGTGCCATAAAATGCAGTTATTGTTCCTGTATATGCTGACTTGTTTTTCAAGACATAGTATTGGCCCTGTATTTGTAAACACTGAAAATGCTGTGAAAGAAAGTGAAAGAAGACAGGACAGCTTGCAAATGGCCAGTAGTGGGAACTGACTATAAGAAAAAATATCAGTGTTGTATTGCATTCTGCTTATACCAGTTCTTGAACCACACTGCAACACAGGAAGTTAGATTTTGGTATGAAACTCAAGAATTTGAGTGAACTAGTCAACATTTACAGACTTATATTCATTTCAACTCCCAGGTGAAGGCCGAAATATTTATTGTAGGAAAGAGTTTAGGTATGGATTAGAGTTTCAAAGAATGGAAGAGTGGCTGTTTTAATATAGACCCCGATTGAAGTCAAAACACTTAGATAAAATCAATGAAAACAATAACAAACTCCATGGCACTACACGTGGAAATCAAGCCTATAGCTGTTTTGGGAGAGGAATTTAGCAGGAAATACCATGGCAGTCAACGAGAAGATTCAGTGATGCTCTCTCCTAGCAGCCCTCCTCCAGAAGTCCTCCAGTGTGCTTCCAGAAGCCTTTCAAGGGGCCTTCAGAAGTGCCCAGACTGTAGGCCAAATGGTAAACATTTGGTCCTGTGGTCTCAGCACAGGTGATCAGTGAACATAGGATGATTTGTGTTCCTTTGTACGAAAGTCTAATGCGTTTTATCTCCTGTATGAACCTAACAGGTTGACTTAGCTGATGCATATCTTCCAGAAAGGCAGCCAGAGTGGGGTTGCCTGCTATTTCTTTTAACAACTTTTATCAACAGTAAAAAAATATGCACCCTCTTTCCATTTATAGACATTGGTTTGGGACATTTGGGATGTTCCACAGCAGTATTTAATGTCCTTTATCAGCCTCCTTATCATCATAATGTCTGGTCTACATTGTTTGCTACAACCATTTTATCTACTTATCCCTTGGGATTGGGGTCCTTCTAACTGGATTACAACTGAATTTGGGCAGACCTAAATAAGGCGTATACCTTCAATGACAATAATATTTTAACACTTTCTTACGTTTTTCTTTAAATTATTCACACCTTGAAAAAATAATGCAGATATACCAAAATGTAATTCATCAATTTATCCTCTCTGAAACACTTTGTGGGGTTGTATTTTTTGTTTTTACTTAGGTAGTTGTCTGGGGTTTTTTGGGTGTTTTTTTGTTCTGCTTGGAATTTTTTGCCTTTTTTTTTTTTTTTTTTACCACCATTTATTGCTGGCTGGGTCATTCTACTTGTCTATAGTGAACCTAGAATGGTCTTTGACATCCAAGGAATCATTCACTTCCATCTCAATGATTATGCTGCCATAAAGAGTTTTCAAACAGAGTTACTGCCCACTGTCTGTAAATTCTTCGATGTAGAAAAAGATTGTTTCAACATCTAAAAATTCAAGCAACAACATTCTGTTAGACTTAATACATGTCTTCACACCTACATATACACGCAAAGGTGCAGCATTCAAACATGCACACACATAGATATATCTTGCAATTTTATTTAAATCTGTCAAACTGACATTTCCAGTAGGCTCTGATAGCCTCATCCCTAGTCTTCCTTGCCTGCACAAGGGGCTGCATGGGCGGCTCAAGGCAAACACAACTCAGGACATCCAGCTCCATATCTCCTCGCTTTCCAATGAGAGCTGTACTATGAGCAGTGTCCAGCCAACTTTAGTGGTCAGAAAATAATTCTGTAAGTCGTTTCGAGGTCAGAGTTATCCTTTTTCTTTACAGAGACATTTTGTCATAGAGTACTCCATTATCTTACCTGTTCAGGGAGATATTTTTCTTCAGTCAGCAGCAAATCAGAAGAGTCCTTACAACAATCTTGCAACAGGCTGGAAGATGAAGCATCACTGATGAAGACTGGTCTGCTTTGGTTTTCACTGAAGTTTCAGTTCCACATCAACATTCCATTCTGACATGGTCTAAAACTAACTTTTCAATATCCCCTCTGCCTCTAATTGCAAGATATTTGATCTCTAGGGAGAGTACAGCTGAGCCTTTCAGACATGGAATAGTGAAATAACACCTTTCGTATAGAAGTTATTACTGATGAAAACTAAGCTCCAATCAAGTCCTGAAACTTGTGGTTATTAAAGAAGCTTCTTTTCTTCCAGCAGATATGACCCTCACAAGGAGCAATTAGTAAAAGACTGAAAAATTGTCTTCAAGCATCCCATCAACATATACCCCAAAACACAAAAATGTATATTCTATTTTATTTTAAGATATAGCTCAAAGCACTGGAACAGGACATCTGTATCAAGATTTTACACAAAGATTTGTTACCGATTGCATATCAGAATTTCATACAAGTTGGCTATTGTTTTTTAATAAATAAACTTTGAAACTGGCTAGTCATATGAAAATAGGATAATTTCAAGAGTAACACCTGAACAGATAAATATGATTCAAAACATTAATGACTTATAAAAAAATAAGTCAGCTTCACACAGAAAGTTGGGTATGCTGCAGGATACAAAATATTAGCAGGATATTAGCAGAAACCTCAAGATGTTTTCTACATAAAGATAATTTTAAAACGTGCCTAGAATGGAGTATATTTATGAGAAGGCTACAGAACAAAACCAAGATTGAGTGCATCTCTAAAAACATTTATTTTCTCCACCAGAAACTGCTATTCCCATTTATAGCAGAATAGGCATCACAGAAAGCACCAGCAATACCTAGGAGTTTCCAGTGCAAAACATCTCTGCACTATCTTTCACATCCCATTCCCCCTTATGGTCTTAAAATAATAATGCTAGCAGTAATCATAATTCAATTTTCTTAAAAAGCTGACATTAAAAATAATGTGTATGCCACTAGCCTCAAACAAGCTCAAGTACATCACAGGAGATACCTGGAGCATCTCAGAATGTGTGTGTGTGTCTTTATGTGTACATGTATTTTTGTGTATATAACCCTGTGCTCTGGCATCTGATGGTACAAATATTAACCTTGTTTTCACAAAACCTCTGCAAGTCAGATATTTTTCTATACAGTTTTTACAGGAACAGACCCAAATGCAGCAAGGCAGGGAAGTCACCTTCAAGGAGATAACAGGGTGCAGAGCTCGGAATCTTATGATTCGCACCCCTCTTCTATTAAAAGCAACAGGAAAGTTCCTCTAGAGAGAATTTTCTAGTGTTGTGGTTTTCAACCTCTCCAGTCATCTGGAGAAACTGCAACTTGGGGATAGGTTTTATAGAAGCCCACAGCACTCATGGAAACAGACTAATGATGTTTGTTATCCGTGGATAGCCTGAGTCTGGGCATAATTCATTACTTTAGCTGCAGCTCCTCCGCTTGAGCAAGGCTGGTAGAAAAGATATTACCAACCTCACAGCAAACGTGAGTTCATTAAAACTGAGTTTCAGAAATCAGGCTTGTGATTCCTTCCCTCCATTTAAGATAGAGGGGAGCTTTCCCTGGAGGGGTCACTAGATTGAAACCAGTTTGGAATCTCCCTCTGAGGAAGCGTGTGTGCTCCTTTCTGACCACAAGTTACCTTCCTCCTATCGATCCTGCTGCCTCACACCACTCTATTGCTCTGGACACCCCCTTTATTTACCGCTTGTCAGCTTTCCTGATTCCAGGTATCATTTCCTTGATAGATATTCATTATGTCCCATGATTTCTGTTCTCCATCTTACAAGCACAGTATAAAATGGTTTTTTTTCTTGGGCTGCAAACACTACAGTAGCTTTCAAGTTCACTAGTCCCTTTACAAGATTTGTCAGCAGAGCTGGCCCTAAGGGTAAGCAACCTAGGTACCTGCCTTTGGAGCCAAATTTTGGAGGAAAAGGGTGGCTCACACAAGCTGCTGCACCCTGAGCACTTGCTGTTGGTGTTTCGGTCTGTTCAAATTAATCACCATTGGGCATTGTGACTCCAGGAGGAGTCAAGGCTCGTGGGTTTTGAGCCTTGATTAAAACATTTTGAGTTCACCCCCTCCACTCTAAGACAGAGGAAGCCCAACTTGGCCCTTAAGCACAGCAGATTTGGCCACTTGCTGTTGCAGGAAGCACACGGTGACAGGCAGTTGTAGGCAGCCCAGGTGAAGGTTGTAGGTATGGGACAAGTATGAAAGGGAGAGGAATCAAGCCTCTAACCCACAGGACAGACCACATTTATCTGACATGGAGACACAGGCAAGGGTGGGATCATGCTCAGCACTTGTGCTGAGAAGCTGCAGTGGGATGCCCAAGTGGGATGCTCTTTCCCCTCTGAGCACAGTGGCAGCTCAGTCTGCCTTTTTTCTGTCCTAAAGTACATCTGCTAACCCACCACATTCCCAACTCCATGTGTTGACCTGAAGAGGTTTGATGAGAAGGACTGATTTCAAGAATAGATGGCCTGTGTGGTTGATTTATTTCTGCTAAAGCATACTACCAGATCCTCTGAAGCTGTCTCAATTACCTCTATGTAAAAGCTGTTATTCTTCTCCTACAAGTTGTAGTCATGTTTGAGTGGCCCGATTTGTGCAGATTTGGCCTGCCTTGTCCACTTAAAAGACCATTAATCACCACTCCAGTTTATAAATCAAGGAGGCCAAGTTGCTGAGAGCAATTGAGAGGCTGAGGCTCCGCAGAAGTACTTAGCCAATTCCCAGACCCAGGCTTAGCATTTCTTTCTCCCCGCCTTTAGTCGTCAGACAATTCATCATCCCTCTCCCATTGAGGCAGAAAGAGCCTGACAGAAGAATGCCTGAAAGCTAATCAATATGATCAACTTGAGGGGGAGAGCACATCAAAATTTTTCTTTTTATTTCTAAGTCTTTTAAATAAATGTAACCTATTTGCTTTAAGATTTGGTAGTTTGAATTTACAGAAGACAAAACCAAAAGAAAAAGTGCAAACCAAAACCCAGATGCAGCAACAAGGGGTAAAAAACACACCACCCTTTTGCAGTAGCTATCCATGAAGAATAAAAGTGTCAGGCAAGGAATAGGACTATTATGATTGTGGATTATCAGTTTTGGGTACTACAGTCACACAAGATCGCTTTTCTTTTACAGCAGTGTCAAGTGCAATTGGCAGGCCAGAAGTCACAAGGAGGTCTGCTCCTACTAAATAAACATCAGCCTATTCTCTGCTTGCATGTGGACTAATGAGGTTATGATAGAAAATGGATCTGCTCTGTAATAAGGCAGAGTAAGAGAACTTGAACCGGAGGCTTATTTTCCTATTCTGTGATAAGTTGCTTTTACATATTTCGAGCACAGCCTTTTTTTGGAAACAGAGAAAACATAAATTGTTCATTGTACAAAGGAAAGCATGAGTGACAACTGTAAGTGGAATAGACAGTTTCCATTACCCCCTCACACTTGCTGAAGAATAATTTGCAAAGGCTGGGTAAATTGTGTTTTAAGAAGTGTAATGACGTGTAATAATTTCCTGTCAGCATGTCAGTTACAAGCAGAGTGAGTTTGATAATTTTGGGATAGGAGAGGGAAAGAATTGAGGATGATGGGGGAGGGAAGATAGAAGAAATGGGAAGGTCTTTTAGGATCGCTGGCTTCAGAAACTAATGAAAGCATAATTGTAAAAAAAAAAAAAACAGGTGGAGTGCTAGATAAAAGCAAGAGCTGTGCAGCAACCCGCCCAGATACTAATTCCCATTTGCTTTCCCATTAATCTTGCATAAAGATTCCAGGTCACAGGTCCAGCTACAGGGAGTATTAAGCAATTTAGTAGGATGGGAAATGGCTCAGAAATCAGAAAATGGATGATCTGAAAAATTTCCTTTTCTTGTCCTGCAAAAGGCATCTGTAGCATAATACGTTTCTTCACTCAGTCTCTCCGAGAAAGGGAAAAAAACCCAAACAAATCTGGAAAGTAAAGAAAAGAAGAAAAAAAAAAAAAGAAATAGTTGGGATGTATTTGACTGCCTACTTGTCTTTGAGAAGGCACAGTGTGGTAGAGATCAGTAAATGCCATGGCTTATAGATCAACCTAAGATGAATGAGCCAGTTATTTTCACACTGTTTCACTCTTTCTTCTCATTTTTATCTTAAAGACAATATTGTCTGAGATTTATTATTTATTAATTTTGTTATTTTATCATGCTGGCAATTCTGTCAGGAGCATAATATTTACTTTAATCCAGCCATGGTTGAATCAAATTTCCACTCTCCATTATACATATACGCACCTAGAGTCAGTCTGCTGACCTCATGGCACTTATTACTGATTTGCATTGTTGCAAAAGTAAAGGAAATTTGACCCTCAACCTGTGAATCTTATATTATCCTGCCCACCTTCTTGACACACCATGATTTCCCTTCTTCAGCACATATGTTTTTCCAGATCAATTTCCTAATCCTAAACAGGACTTGTTTCTACCATTTCTTCATTTTTGGTGGTGGATTGGGTGTAAAAGAGACCATTTTTTTAGAAAAGCTACTTTAGTATTGAATATAACAAGTGATACCATTTTCCTAACAGTCTGTTTCTCTTCTTACTGCTATCTTAATGGTGGTCTTGCAAAACTTCTCTCCTCACTAAAATTTAAGTTTTAGAGGATAGAGTACTTTCAGCCTTAAATATGCCTTAGAAAGAAGCCTTCCATACATCAAATCTTGAATTCACTGATTCAAATAGAACATTTACTCCGGATATGCAGCAAGGTAAGCAAATCTTTTGTTTCAAGGTATGTCACTTTGTTAAATAGATATTAAAATGCTCTGGGTTTGGTGGTTTTGATTTTGGCTTTTTCTCCATAAAACTTTAGCAGCTTTTACCTTCAAATAGGTCTGAATGGAAATTTCATATCAATTTCTGGGTTTCTTCTTTTCTAATGTTTAAGAAGTTGCAGGGGTAATCACATCTTGTGACTGAGTACAGAACCACTCAGCACATTGCTGCATGCTGACTTAGAGAAAGAACCTGACTTATCTTAATTGCGTGACAGTGCATTTGTCACCACTAATTTTGAAACTGGTTGCATTGAAATAGTTAGGTTATGAATGCAAACACATGCCAGACAGCTGGAAGGGTGTGATAAGTCTTGTTTGTCTTCAAGGTGCACCACTGAAGCAGTCTCCTCAGACTGTGGCTGTGCCTTTCCTTCCTTAAATCCAACAAGAATCATTTGGGGAAAAAAAACAGAGAAAGCTGTTTTAAATAAAGTTTGAAAACAACATAGACACAAAATAATTAGCATTATCCTAATGTTACACATCATAACAAATGAAAACACATTACAAAGGTGACATCACAGGTAATAGCCCTCAAGAGGTAGTTTCAGTGAAGAACAGCTTTTACATGAGGGATTTTCTGTGAGGTTCTTCACATCATTTCATGTCCAATCCCACAGAATTCTATTAATAATGATGTGGTTTCTCAACCCAAATTTCCTTTAAAATGTCTCAATGCAAAGCTATGTGTACTATTGTTAGGCCTAAGAGATGGAAGCAAACCTCCAGAAGGAGACCTCACATTCTACTGAGGAACAATTTCAAGAAGCATTTTGGGGTCTTGATTGAGAAGCAACCAAACATGAACTACCAGTAAAATGTAATGGCAAACAGCACATAAATAGGGGGAGGAGTGGGGGGATGCGTGTGCACCCAAACAGGGGACACCTATAGGAGCCAGGAGTCTGTTTTACTTCTGTGAAAAGCCTCACCAAAGTGGTGCTGAATCACTGCAAATTGCTTTCATGCCCCTCCTTTTGGAAGGATGTTGCAGATATTGTGAGGTTACAGAAAGTAACAATAGAAATGATCCATATGCTGTATAAACTGCCATGTGGTAAAACATTAAAGGAAATCAAGTGGGTTGGCTTATCAGGAGAAAGAAAAAAAAGAAGATCAAGGTGACTTAACTATGGTTGTATAAGTACTGTGCACTGAAGTGGCTTCTGATCTAGTAAAGAAAGCATAAAAAGAATCAACAGCCATAAACTGAATAAGACAGATAAATTCATATTAGTAATAAGGTATGCTTTTACAGCGGCAAAAACTACCATGGAAAGTGGTGGATTCTCCACTATTTAATATATCCAAAGCATGGTCTGGAAGTCTGCCTGGAAGTTATGCTTTCGTCAGACATAAATCACTGAGCTCAGGAAATAAATCTATATGATCTAATGGCTCTTTCTAGCCCTTAGATCCCATGTATTTATAAAATATGGTATAGATTAAAATTTAACTAATAGCTTTGAGACTTTCTTTGGTTTCTGTTAAATTATTGTCTGTTTTTAAATACTTAGTGAGTATCATAGCCTGTCCCTGTTTTCCCTAAGAGGCTAGGGTCAATTCATAAATGTTTCTCTTTACTTTAGAGAATAATTTTAAAGGCAGCTAAAGCCATACTATTCACATATGCTCATAGTGGTCTGAGGGGCAGTCCAGAAAAAAAGTGTATGTTTCCTATTAGGATATCTGTCTGAGCTGCACAAAAAAAGAATTTGAAGAAAGGGTATGTGTTTTGAAGTTTATGTTCTTCCACAGGTTACAGAATTTATTTCAAACAAGGGCAAGAAAAGCTCCAAAGGTTATTTTTAATTCTTGGTCTCCTTTACCTAGAACTTGTTGAAAAAATCTTCAAGAGTCTTTTTTTTTCCTTTACAAAGAGCTGTCAATGGACCTCCCTTTAATCAATATGGAGATAAACAAATAAACTGATATTTAAATGTCTGAAGTTTACACTGCTGTAATATGGACTCATGAACCAAAAGGTTTGGAAAATTGCACCTTCATGTCTCCAAAGTGGTCACCATTGTCAATTAGGTCAATAACATACATTATTAAATATCTTAAAGTAAAACTAAGTATAACTGTGGTCCGTAAAAAATCATTATTTCAATTCAAGAGATATAAAGGAATCAAAATATAAATACAAATCACAGATATATGGAGAAATTAGCAAGTTATTAGTGTTTTCTGTAATTGCTCAATTTCCCTCCTTTGAATACTGCTGCGGTTCTCATTAAGTTTGTGACTATAATTAGAATGTGCCATGTGACAGGCACCCTTCAGATAGGAAGGTGTAGATTCTGTTTGGAAGTGCATATTAATGATCATTCATTGTGCTTCATATTGTTTTCATTGTTAAGAATATCTAAACAATGAAACTTTAAAATGTTTTCACTTAAATGTGGTGGAAGTAATCACTGTTTGCAAAAGAGAGATCAAACACGGACTAGGCTTACAAATCTTTCTTTCCCATAAAGATCAATTCTGCCACACATGGAAATGAGGAGAATGCAGTCTTGACAGATACTTGCCTTTGTTATGGAGTGAGCTCAGACACATGGTGTGCACTGGTCTGTGAATTGCCCTGGACTGACAGGAAACTGAGCAGATGCTCATCAGGACTGCTACAGATATTTTCACCCTCTCTTGGTGGCTTGAGGCATGACCATATTCCCAGCCAGGGTCTCTCCCACCACAAAGAGGTTTTGAGTGAAGGAGGTTAAACCCACTGAAGGAGCTGCTTTGTCCCAGAGACATGGGGTGACCAGCAGGGGAGTTGGAGCTTTAGAACTCCAAACCCTCTGCTTTGAGGGTTTATACCTTTCCTCCAGTACCAGTATAATGTCTTTTACAGCTACAGCGACCTGAAAAATGCCATTTCTCTTTTGATGCAACTCAACTTGGATAAACAGTCTGCCAGCAATATGGAGTGGCTGAGGTCTGCTGTGCCTCTGGGAAGATACTTTGCTCCTGTACAGTCCTCAGTATTCCATGTTATGTGGACCTTTACTCATCTTGAATTTTCCGGCTGCAGAAACACAACTAACAGGATTCACATGACCCTCACATCAACTCTATAACTGCTTAAAGGGTGGACATCACGACTACAGCAGTAGCTACCCTCCTGATTTTGTGGCACACATTCTGTTTACTTCTCAGAGTCTGATGATGGGACCAGATAATGTCTTCTTTCTTCACAATCCACTAGCATCCAAAAAGTTAGGATTCCAGTTCATGCCACAAGGAACACCAAATGCTCTCTATACCCTGAATCACATAACTATTTCAAGCAATCAAGGACCTCCAACAGCTGCTCCATAATAAGATCCAAAACTACTGCATGGTCAAGATGAGAGGTCAATTCAGGTGGCCAAATGAATCACACGGGGCAGGCTCCTGAGACAGGTACACCTGATCGGAGGGTTCATGAAGCCTACTGAGCCATGACCACTCTGCACAAGGGTGACGACTACTCCTATCATGGAATCACAGAACAGTCAGGGTTGGAAGGGACCTCTAGAGTTCATCTTGTCCCACTCCTCTGCTAAAACAGGTTCACCCAGAGCAGGTTGCACATGATCACATTCAGGATCATTTTGAATATTCCCAGAAACAGAGATTCAGCATCCTTTCTGGGCAGTCCCACATTCTTCTGCCATGCCGTTGAGCAGCCTGATAATCTAGATAAACATTCAGTTATACAAGAGCCAAATGTCATAAAATAAAATGCAGACAATTTTGGCCATATCAATCTAGTGGACATTGCCATGTTTCCATGTACAGCAGTTTCCACTCAGGGTGCTTTAACTAAAACCCCCCTGGCAGTAGGCTAAGGGACAGTAGTAGAGCTAGAACCAAGCTCTGCTCCTCAGAAGTGCCTGTGACTGCAGAGGGTGTGACAGTGACACCTTAACAGCATTTAGCTTCACACAGTACTCCCGCATCCTTGCCCAGCTTTCTGAAGAAACTCTACCCCAACACCAAAGTATGCAGCTATGGGCAGAAAAGTAGGTTAGACTCATTGCTGGATATGTCCACACAGAAAGAGAGGAATTTGCAAATGCCCTCAGCCTCCTCTGCTGTTCAGTTCCTGCACCCTGTGCTGTTGCCTGGGATTTTCTAAGTGCCAGCACGGTGTGGTAGTGGGACTGCTCTGACCACTGCAGGATGTCTCAGCTGATGTACAACTACCTGCACCCAAGTTTACCCCTCAGATGATTGCAAATTCAGAAACTGCTGGTCTCATTTGATAGTGTACAAGGTCAGTTCTGCTTAAGCTGCCCACAGCTGTGCTATTTCCGTTTTACAGACTGTGTAAGGCTAGATTTTTACTCAGAATTTCAGGCACTATGCAAAAAGTATGATGAAGTCCTGAGCTGCAGGCACTCTGGCCATGTTACAAGTATAGAAATGGTTTCTAAATGCAGTTAAAATTATGAAAGCTCTATTATTCATGATGACACTGATTATCTGCCCCCATACCTCACTGACAAATTCAGCCACTGCTTTCAGATAAGATATCATACTTTGTCCACAGACAGCCCCAGAGGTAGGAATTAATTATTAAATACTGGTTGATGATAATTACATGATAACTTTATTGACCAAAATCGGAAAGGAATGTGTGATGCGTTCTAAATCTTCTCTATAAAATGAATCCTCTGAGAAAAGAGAATGTCTATTCTGAAACAAAAAATTAGCTCTTATATAAACCATCTTTAGAAACCTCTTTGTCAAAAACACTAGCATCATGCTCTAAAAACATAAAATGCAAGAACACATTTTAATCCAAATGTTTTCCTTGTCAGCATTAAATGAAACCTAGATAATAAAGCAGAACAGTAATTCAAATTCAGTACAGAGGATCACATACAAACTGTGTGTCCGTGCATAAATTCATATTTAAATTTAGTTTTGTATATTCTTGTGTCTTTCAATACTCACCTTTTCAGAAGGGGTGTCTGACTTTAGAGTCTTCAAACTGGGTGATATTAAATGAAGCTTCCAAAAATCAGATAAAATTTCCAAAAATAAAAACCAAGCTTCTTCCATTATATTCCTTACAATTGCAATCAGTAAAAATTTTAATGCTACTGATTCATGTTCCGTAATTTTAGAAGAAAAAGTGGAAATACTGCTACTGCTTTTCTAATTCCTTTTGGATATCATTGCGATAAGAGAATTTCCAACTTCAAGGGGGAATGAAGAGAGAATTTAGGTGGAAAATAACAGGTTTGATAGCTGCATATTGCCTTTCCCAGAGTGTTTTCAGTTATATCTGTGGAATACTGCTTGCACTTAACAGTATTTTCCACATATGTATAGACCTAAATGAAGAGACAGAAGGTATGGCAGGAATAAAAATCCACAAACATAGACAAGTGTTTGTGACAGAAGTATGAGAAATTAGTTTTATTATGTAGATCAGAAATCAGACCTACAACAGAAAAGCAAGATGTCTCAGAAACCAAACAAAATGCTGCCCTAGCATTTTAACAAAACTTTGATCTTATCATCACCCAAGGTTGTAAAATCTCCTGAAGCACGGGCCTAGAGACTGAAATTAGAATCGTGTGGAACTACACCTTTATGAAAGTAGATGCAAGTGATAATTAAAGGTAGGGTTAAACAGTCTAGTCTGGTGCTTTCCCAAGCCTAGGGAGTCAGTGTGCCTCAGTCCCTGTTCGACTGCAGGATCCCAATCATCCTCACTGCATAACTCTTACTCTGTGCCCAGATTCAAGCTGATAACCATTTCCTTCCAAGAGGAAACTCAGTTGGGTTGAGGACAGTTTGCAATGGGATAGATGCCTTACAGACATATCAGCCATGGCACCTATTGAATCAACACAAACTGGTATCAACTGGGGAAAAGGGACTGATTCTGGTGGAAAATCAAGGACTCGTGCACACAGCATAACACGGTACTGCAGCCCTCTTACATTCTGAAGGAACAGCTCCCCCAGGAAGGTGACATCTATGCACACTTGGATAGCACTGCTGCTATGGCCTTCCTGAGCACAGGCAGCAGAGGCAGGGATGGCAGGAATGGCAAGTAGCTGGTAGACTCAGAAGACAGCACATTGTGTTAAACAAGGAGGCCAACAGGTTTCCCCCATGATTTCCTAACTCGAAGCCTCTCCATGTGGTCATATGCCAGGTGTGAAGCAGGGCACACTGGGCAGATTTGTAAGTGAGCAGATGCAGGAGTGTAGGGGATAGATACTGAGCCAGGCCATGAGGACAACTGATACACTCTGAGGGCATAACCAGTCCACCTTTATCAGTGTCTGCCTTGAACACAACGACATGAACAGCATCCCCACCCAGCTGGCCTAGAAATCAGAAGTTAGGCCTGATATGGGTCACATGATTGTATAAATATATCTTTGTCTCAATTTTGGATTGACAGCCCCAAGCACAAATGAAAGAAACCCAGTACCTCCTTCACTACTTGTTTTAAGACAATGTGACAAAAATCACATGCCTTAACATGAGAGACACTGGAAGAAAGTTGAGAGGGATGCAGAAAAAGAACTGTCTATTTTTATTCTGGAAGTGGGCCATCTATCCATTTCTCCAGGAAAGTAATGCTTACTACAAATGTAATCACTGTAACTGAATCATTATGTTGTCTGGATTTTTCTTTTCTCTCTTACCGCCTTGTTCAATACTCTGCCCTTGACAGTATATCTTTCTAAAGTCTGTTTCACTGAATAGTCTTTAGACAGTTCTGGTACTTTTTAAATACCAGATTGAAAGTCAAGTCAGATAACAGATAGAAATCATATATAATGGCAAGTGAACAGAATTAGTGGAAGCTTTATAACAAAAGCGGTATTTAGAAGAGAAATGATTAATCAGTATTGGTTGGAATCTCCTGTAATGATGAATAATTCAATATATAACTGGTAAGAGTATCACTAGCCTGTATCCCTATATATTTGGTTCATCTGAGAAAATCACTATGTAAATAGAAAGAGCACAGAAGCACTCCAAGGCCTCTGTAACAATGGGAAATTCTTTATTTAAATGATGGAATTAACATCAGCCTGAGGCTTTCCTGTGAATTTCTGATGCAAAGCTGCAATTTGCATATCTGTGAGTGTGTGTGATATAGATTATCACATATAAATAAAGATCTGCAGAGCTCTCTGAATTTTTCTTATACAGACCTATAAGTAATAATGTACTGCCTATTTTGGATTTCTCTCTTCGTAAAGGAGCATTAACTGCTGAGCATACAAGAGTAATTTAAATTAGTGGTGTGTAATATATGGGTGGGCAACAGTCTCTCCACAGTGGCCCTGAAGCTCTTCTGTGCAGGAGCAGCAACAACCTAATGCAAACTGAGACTTTGGGCCCAAATATCTCCCTTCCCTGATTTCCCCTAGCCCTGAAATTACCTGTTAGTAAGCTGTGGGGTGGGCTGAAGGACAACTGTGGGTGCTGTGTTGCCTCCGTGAAACTCTAAGCAACTCAGCAAAGTTCAGCTCCATGTGTGGCAGCAAAGGAATCATCCAGAAAAACCTGTGAACTAACCCAAAAGCAGCATCCCATCCCTCCCAGCGACTGATAACAAATGTCACCATCACCTGCACCCTGCCTTAGGCAAGGGGAGAAGAGAGCCATCATAGCCAGGTAACCTGCTCCACCTCTGACAGGGGTCCCCCACAGATAGGGGCTAGGGCCCTGTTGCTCCTTTGGCATCATCTGACAAATGCAAGGGGACAAGGCAGAAGACAGCTTCAAAGTGCAGACTGTATAATCCTTGACCATGCATTAGCAACTTTCTTTGATCATTTGGCTGGAGAGCAACATTACACTAGTGAGGAATTAATACCTATGTGGAAGATAGGGATCTCCCAACATTTGGGAGACAGTCTTGATCTAACCCACTCCCACTTAGGATTTGAACTGCTGGTAACATCTGCGTCCCCTCTAGTAATTCTCCCAGCTATCCATGTTCCCCTTTGTTTATGTGGTGCCCCACTCTACTCATCTAATCCTGCACTGATAGCAGAGTTATTATACAAATGAGAGGATACAGTACAGATGACAACATAATCTATCACTTCTTCCTGTAAGTATGATGTTGTATGATAGTCATGCAGGCAGATCTGGAAAGAACCTTGACATATAAAGGGGCAGTACCACGCTCACTGTGCCTGTTTCTGAAAAGAAACACTAGGAGAGTTACAACTGCAAAATATTATGCTGCATCTTGGTGCCATAGTTCATAAACTTTACTTATTTCTCATCCATTGGTCTATGAACTGTCACCAGTTTAAATGAAATCACTTTTTTTTTCAGAAATTAGAATTCTAGAAAAACTAGAATTTTCTACTGAAATTTTCTATTGAAAAATTTTACACCTCAAAGTGAATTTGAATTTTGCATTAATATTTTGCAGTTACATATTCAGTGATAGTACTTTGACTAACGAAACACAAATTTTCAGAACAGAATGCAGAAATGCAGTGTGTTTAAGACCTCAGTTATAACATGGATGAACTAGTTTTATGCTAGCTAGATAAAAAGGTGTCCACTGAGAAGAAACTTACTTGAAGAAGATAACTAAAGATAAAACCTTTTTCATAAAAATCTATAGCAAGGATCCTTACAAAGGACAGTAAAAGCAGTTGAAGGCACCAGGACTGCATGATATTCACAAGAGTCTTAAAGGAACTCAGGTTTTATGTGAACTAGTACTGGTGACACACAGACTATAATTTAGAGACATTTGGAAGAATAAAAGATGCAAAATATCCTCACTTTTATGGATGTGGTAGAGAACTGCAAACAGGGTGCAAATTGTTAAAACCTCCAAAGGAACCTACTGATAAAATTAGAGAAGAGTTTGATGCAGCTTTAGTACGAAAACCGTGCCTTAAAGGTCTGCTTGGAGCTTTTGAAGGTATGAGCAAGTAGATGAGTAAGCTTGAACTAAATAATACAATGTACCTGAATTTCTAGGGGGTCTCACCTAGGGTTCCTTCCTTGCCTGCTAAAGAAAGGAAGCTGTTTTGGAACAGAAGGGAAGACACAGGGGTATACAAAGACAGAAGATAAAGAGTGTGAAAGGGAGGTTACCGGGGTGTGCCATGAGACTCTACACTGGCATTTATGCCCTTCAGCACACAGCAAAAAAAATATAGAGGAGAAGGTAAATACCAAGACAACAAAGTTTGCTGAGACAGAAAGTAATTTACAACAGTCAAAACTAATGCTGTGTAAAAAGCATGGCAGGGGAGTATGCAACTTATTGACTGATCACATGACAGAATGTCATTAGAGATGCAATGCCAACACAAGAAAAAGAAAGGCATACACAAAAAATATTCTTAACTACACAATTTTGGATTATCTATTATCTACTAGCACTTGGAAAGAGAGCAGTTCACAGTTCACTGTTCTGTAGCAGGCAAAAAAAAGCAAAAACACTATTAGGAAGGAAAAACAGTAAACCAAAGTAAACTCATTATGCTACCATTACTTTTTTATTAGTTCATACCCTGAATACTCATGTGGCTCTGGTTGTCTTGTTTCGCAAACTGACCTTACCTCAAAACACTCCAAACACTAAATAAATTTTAAAAATACAGAAAAACGAAGAATTATAAAGGGTATGGAATAACACAAGGAAAGGGAAACAAGACCAGGATTTTCGGCTTGCAAAATAACCTGCTGAAGAAGGATCTAATGAAGATCTGTAAAATAATAAATGTTCTTGACAAGGTAACTAGGGAATCATGGTTCATTTTTACTCCTGACAAAAGAACTAGGAATACGAAGAACAATAATCACTTTGAAAGTCTGAAACAAACAGAGTCGGGTTTTTAAATACAATGCACAACTAAATCCTGGAAGTTAACATAAGATGAATTTATTAAACCCAAGAGCTATAACACATGATTCTCTGGAGGTGACACAAGGATCATAAACTAGTTAAATCAGTGAATCATAGAAAATGATAGGTTAAGTCAAGGGGATTATCACTACATGTTTTTCTTCTTCTTAATACAATCTCCATTTATTTTTCCACTGCCCATGAGAGGTTAGACAAATCTTTGACTGGACCCAGACATTACGGATCACCAATAATGACCAACACCTTACACTGGTAACCACACCACCCCCTTGCTCTTGCCTTGAACTTGGTGCTGAAGGTAATGCTGACCTGCTCACAGGGCTGCTGTTAACCACAAAAACTTGTCAAAGTACATCGTAAAGGGTTTGCAGTCACACCTTTGACTGCAATACAGATCTTCTACAGGCAAAAAGTGGGTGTGCATCATGGGATTTCATCTCCTTTGCAGAATATTATCAAATTTTTTGTCCCCTTCCCAGTGCCCCAAACCCCCAGCTTGAAATAAGAAAGATCTACTAGAGAACACTGTGCATCACACACAAACATAGAGTAAAGCAAAGATTTAATGAAATAAAACCAGTAGGGGATGATGGGGATGATGGGTGGTGCCCAGGAGATGAAGAGAGACTATGAACAGCACTCCTAAACCAACAACTGTGGCGACTGTGAATACATCTTTTAGAAAATAAATCAAACCTGTATTAAAACCATGGCAAATGACATGCACTGGAAAAATGGCATTGCTTTCTCTCCTTTCCCCAAAAATCTTAAAAGAGCAAATGATATATGTATCTAAATGATGCTAAGGCTGGAGCTTATCAAGCATTTTTTCATATATACTGGCAATTATTAATTCAGTTGTTTAATCACTGAGGCAGTTTTCTTCAGAAGTATGAATAATTGCTAAAGTTTTCACAAAAATTTCCATGGTATCATTTGTCTCCTTTTTGTCATGTATCTTGGTGACTGCTACACCCAAAGAGGTTCCAAGATGACAGCAAAAATATTTCAAAGACGAATATTTATACCTTTACCTATTTATAGGAAGTAGAGACTCATAGCAATTCTCACTGCACTTTTTTCTTCCCACAAAGGCTTTTGCACACATGGCAAAACTTTTGCACATATGCTAGCAAAACGAAGACCTAACCACTTCAGTTTTCATCTGAATACTACAGTCCATTTTGAAATACTAAAAAAAAAAGTTGCAAATACATTCAAGCAAGAGTAAAGCAGGAAAGCGGTGCAGATTTGCAGTGAGTTAAGGGGTCCTATGTTAGCACTACTCAAATGCACAGCTTTGCAGAACCTCACCTGGGCTGCCAGGCTGTGAATGCGTCCATGGAGGACGGACACGCAGGAAGGAGTACTGGAACGAGCAACAGATGAAAAACAAAAGTCAAATGCTTAGTTGCAAGGCTTTGTTTCTTGATAAAGTTGCTGGGAGGTCAGCCAAAAGAAATGAAAGAAACGAAACAAGCAACAAGCCAGAGGAGGTTCATATTTGGTAAAGAGGAAATGTGTCAGTACAAGAGTTTGGAGGTGACTGTGCAGAAGCAGAAGTGTAAGTGAAATAGCTTATTTTGATGTGACAGCATTTTTGCTAGATTTAAGGCAATAAGGTAAGTGTTGCTAGAAGGTTTCTAATAAGCAATTTAAGAAGTCCCAAGTGCCAGAACAAAAGCTGTGTAATGAAGGGCATCAAGGAGATTCAAAGATGTTAAACAGGAAGGAGAACAAGCAGCACTATATATAGGAAGAAATAATGAGAAGGAAGAAGTAGAGGGAGCATTTGAACACAGCAGTTTTAGGTTTTAGCTTTCTAGGTTACACCTTTTGCCACCCATATCAGTGAATGCAGACCAGAGCAGAATAGAGTAACTCCAGAACCATCAAGAGAAAATTAAGACAGAGGGGTAAAGAGTGAATATATTTAGAAGAAAAAAGGGATTTTTTTTTTTATTTTGAAGCTTTGACTATTTCTATTAAGAAAAAAATGTTACTGAGTTAGCCAGAAATTAGTTTCACCAAGGCTTGACGTTGTTACTAAAAGCTGTCAGAACTAGGAAGTGAGGAAAGTTAAGGATATCGGAGTTGGGGTAGAAACTGTAAACATCTATATGGTGAGGTAAAATCACACAACGATTGAACACTATCAGGAGTTTCTAGAGGGCAGAGAGATATATAATTCCATGCTAGAGGAGAAAAGTAGCCAGAGTACTAAATAACACAGCACATAATGTGATTAATGAGGCAAATATTTTTAACAGGTTTGAGTTAGTAATTGAAACCTTGCAAAAGACTGCACTCAAGAAACAAATTTATTTGAAGTCATCCTTTTATCATCTTCTAATTTTATGCAAGGACCGGAAATTATGCATTTGTGCAATGTCCAATAAACTTTTTTTTATATATTAACTAAGAGATAAAAAATGAAGAGGTTTTTCTGTCTGAAGTTTGTGAAGCAGCTGTTTACAGTGCATTCTGAGGTTGAGAGAGGCTTCCTGGTATAAATCAAAGCTGGTCACATGCTATGTGGTATTTCCACTGTGTCCTTGATTATCTAAGAGCACAGCAAGTAATCAAGAGTATCTTTCCAGCTCAACAGAAGCTATTTCCACTGACTTTCTCTGAAAAAGAGGCTCCACTTCAGCTGAAGTATCTTCTGTAACTGGAAAAATTGAAAGCTTTCTATTTCCCCCTGGGGACTATGTGACTTGTGTCCATCAGTAACCTAGCACGCTATTAGCTACCGGTTATGGGGACCTGCTTTTCTTCTTCCTCTTCACTTACAAAACGCAGGATTTTATGTCACTGTTCACAGATTGAATATACACCACCCTCGCTGCTAAAATCCCTTTGTAAACACATGCTACTGTCAAGTGCCTGTGGGTGCGGCTACCAGTGCTGGAGGCGGCAGCTCCGCGGGGAGCTGGGAGGCACTTGAGGAGAGCGGGTCTTTGTCGGAGGGGTGGTGCTCAGCTTCTGCTGCTTTCCCTGCCCAGGCAATGCTTTCTCAGCTCAGACGGGGTGAGGCACCTCATTGCCACCACCACACACTGGCTTCACAAAGGAGCTTCTTTCCTCAGTCCTGATTTTCTCCTGAAGGATCAGGCTAGCGTAATTTGAAGTCCTTCTGCCTCCTCCCCAGCCTTCCTGTTCTACTGTACCCAGGATACCTTGCATTTACCTCCTCTGGGATCTTCTCTGTTGAAAGTCACAAAGGCATCCAACGCCAGACTGCAAATACCCAGAATTAACTGTCTAACCATCGTTAAGCATCTGACATCCAGCCTGGAAATGCCTAACCATTAGAAACATGGAGCAGTTGCAAAACATTCCCAGAAACCTCTTCCTACACCTTAATTTTCCAACACTCAGGAGAGCTAACTCTCCAGTCATACTGAATTTCTCCTAATTTTCCTCGGGCATTGAGAAAGGCATGTATTGGAAAATTTCAGTTTATACACACCATCAGAAATACAGTTACTTGAAGTTTTGCGTAGATTAATTTATCATTTCAGGAAGAAGCATTACATGGGATAGTACCGCCCAATACTTAATAAACCAAGAAGAAAAAAAAGAAAAAAAATTAAATTTTCCCATAAAAGCTACTTAATATAAAGAGTGCCATCTGCTGGCACGGTTTAAGTGAGGCATTGTTCATAGGCATCGAGGTTCAATAAAGTTGTGCCATGCCCTGTTAAGGGCACATTTCAACTGTAAGCTGTTTCACACTTTCAGTTTTATTTATTCATGGTATTGCCTTTACAGAATAAAAGGGCAGTCGAGCACAGTGGTGTAGACAGCTCTTGTTGTGTGAACATGGGGGAAAAAAGCATCATCTATTAATTCACTTTTTTATATTTAAAGTGTGTCTTTGTTGTTTTGGAATTTCTGCATCTATTTTGCCTTTTTTATCATTAACAGATTTTTGTAACAATCATTTTGGAGAACATGAAGATTAAAAATATAAGAGATTTTCTGAAATACTGCGGGTGAGACTTTTAAAAGGACCTACTTTCCAGTTTGCCTTGGGCCAAATGTATTTGTGTAATTGTGAAACAGTTTCAAGAATCCAACTTGCAGGTCTCAGGTTTAGAAGCACATTATTGATAAAAGACTATTGTATACCTGCTTGGTCACATGAATTTTCTACAAAAGTGTGTGGATCAAGCCTTCCTGACTCCTAAAATTCTACTTAAGTGCCTTTTAAAAGTACTGCCTTCTCCATAACCAGGATAAAAAGAATGTCGCCTGCAGTTAGAAGTGAGGTGTTGTCCGTGTCTTAGGTCCTGGACTGTGCCAACAACGAGCCGAATAGTGAGAATAACTAGAGGGGATGAGGATGGAGAAAAAAGGGAGATAGTGTACTACCTTGCAAAACACTCTTTTGTCTAAAACCAAAGTTAAACTAACATTCCCCTTTGCTAGCTCAATGACTGCTTACTGAAGAAGTCTACTTTGCATTTGAATGTTACCATTATAAGCAACATTTGCACATCATGCTGTATTGGTGAAGTAAAAAAAAAACAATCTTAGACCACATCCACTGCAGAGACAACGTGGATTTTTATTATGAGACACCGGAGTTCAATTTCTGATTTCCAACATGTTCACAGCAAGAAGCACTTTCTCGTCTTCCCTAAAAAATTACCATTCAGATTGCAACTCACTCACATTCCCTCCTCTTACTTCTTTAGACGCCATTACATGACCAAGTATACCAGACCACTCCCTGAATAGTTAAACTTCTTCCATATCTCTTTTCTACTGACAACAGCTATTCCATTTTGCTTTTCTTATAAGGTTTTTTCACATCTGACTCTCTGTTTGACTTCCTCCACTTTGTTGTTCAGTTCTTATGAATTACAGTGGCAGTTTCCAGTTAAATTTCGCTATCCAAATTAAGCACCTCCTATTTTTAACTACCTGCTTCACTATTATCCTCATAGCATTTACTTCCTCTCTACTGTCCACTCTCTTATCAGTCAGGTTAGTAAAAAGCCAAGAAGGCTGCTTTGCCAGGTACTTAACTAGGCAAATATCTCAAACTCTGCAATGGTGCTTTCACCAGTCCGATGATACTCATTACCTTCCCAAATATTTGCCCTCCAGGTCAAGAAAACAGAAGAATTCCAGCAAAGATCTTTGAACACCTCCTCCCATCTAGCACAACACTTTGAGCTGCTCAAGCTAGTTTCTTATTCTTAGTCAAATGGTGAAAGACAGTGAAAGGATTCTTCCTCAGCCTGTTTAGAATGACTTTCACACTCTGCCAGGTCCTCACAGCGTTGTGCTTGGACAGACTTCACACAAGACTGTTTTCCATTTCCACCCACTGATGGCCAGTCTCTTGATATTTCTTATCAAAAAATCATCTTTCAGAGCAGCCTTAAGTTCCTGTGAAACTTTGGCCCTCTTGCTTCCTTTTTGCTTTCTGCTTATCTGTTGTCTTCTTCTTTAGCCACTAGCCCCTGCTGTTACCATTTATTCAATCTCTTCTTTCTTGCTGCTCAATATTCTGCCTCTAGAGGTTGCACCTCATCACTCCTTCCACAGAACAAACCCCTTCCACAGATTTCCTTCACATTCTGGTATTTTCCTCTGCCTTGTCAACAGTTTAAAATATTTCTAGAGGTCTCTTTTCCATCTGGGGATCTGCCAATCAACCCATCTGCAACTACAGTGGTGTTCATGCTCTTTCCTTTCATCTTACCTGTCATACTCAAACGCATTTCTGTATTCTACCCTCATTTCGAGCTGCATTTCAGTCTCTCACTCTTTTTTTTTCCTGAACATTATGAGATGACCCTTCATGCATATGTAAATTCTGTCAGAAACTCACTGAAGGATAACATACACCTTACAGCTTCTGCATCCAGTCATCTTCATAGTTTCTGCCATATTTAGGTCTTCTCCACTGGTGCCCAAGTTGCTACGTTTTTTTCTTCTTTACCCTAGGTTTAAAACTGAACAAACCATCTGCATACCAGGGTCCTGTCCAAAATTCTTTTACTAGACTCACACCAGCCTCTAGTTGCTTTGATTCTGACACCTTCTTACCTACATTAGCCCACCACTTCATTTAGGGTTAACTATGATCAAAGGCCATGATCAAAGACTTCCTCTTTGTGCTGTTTAAACTAAGCCATATGGCTTTGCAACACAGCTTATCTAGTCCTGTTTGAACTGGTTGTGCACTTCCATGCACAGCAATCACTTCCAATCATAGTAAGAAATCCATGTGGATTTTCTGATGCACTCATGCCAAAGCTCACATTACAGTTACCCCAGGCAGAGAAGCTGCCTGGTGCTTTGGAAGTCTGAACCAGAATTTCACAACTCCTCTCTCATCCAGGAGTGAACACCTGGCAGAAGGTGGGCATGCTTTGCTTCTGGGGTGTTAGTTTGTGGAGTTTTCTTCTTTTCAAAACTAAAACATCAAAATAGAGTGCAAGCATGGACAAATGGACAGCGTGATGCTGCTGGTAATTTGAGAAAAAAATACCGAGAGTCCAAAACCTTCCTAATGCAGCTGCTGATATCGATAAATACAGGGGAGGACTTAAAAAAATATAACAGCCCTCTCAGTCCAGGCAGGCTGAGCTACCAGCTGTAGATTTCCTCTGACATGGCTAGTAATTTCCACTAATAAATAAAATTCATTTGTGTCTAGTCATTACCAATTCCCCCTTCACCTCTTTTTATTCTCAAAATAAAAATGGGAACTGAAATCCGCAGAGGGAGAAGATGAAAGAAGTGTATTTTGATTTACTTTAAAATGTTCACAAGCATTTTGGTTGTACTATAAAAACTTTCTGGAAAAAAAGAACTAGTATTCATGATGCTACCCAATACTGCAATAGATTATAATAACTTATAGGAAGGCTGTATCCACAAAAAAAAACAAGAGTGAGAAATAGAAATGGAAACACAGCCCTTGATGGACATCAAGTGTTTTTTACATCTAAATCTTAATACTCTGAAATCACTGGATTAGAAATCATTGTCATGCTGACTTCAGACCCCATGGTCTTTGCTTAGTTTTACTTCTGTATTTTTTTAATCTGGAGACCGAAGTGTTGTATGCTATACTTCCCTTCTCCTGGAATTTCATTTTACAATAATGTACATATTATCTTGCTAATCTTTGCAATTTCTATCATGAAAACATAATATTCAGAAAATACGAATGCATTCATGCAGCTTCCAGAACTCTAAAAACACAAACACTAATATACTGTACTGTTACAGCTAAAACTTGGACTAAAGAATCAAAATAAAATGTTTGTAAATGCCATATATTAGACTGCCTGGTTTGTTATAAGGTAATAAACAGAAAAGCTTGAGTCTAGTCATTCGTGGTTGTTAAATAAGATTCTTTGTGACTTGCAAAAAAACTAGAACACAATGAAGAATTATCAGTGCATTCTCCATGGAAGTCATCTACATGTGTTTATTTAATAAACAGAAGATGGCTTTATTATACACATTTGATTTCCATATGCAATCGTCTCCTTATCTGTCACTTGTATCTAAGCAGGGTGCTTTATACAAATCTGAAAATGAAAAATTCAGAGCAGGGCACAGGAAACTCATTTAATGTCGAGTGCAGTCAAAATCAAGATTTCTTTATTTGTAGTAACAACGCTGTTAAATCAGAAAATTACTCTCCTTTTCTGCATGTCCTTCTTCCTTTACAATTCAGTTGTTTGATCATAAATTGTCGAGTGCAATGACTTGTCTCCTCCACTTTCCACACTGGTCGAGACAGATTAAAAACTCCGGCATACCACCAACCAGTCTCAGCATACCATTAGCATATATATGAGATTTGAGACATTTTCTAATATTCTCCAGCAGAACTCATCTGTCAGCCAGGTGATGAATTATAAAAACTCTTAGCTTATTTAGAAAAGAGGGGGAGAGTGAGAGAGAGAAAGAGAGAGACAGAAGAGGAAAACACGATCCCACCTTTCTTTTTCATTTTACCCATCCACCCTTGCAGTTAGTCATACAAATAAACACTAACCTCAATAAAAGAGATATCGTGTGAAAGATTTAAATACGCAAGCACAATTAAAAGCTCATGGAAGTGGACAGAATTATGGAGTGGTCAGTGATCTACATAAATATTTTTAACACATTTTTTTTCCACCTCATATTAATAAGGACTCATAAGGTTCATAATAAAATCCACATAACTATCATAAGCTGGTAAACCAGCACAAGGACTGTGTAGAAAATAGTGGAATAATTAAAATGCAGAATTCATGCAATTTAGAGAAGGTTGGGATTTTTTTTGTAATCGTTTTTGAGTTCAACAAGTCTTCATGCATATTCTGAAAATTTTGTGTATTCAACTAAAAAAAAATTAGCATTCCTTATTTGCATTTTATTAACCTGTTTGGTTTTTTTCCCTGACTAGAAGGTGGAAATTGGACAATGATTTCTTGTGACTTAAATGAACAAACCCATGAGCACTATGAGTAGGAAATAACAAATATGTGATGTCACAAATAATTACTCCCCTTTCAAATACATCATTAGATAATTACAGTTTATGAATATATTTGAAAGCTATCAAATTGCTACATTAATGCTTTACATTAAAGAAGGGTTAATGTTTATCATAATAATTTACACAATCATCAATTCCCAATAACATTTGTAGTATCTAATACTAACTAAAAACAATTTGTATTTCCAGTGGACTCTTGGATTAGAACTGGGAAAAGCTTAAAACATATATACATATATTTTTCCATAGAAAAAAATCCCAGAAGCAAAGCTCTTCACAAGCTCTAGGAAAATTTGGTAAATACTGTTAAAAAAGGGAGAAAGAAGATTTTTTAATATGCAATTTTATTTCATGCCAACATTTTTAACATATTAATTTCCTAGTGTGACTAAAAAGAGGCTTTCCTATAGTTGGACAGGGAAAAAATTGATTCAACTTTTTGTTTTGAAAATAGTATTTTTGTTTAAAAATTAACCTACCCAGAAAAAAAAAGAAAAACATTTATAAGAAATTACATAAAGTATTTATTTTCAAGAGTTGCACTAAAAAAAAATAAATATGTTCACAGTATCTAACAGTGCAAGTATGACAAGACAAATTCAATTAGAATATAACTAGAAGTTCTGTTAATAAATGTGCAAGTGAAACAACACACACTAACTTGTTTTTTACCCAGAAACACCTTTGAGATTTAGAGCACTACACATCAAGTTGGTACAAACTATGGAATAAAAACATCATAATTTTTCAGGTTGGAATGTGTATACAAAAAGTGATAGAATTATGCTGGTAAACAATTTGACAGAAGGTTGGGATACAATTCTATTAACAATAGTGTGGTATTTGTGTTAATATACAAGAGATGTGTGTCAGAGGTTAAAGGTTTTAGCCAGTAGAGTGACGACATCTATGTGTACATGGACTAAGAAATTAATGTATATAAATTTTCTGAAGTATAAAATAGCATGTTTAAGGAATAGTTATTTGGAACTGATATTAAATGCCAGGTAATCAATATTTTCTTCTAAGCAATGAAACTTTTGAGAACACGAGTTAGCAGCTAGTGAGCTATTTTTCCAGTTGGAATATTTGTTCCAAGTGTTCATGATAACCAGAGTTATCAAAATCACAACCTGTTTGGTTTCCATTTGCAGATGTACACAATACCATTATTAATTTTTACATTTAGAATATTGAATCAATTTAAAGAACAGATGTGTAACTAGTCCTTTCTCTACATGATAGTTCACTGTCTGGTTGCAATACATCAGAATTTTTCAGGCATTTAATTTTGAAAATAATGAAATAATTTTTTAAAATTTAGATTCAGACCAATATTTCCCTCACCAAATACTTCCATTTACCATCAAAGACAGGCAACAGCATGATACTAGACACTTAATAGTCATCAATTAATACTTTGAATAGTTCTTTACAACATAAAAATGTATATATACACAAACTATGCCTCAAAAAGAGAACAATAAGAGATGTAGTGCACAACCGTACTGTAATGGCAGGTTAGACTAAAGTCATGGAAAAGTAAGTGTGACATGGACATCCAGCAGTTTCTTTGTCTATTTACATTGGATATATTCAGTGAAATTACTAGCATAAGAAACATTACACCGAAGTACTTCCTCCTGATTTTCATTATGTTTTGGAGTTAAAACTAAGGCCCTTTTAAGATTCTGAAAAAAACCTCCTAATACACTAAAGAAGAGTGTTCTAGGACTAAAAAAGATGGCTTTGGGAATCAAAACAGATGTTCTTGCAAGACTGCAAAGCCAGTGTTGTAGATTTAAATGATCCGGATAAGTTGCAAGCTGAAACTTTCAGAGATTTGCCAGCAAAACTTAGCAGTAAAAATCTGGTTAATATTAAAAGCAGAGATGCTTTTTCAACATAATCCTAAATGGATTTGTTGTATCTCATTTTCTTAAGCAGCTTCAGCAAAGAAGTGGAATGAGAAAAAGCAGTTTGCTTTTACTGTCTTCACTAAGGAAAACCATGTGGAAAGAAACCCCAAAGCTGTAGGTCTAAATCAAGTCCTAGAAAGCTCCTGCTTATACTTGATTATAATTAGCAATAGAGTACTGAAGAATATGGAATCTAAATGGACCTAAATTAACCTTGTAAACTCAGGCCCATCTGTTGGTCAAACCTGAAACAAAGATCTCATATTTACTTTTAAGGAAGTTTGAGTCCGGCTGTGCATCAGGACTTAGAGCTGAGGACTTTCTTCTCCTAATACATCACAAAACTGTCTATGCAAAACAGAAATTAGATTTTGCTTACAGTGTACATAATATATACTTAGTATTTTATCCTTTAACGAAGTCAAGGAAATGGTTAATTCTTCATTGATCTGTTCTAGCATTCCCAGCTGTACAAGGAAAGAAGTGAAGAATAAAGAAGAGGCAGTTTCATTGTATGATATAATAAGCAAGATTATTGGCGGAAGAAGTCTTTTATCAATGCAAAATTCTTGGAGGGAAAAATATCACAGAAATTATGTTATTGGCACATTGATAAATGACATGCCTACTTAACTGGGATCACTGCCAAGGGACAGATCCAGTTTCATGCAGGGTTTCAGTCCCCCTTAACAGCACCAGCAGATAAAGTGGCAAGCAGTTTATTTTGTGGTGCTTGCAGATCTCTCCATATGTGGAACGGTAGGATAAATGTCCTTTAGTCATGCCATTATTGATCATTCTGGCATTAGTTTTACCAAGTCAAAGTCATCTAATACAGATGTTATACATGTTGCAATTGATTTAAAATTTTTAATTTTTTGCCTGGATGCTGCTTAAAATAATTTAAATAATCTCAGCATACTGAAAATTAATGTGTCATAATCAAGATATTTGTTAAATATTGATACATACATTTTAAATGCAAAGACAGTAATACCAGACACTTCCATTGCTGCCACAATGCTTTTCACCCCACGTTAACAATAACTCAGACACAGTGTTGTTTTAGCTGAACTTTCCACTAAAGCCCTGAACCCAAGACCACATTTTAATACTGGGCAGTTTCAAGGACTCAGAAGAAATGTTACAGAACTGGGCTCTATGCCTAGGTATTCGTCAATTTAGGAAGATTATTGATCCAGTTCCTCTCTAAACTATGCCATTTTTCCCTCTGGAACAGCTTAGAGAAGGAAGAATGCATATTTAAGACCAGTTGTCTTTATAAGAAATTTATGATGATGGTGGAAAACAGTAAGAGACTGCATTTGCCGTCAAAATCTCTTTAAAGCTGCCTTTTCTTAGTGAATTACCAAAAACCAACCATTTCAACAGAACTTGCTGAATCAAATTCTCCTTCCACTATGACCTCTTCTGCTGTTTGTTATTATCTCTTTCATTTTACCTCCTCTTTCCTTCTTTGTTTTTTTTGTTTCCTTTGGCCACTTAATAAACAGGCCTTTACACAACAAATGGATCCCCCATCTTCCCCTCCCAGGTGAATACTGTAAGCACTAGGCTGTAAAATTTCTCTCTCTCAAACTACTCTATACAGAGCAGTGCAGTTTTAATAGGAATGGAGAGAAGTGATTCCAGCTCAGTCTCTCTGCAGGCAGCACTGTAGGAGATTTGAAGACTTTCAGACGGTCAGAGCTGGCTCAGGCTTATCAGTAATACCAACAGAATCGGATTTTGCATTCTGAACACTACCATGGGAGTGAGACACTCTTGCCTTGGGTCAGGAAAGCGCAGGGAGGAGAAGTGGCACTGAACTGAGCAGAGCAGTAGGGAGCACCCAGATCCTCCCTTGTCTGCCCTGTTGTGAGACGCCGCAGCAGTGACTGGGTGTGGATCCCACCCAGCAGCAGAGGCTGCCCCTCACGTACTCATCCTTTCTGCAGCAGCAGCAACAGCAGCCTCCTCGGTTACTGTCATGTTGCTGCTCTAGACAAGTGCTTGCTTTGCCTGTTTCTGGAGACAGCCCTGTCAGCAGCAAAGGGTTTCCAATCCAATCCAATCCTCTAATGACATGAGCGTGTTCAGAAGCTGGTTTGCTAACTATCAATCAACTTCTGCAGCCAAATTGCCAGTAAAGTCAGTAGCTGCCCCAGTGTTTTCACAAGAGTCCCATCCCTGCAGTCACTACCCAGTACTATCTCCAAACACTTTCTGGAATCAGATTTTTAAAGGATTCAGAATTTTATAGAAAGCCTACTTTCTTGCTTCCAGATGGTCTAAACTGCTCTTATTGATCAAGCCTGGGACAATTCTGATTGAGTAAAAGAAGCCAAGAATGCCTGGAAGTCAACATTCAGTAGATGAGCCGCAGTTTACAGTCTCAGGTTTTGATCCACAGACTTAAATTCATTCCAAATCTTTCTTTAGGTGCATAAGTCCATTCATGTATGGACAGGACAAAGTTTTATGTAAACCTCAACAACTGCAGTATTCACATTAAACAGCAGACCTGTACCTGGAGGTACTGGCCTAATATGTGCACTTTTTAGAGCACTAACAGCGTGTCACAAGATAACAGCATGTCACATAATAAACTACATTTCTGTATAAGCTTTCTCTGGTAAAACTTTTTAACCACATAGCCTGGTCACCAAACATGCATGTGCAATGAACCACGACTTAGGTTAACATAATGGTGCAATGGGGGGCCAGCAAATGGAGCCATATAAGCTCCAAAAACACAATATGGTATAAACTATCCTAATTGACATGAAGACTAAATGCACTGTGGAAAAGCTGTAAAAAAAAAAGTCCAAATCCTGCTCTTGCCTGCTTCCTGCTTACATAAGATTAATACTTCGCAAAACTATTTCCAAAAGTCAAAATATGAGAAAAGGCTGATGCATTTTGTACATACTATTACATCCAAAAGACTGTACATCATCCTGCACTAAAAGATACAGGAATACCAAGACATCTAAACAAGCTACAAGGTGAGTAGGTTTGATCTTCAGCTTGCCCTTAGTAACAGTCAGGGGGTTGCTATATTGGCAAAACTGTATTTATTATTTATTATTTTTATTTTTTAAACTTTTTAATTTATTATTTATTAATTATTTTATTATATTATTAGTTGGAAAAATATAATTTTGTTATAATGGAAAAAGCAAAAAACAAGGTACAGAGATACAAAGATAACAGTTAATTATCCAAATTTCTGTATAGTTTGTTTCATCAGATGCATTTAATTAGAAATACAGAACAACTTAGACCTATTAAAAGCTAGAATACAAAATTAAGTTTTCTTAGATAAAAATAACAGTTTTTACAACTTGTTTCATTTTTTAAATTACATTAATTACTTCAAGTATTTTCAAAACATACTTACAACTAGGTATAGAAAAGTAATTCCTGTTAAAAAAAAAAAAGAAAGATGTAATTTCTGTGTAGACCTTGAAACAATCACCAGCTAGGACAGGACTCCATAACCTTCAGATTTCAGAAGAGAATATCCCTGTAATTAAAATGGAACAGAGCTTGGGGAGTCAAGAAATTGCAGGAGAACAAAAACATCAGGCTAAAAGCAGTAAATCAAGAGCTGACTCCAGGGAGGAAGGGGTAGATCAAGTGGTGCTGGAAAATGGGACTAAAATTCCTAAGAGCTGGGCAAAGATGTGCAAACTGGAAAGCACAGTAACACAGCAGGAGAACTGAGAGCAGCACCAAGCATAAAAAGATAACCTTTGTATCCCCTGGTTCCACTAGACTGCCTGCAGAATCAGGACCAACAAGCACTGCCTTATTTATTTTTTTTAAATTCAAGTGCCTAATGTATTAGGGGTTTTGGAAATTCTAGGAAAACAATTTTTATAAACTTAACATTCATGGATGTCCACTAAAGACATGATCTCAAAAAGTCTACACAGCTCAACTCTAAAGGTGCATGAGACATTCTCTCATCCAGAGGCGACTGTAACCCCAGCTCCCACAAAAACATTTTGCACCAGGCCAGTTCTGGATTTCAGTTGTTAAATTCTGCCATTTTTTATCTTTCCTGGTCTATTTTCCTAGGAAAAGAGATGACTTTAAAGGTTCTCAACTACATATATTTAAGTGAGGACTTTGGTTAGAACAGAGGGAGTTTTCATGCCTAAGTAAGGTAAGAAAAGCAATTTAAGGTTGAAAGAGCAGATATATTGTCAGAAAAGGTTCAGCTCCAACTCAGAGAATTCAACATACATGCATTTTTCAGGTTAGAACTGTCCTGTAAGATGCAGATCATATGAGTTCCTGAGATGAAGACTCCGTGAATCTCTGGCAAATGTCTGCTCTCCAACACAATGTCCAGGGGTGCCTACAGTGAACTCATATCCGCATTTTGGATGACTGTTTCCTAAGCACTGAGATAGTCAGGCAAATGCATTACTTTCCTCTGAGTTAGCACGTATCTTAGTCTGGGATGGAAGATGGCTGAAGACACATGTAACTGTCCCTGCTCTATCATGCACATACAGATCTTTCCTCAAGACACTTGCACAATGATGAATTCAGTCTAGCCCAGTGCCCAGTCACAGAGATGGTAAAATACCTTTCTTTTCCAAAAGCAGCCTACTAGAAAACTCACTCAGCTAAAAGCTAAGGGACCAAATGCTAGATACTCCTGCAGCCTGCAGGAGTTGAAATCCCTAGCTCTCACTTTTCTGGGAAAGACCCTTTACCTCTGAAATATTGATAAGGCTTAGGACTGGTTCACCTTTTATCTTACCTAAGAAACTGAGGGCACTGTCAGAAAATAAAAGGTGATAGGCTGAGTAACTTAATATGCAGCTTCAGCTCAGGCACCCAGGGGCAGTAATGCTCCATGTACCACTGTCCCATGTAGGCCAATATCCAGTTTTACGTATTCTTCACCCTTTGAGTTCGTATCTCTTCGTTGCCTAGACAGACAAGGGGTTTAGATAACTAGTTTATGTGTTTTAAACTATCCTTGCTATGACTTTAGGTCTGTGTTCATTCAGGTGCTGTGTGTCTAACATGGGTCTTCTGGTCCTGACCACGACTGGTGTAAGCCCACTGCAACAGCAGGAGAATGCTGGTAAGCATTACAGACATTGTAAAAAAAAAAAGATGAAATATCAAATACAAATTTGAAAAATTATAAAACGCACCTGATGGTTGTGAAAGGGAGGATTAAAATTATTCACTGATTACAGTTGTTGCTAGTTCATTCCAAACGTAGTAGTCTACTGCTTCATCCTCAAATGTATCCTTCTCAGAAATCATCAGAAAAAGCTTACCACATGCTTGAAATAATAATGCTATCCAGAAAGGTAGAAATCTCTTTCTTAGCAGACAAGACACAAAGTCAGTCCACCAAAGGCCTCAGCTCTCTTGAGGTCTACTTGCTACTGGTAAATGCAAAAGAAGAAGAAATAATTGCATTAATAAAGAAAATGTTGATAAAATTAATTTAAGGAGCTACATCTCCTTCTACAACACCTGCAGTTAGTCATTTGACTCAATCTACTTCATAATGCACCTTAAAACAGTAAGCATGGTAGGAAGAGTGTTTCAGTGACAGCTGTAGTAGTCATGGTTTGCCCTTGGCAAAATCCTATTCATTACCCAATGTCACAACTTAGCTATAGAAGTTGATATTAAATAAAGCTAGTTAAGACCTAATCACAGTGAATCTGAATTATATATATAATTATTCATTAAAATCAATGAAATATGTTTTCTCCAAAGAGCGAGGGTTCTACCCCTTATATCTACTTTCTGGTATATTTTAGATATGAATGTAGAAGTCAGCGAAACTACACCTCAGTGGAATCAGGGCTACTGGTTTTACTCCCAGTAAAATTTGAGAGAATTGTGTAGGATGGCCAGACTGATGATACTTACCAAGCCCTATCCTATGCTGTCACAGACAATCTTATAGGATTGAAGATATGGTCTGAAGAAAGAATACGGTTTTTTCCACTGTGCATCTATCCAATCAATATGTACCAATTTATCTCTTTTTCTGTCATAACAAATTAAGCAACAAAAGCAAATTTCAGCTGGCAGTAGCCTATACATGGTTGCAATCTGAATCTTCCTCACTCCTCAAATGTGCAACTTTCTTATAAAAATGTTCTGCGACTACGGAAATGTATCTGCATTCTACTCTCTCTTGAGTCCATTAAGGTAACTGATAGAGTTTAGATTACAGTGACTTGAAAAAAATTACTTTTTTAGTATTAAAAAAAAAAAAAAGACATTCAGAGAATAGAAAAGAACAAAAACCTACCTTTTCAGTAAAACCAGAAGGCAACAGTAGCTTTGGAACAAGCGCTTGCCAATAGAAGGATTTCATGCTCTTGTTAATTAAAGGAACAAAGAAAAAACAGTGCAGTAGGCTGTATCCTACATAACAGCTTCTACTAATAAAAAGTAATAGACAATTTCCTGCATTCAATTCTTTTGAATACTATTATACAAGGTAATAGAGTTTTGGAAATGGAAGTCCTAGCAGCCTGTCAGAAAGAGCTTTCTTCCACTTTTTTTTATTAAATGACTAAGTGCAGCAGTCTGTGTCCTATCTCTCTCTCTTGCATCTATTGGATTGTATTATTTTACATTTTGATTGAAATGATGTCACCAGCAGATAAAAGCCTGGCCCAGGCATTGTAATTGAATCAGCCTGAGTTGTTTATTCTAGTGATCTACAGCGATGCTTTCCTTGTCCTAACACAGAATACATAAAAGATCCCCTCTTGTTTAACATGCTACTGATTAGATCTATTTTTTTTAGAAGAAGGAGGAATCAAATTGGGGGGTCGAGAGAGTAAGGACTGGAGTTTAGGGGGAAAATTGGAAAAAACGGATGAGAAAAGACACCATCTGCAAAACTTTCCATGTGTGACTGAAAGTTTAAACAAATAAATTTCACATGGCATCAGTACCAGATGCAAACAGATTTGATTGACAACATTTAAATAACAGTTAATGGGAAGATCTACAATTTTTGGAATGTTTTTTATGCTTAGGTCCTAAATCCGACACATGCAAGTTTTTATTTAAAAATAATTCTTATCTTGAAAGAAGAAATATTTTAAATTACTGGGGGCTTTACTGCTATAAAAAATACAGTGTGATGGATAATTAAATCATTGCTTTTAACACTTTCTTCTTTCAGTTAAAACATTTTACATTTTAAAAAGAGTTATAACAATCTTTCATTTCGCAAGCAGTGACAGAAGTTACTTTCTTGGTAATTATTTTAAGAGAAAATCTGTCTTTTATGCTAAGTGATGTTTCTTTATTTTTTGTAATTGACTCCCCCACAGGCCCCTGCCCCCTCCACTCCTCCCCAAAGTCTCAGTCAAATAAAGGAAAAACTTGCAGTGTTTTATGTATATGATGTGTACACCTGAACAGAAAACTTCTTCAACAGTGTTTTTGGTGGTGGTAGGGGAGCAGGTCATTTTTCTGTTTGTGGTTTGGTTTTGGTGTTTTTACTTCTGGGTCTTTCCTTAAAATAAAGTACGATCACACAAGGTTTAGTAGTAGTGCCAAGATGAAAATAAGCCAAGCCATCAGGCAATTTCCTAAACTATTTTTTACTTTAAACCTGTATTTTTAATTGTTTGCCTCAAGTCTGAAGGTGGGAGTTTATTTAGTTTGTTATCTGGTATTCCTGTAGGAGGAGGAAACAAAGACGTAATTTGAGAAAATGTTCAATGGATAAATTTTTTGAACACAAATTAAAAACTACTAACTACAATTAATAAAATATTGACATGGAAATGGCTACTAAAGATATTAGTGAAAATTTTAACTTGGGGAACATTTTTTAATCCCCTTTTTTTAATACAGGCAATAACTGTTGCAAGACTATTTTCCACCAGTGAAAATTCTGCCAGCAAAAAAAGTTTTTTAAAAGTAGAATAAAAATGCATCTACAATCTCTATATATACCTTAATTTTACTGTTATTTCCTGAGTATTTGCTACAATGTCTAAATAAAAAATACACTTCCCATACCGCTTGCAGTATATTTAGCACTCCTAATACCAAAATCACAAAATTCACCTAATAATAATTGCTGACAACTCACAAATAGACCTTAGAGACTTTAATTTTTTTGTAAATCATTCATTGTCCTGAAGGTATCATTATTTGAAAGCATTTGTAACACATTAATATTTCTAGTCAGTGATGAACTCAGAGCTGAGAAGGCACAAGATGCAATACCTACATTAATAAATGCGTTTGTTTGGAGTGAATTCTAATGAATGTATTTTGACTGAAGTTAACCCTTCAATTTGCATTTATTAAATCGAGTTGGGTAACACTCTTCACAGTTATGCTGATTTACAACACTGCTACTCACTTTAAAGTGAAAATTCATGTCATAAAATTTAAACTGAAATGAAGAACAAATTAAGACAGATCTGTCATTAATAATTTTAAAACAAGCTCATTTGCTTTATTTATATACAAATGTGTATCACAGTTGGCCTTGTAACACAGAGACAAACTGTTCTGTGACCATAGAAAGAGACCCAGACTCACCAAAGCACCAATCCATATTCAATCCCTAGAGCTGGTGAAATATAATTTGCATCACAGAGGTTACACATTTGGTCTCTGAGAAAAAAAAAAAAAGTAGGCAATGTTGATTTAGCCTCCCTTCAATACTCTCCATCAGCTGCCTCAGGGAATAGCACTCAGAGGAACATCCCAATATGCCATGCTTTTTCTCACCATCACATTACTTTCTTGTTAAAGCATAAGTGGTTGGTACAGGCAAATTGATTTCAACAAAGGAAAACCATTGTGAACATGAGCTCCAGCATCCAATCCCCCTAAACATGAACAGAGATTTATTTATAATTCAAAGATGCAGAATTAATTTTTTAATAGCAATTTTCATGATTTTTGGAGTTTCCACTGTGAATTCCTCTGATGTTTGGATTTCTGGCAAACATCCTAATACCATCAATGAGATTCCCTATTTTAACAGGAGTTGGTTCAGACACTGCCAGTAGAGAGGTGTAAAGAAAAAGAAAAGCCTATAATTACCATTTTTTTGTTTGTAGTCATTTCCTTTTATTATTTGTAGTCAGTCTTTCCCTGTGAGATTTGCAGCCACAAGCATATTTGATATACCAGTTGGGGCCTTGTGCAAGCTTATCAAAATCAAACTAAACTTTCAAACCTATTAAAGCTTGCAAAAAGAAATGTAAGCTGGCAAAACTTAATGCCAACAAGTGAAAAGAGTGACCGGAAAACAGACAGCCAAACAGAAGCATCTGTCAAAAATGCAGCAGAACATGAGACAGATGAAGCACGGCTGTTTGCTCGATTTAAATAACAACATATTAAAAGACACTCAAATCCCAGTACTAATGATGTTTAAGCTGGAAAAGGCATGATGGACCCTACACCCTGCCTTCCTCCAGTGCTCCAAGCATGTGGAAGTCATCTGAAAGATCAACAAGATCACATAAGAGAGTAATTTGTTGGGGTTTATGGGTGGGAAAGGCAAAACTGAGGTTCAGAACAACAAGGGTTTCACATTAAGTTGTGTGCTTTTAAATTCTGAAAAAAAGAGGAGTTTTTCACTTCTTTAACTTAAGGGACTTTAAATGAGTGCTGAGCTTGTATTGGTAGAAACATTACTAATATTTCAGATCTGTCTTTAATCACAAAACTAGGCTTGAAAACAAAATAAAAAGAGAAGCAAGATGCTGAAATTTTAAGTACATCCTGTCTCTAACCAAGGTATAGAATACAGAAATAAAAAGGATTTTGATGATAAGAAATGGCAGTTTGCTTGATCAATTGTCTTGTTTTGGATATAAACAATATCTCACAACCTAAATCCAACTCTTTCTGAGGGAAATCAAGTAAGAGACCAGATTTTCAAAAATACTGTGTCCCAGAAGGCTCCTCTGAAGTCAATTATTTAGAAAGCTAATTGAGAAATCCAATATACTATTATGCCTTTGAAAATTCTGATTCAGACAATGTAAATAACTGCTGAGATAGCCAAGTACACAGAGGTCCTCCTGCTTTTTCTCAAAACTGATACTTCAGCTGTGTTTTGTCTTTTCTTTTAAAAAATAATTAGTTGTAGCAGCTATGAAGCTCCTTCAGAAAAACAAAGCCAACCCAAAAAACTGTGCTACATTCTTACTGTTAAGGAATGCTAAGAAAATCAATAAAAATATAGATGTTAGTGTCAATCCTTAAGGCACTATTCTACACTAAAACAAATGTAGACTTATGAATAATTATTTGGCTACACATATATGCTTATATACACATACATGCACATACACATCAGAAAAGCACAGGGTGCAATTTCCTTCTATATTATTTATGAAAAGACCTAAAAGCTGATTAATTGCATTGTACAAAATGTGAGTCTTTCATAAAATATATTGCAGCTGAGAGAAAATATGTCTGTGTAGCATATTTTTTCCTCCGAAGTGTGAATATTAAAAAAAAAGTTTACATGTCATCCTGTTCCATCTTTGCATGTACTTGCTCTTTATCTCTAAAGCAGCATACGTTCCATATGAGAGAGGGGGTTGCCATGGTATCTGCACTTTAAAAAATTGAATAGCAGATCTAAAAGAAGCATAAAATCGATTTAACAAGTTGTCATGTAAGTTACCCTGGCCCATAAGGATGAAGTCTATGCAACTATTTCTACATAAAAATGTTTATTTCTGTAAAAAAAAACCCACTAATTTCAATTTTTTTAGTCACAGAACTAAATACACTGCTTGTCATCAGGTTAGTCTCATCATCCTACAATTCATTTCAGCGTACGTGTGGATTTTCAAGTATTTCTGTCCCTTGTCTCTTGAAAAATACAACAAAATACAGAAGTAGTAAAGAAGTAACTCTAAACAGTGATCCTAATGCAGAAGATAAAATGCTGACACATAATCTTAGACAAAAATAAACCTTGCTTAAAAATTCATCAATTAACTTCTTACTCATTCTAAAGAAAAGACATTTCAATAATACCTTGAAATGGGAACACGTCTTTTTCTTTTTTTAAGTACTCTGAAGAGAAGGCTTCATAACTCTTAATTCAGGGACTTATTCAAGTCTCAGACACAAAATAGTCACTTACATTTCTAGTGCCCAGTGTGTAGGAGAGGACAGAGAGTTCTTACAATTGTAGTGATGTAGTTGCACAGGCAAATTAAAGAAACTGTGGGTTTCCCGTGTTTGTTTGTTGTTTGTCTCTCAGTTGGTTGGTTGGGTTTTGTTTGTTTGATTCATTTTGTTTTTTAAAGAGAGAGAAATATGAATGGAAGAGGACAGGTGGAAGATGACAGTTTGTTCCAAAACTATACCCTCTCAACGTCCCTGCGGGACAGGTTACCACTAACTCATTGAGCAAACCCCAGACACAATGATTATCTCTGCCAAAACACCCTCCTTGGAGCAGTACAGCCTTTGGGAAAAGGTCAATATTACCCAGCAACTACTAAGTGCCAGTGCCTTTTAATAAATTAATCCCATCATATGTGCTTAGGTAACATCTCAAATGACAAAAGGACACTAGACATTTTATTTTCATTTTCAACCAATTCAGCTGTCAAAAGTTTCCTGATGAAATCATGGGTCAACCTGGAAATTCTTTTAAGGATTGGATTTATTCAGTGGAATACATAATCCTAACTATGCTCAAATAGAATTATGCTGATCTCTTGTAAGCCCATACAAAAATCAAAGGCTGCTTCACAGAGAGTTTCCAGAATTTTGTATGCCAAGTTTCCACCTCCATGGCTTGGCTGCAGTTAGGTCCCAGAATGGGACAGTCATAAAACACAGCAAAGGTGGATGTTCAAGGCAAAGTTCCCAGAGAAGCCACAGAGAGTGCTCCTACTGCAAGGTGAGTAAGCAGTCTTCTTGACTTGCTCTCCATTGCTTTGAGTGTAAATTCCATATTCAAATGGGACATGAACACGACTGGATGTAACTAAGAGAAGCTCTTTGGCTCAAGGTTCCCAAATAGCTGACATGCAAGGGATCATGGAGCTCAAGGCAAATGCATGGGCAAAAATGAGTCACGCAAACACGAGTCAGTCTTAGGGAATGCAGGCAGAAACTGTGCTAAGAGTAACTAAGAAGGGGACAGACTTTCTACCTGATTAATTGACTCACATTTTAGGATTTAGTCATGGCCCATTGGTTGTCTATGATTGCTCTCTCTCAATGAAGTACCTCTAGGTAAACAAACTAGGTCCCAAATTTATATGCAAATTTATATCACCTACCTACTGGCATGCTCAACACGAGGAATTGGGATTCTTCCAGACACATCCCTCTACACCATGATGCCCCAGAAGAAGCATCAGAAAGCTCCAAGAGATCCAGTGGTTGAACCACAGAACAACCATTACTGCAGGCTCTACCAAAAAGGACAAATGTGCCTCTTTTCAGACACATCCACTCTGCACACCTCTGTTATTTTCAGAGAGACTGAGATAGAAACATTTTGCTGAAGTTGTGTGAGAAGCAGAGTAACCTTTTATTCCTTCTTAAAACTTGCTGAGTAGCAAAAATTTACTTGGTCTTGTAAGACAAGCTCATGTTTTCAATACTTCATGGGGAAAATGAGGTAAGTATAATTAACATCTACCCATCTATAAGATCACCATACTTATGAAATACCTGAAGTATTCTACTGGATTTAAATCCCATGTCTTAACCAAAGAGTTCCCAGCCTCTCTCTGCTGCAGTCTGTAACCTAATATATGCTACAGAAATACAATCTTGTCCAGCTATGCTTTAGCCAGCAGTAAAACTCTCTTGGCTTTTAATCCTAGTTCTCCCTCAGTGAGAAAAATGTCTACTTGGCTAAATAAAGAGTTAAGATCTTTTCATGACATGAGTTCAGAAAACCAGGTTCATCTACACATCTCACAGTGTTTTGCAAAAGCAAAGAGTATGCAAGAGTAAAAATACATTTCAGACGGAAGAGCCAATTGTATCAACTTTGCACGCTCCAATTTATGCTTAATGCACTTTCCCAGGGACACCAAGGTAAAGTTTATGGAACAAATTTACAGCATTCTCTCTTTTTTTCTTAAAGGAAATGTAGAAATGTTACCCAAAACTGTGACTTCAAGAATACATCTAAACCCAAGCCTCCCCGACAAGTATGGCAAACTCATGATAATATTTGTAAAAGATGACAACCCTACTGACATGGATGAAAGGAATGCACTGCTCTAGAAAAAGAAGTACCTTTGACTTAAATGGCATTTCATATTTTATTTTCCATATTATTCTGAGTTTCTTTGCAGTTTTTATTACTTTGGACTCAACTGTCTATAATAATACCCTCATTTTTCTACCAGCTCAGAACAATTTATTCTGTATCTAGTAAGATATTAAGTATTTCAAATGACTCCATCCAACACGTTAGACATAATAGGTTTGTCAGCAAAGGACTGTCCATTTGGCTACTGTATTAGGTTCCTCTTCAAGTCTCCTAGTCTTTACTGATTCTTAATAACCTAATTAATTTTAGGTCGTCTGCATTCCTCATCACCATCCTGCTCCTTCTGCAGGAATAAAACATATGGAGTACCAGCAGAACCACCATAACTAATGTCAGGATTTTCTTCTTAAGACGTTTGATAAATTGTCTAAATATATATGTGCTTTGAGTTACAGGACTCATTAAAAAATAATCCTTTTTTAAGGCTGAGAACCATAATTAGATCAGGATTCGTGTCTGTCAAGTTGCCTTTTTTATATCACTAGATTAGGAATTTAATACATAATACATAATAGACCCCAGGCCTTCTCCAGAGCTACTTTGGGTTGGATCCACAAAGGAGGTAAGGGTAGCATTTTTTTCCACTAATCTTTGAGGCCTACAAAGTAGTTATCAACATCTAAACTATGCATTTGATATTTTTTATAGCTAGTGGGTGAAAAGACACTTCTGGGATACAGATCAAAAAGTAGATGCCTCAGTTGGGTGAGAGAAGGGCAGCTGTGATGGGTACACTGGCTGTAAAGGGATTCTAGATGACTCCCCCAGGTCTGGAACGACAAATCTGAAGTGAGGTGGATATCAGCCACATCCCAAAGGCTCAGAAGAAGTCAGGTCATTCTCTGGACAGTATCCACAACTGCTTTTGTCTCGGGACAACAGCTGTGTCTATCTTCTAAGTCTAACAGAAATCAAGTATGCAGTTACCTTTTACATACTTCATATACTAATTTGGTTCTTCTTTGGCAAGCCTTCCAGCACACCAGATTAAGCCTACATGAAAGACATCAACTGATGCACTGCATAGGTCCTAATTCTTCTACTTATTTTAAAGAAAATATAAAGTATTTCCAGGAGATAAAATTCAGTCAACCTTTTCACAATGTCTGTATTAGAGAAACAGACCATGTATACACATAAATATTTATATACATACATACACACACATATGCACATATATATGCATATATATATGTGAAGTAAGCCAATAAAGGAACATTATGGGCACAGAATCAAAAGTTAGAAATAGAAGAATTAATCGTACAAATCTAAATGATGTTGGGAGTGTTTAAGTATTATTTGGATACACGTCTTCCCATCTTTAGTTGAAATCCTAGCACAAAAGAATTTTATGACATTTTCATTAACTTGAATTTTTTGAAGTAATTTATCCTTAAATATCTTAGTTACAATCTGCAATACACTTTGTTATTTTGCCCTGCCTACCTATTTCCCTGTAATTTTTATTTTGCACTGCTGTTTTTTTCTCACTCCCATCTCAATGTTGTGACTCCTCTCTTACTCTGTGTCCTTCCCCTGGCAGGCCGGACAAACAGAAATAACAAGAAAATTTTGAAAGCAGAAAAGAACAATTAAAAATATGTATCACAAGCGATTTCTTTAAACTAGTTCTTGTGAAAATGCTGATTATGCATAATAAGCTCTTTGTGTAGAAGTATAAGGTCTCATGAATGTCTCCTACACTGGAAAGGAACAAAAGATTACTGAGCTGCTAAAATACCACTGTGAACCTGCTGTTTTGTTCTGAGAGCTTACATCCTAATTACAGTATTTTTCTTTTTTCTTTATTTAAGAGTCTTTTTTATCACAGTGCAGACTGGACATAAACATTCCTTTGGATCCTGTGTGTAAATAATGAAAACATAAAAACTATGGATTTTTCCCCTATCAAGCAGGTTAATAGTTTAATTGTATACGGTTATTCTTACATTAAAAGCTGCATACCTGGCAAGCTTTATCGGGTAACAGGGACTTTTAAATGTGCCAATGTTTCTACAGAAGTAACGTGGGTCAATTGCAAAAGGGATAACCATAATGATTAAATCATTAAAATTTTGTCTATGCTTCACAGAGCATAGAGAAAATTAACTTCCCACCAACCTCATTTTTCTGCTGAACATGAAATAATGATTTTCTGCCAGTATAATTACAAAGCTAACATCTGATAGAGTCAGCATCCAGGGGGGATTATCACATGCATGAGTATTAGACCTCATTACCAGCTTGACTGCAAAATTATTACATCTTGTAATTGGATGGTGAGATTTATATACAGATTGGCTGGGTTCTCTGTAAGATTGTAATTACAAGCTTCGTTGGTTCGCTACTTATCACACGGTGCAGGAGGAGGCAAAAACAAGCAGAGGAAAGACCATTTCATTAAGCCATAACCCTATCAAGGGAGGAGCACTGTAACATCCCTGTATTTATTAGGCCAAACAGAGCTGTTTGCAGAAGGGGAGGCCATTTATTACCGCCTGACAAATGGGATTTCATTTATTTAACCTCGGTGATCTATTTCAGTAAAATGTACAAACGAGCCATCCATTTTATGATTCCGGAGTCAACGCCTCAATTATCTAAAGGCTAACTGACTGTTAAAGCACCCATCTGCTAGGATGAATTCATTGATTTAATTTGCTTCATGTTACTGAATGATTCTTAGCAGACAGGGAGGGGATGGAAGGGGAAGGGAAGCAGAGAAGGAAGGAAGGGGGCAGCTGGTGGTTTAGGAGAATGCATTGGAGTGATTCAGCACGCTGGTGTCTGTCTGTGTGTCTGCGCGCGCACACCCCCGGGTTTTTTTTTAATCCTTCAGCACAATAGAAGAAGGAGATCAATAGCAGCTTAAATTTTATGAGACAAGGAGTTAAGTTGTTCAGCTCGAGCCAAAACACCTTTGTTCTACCATAACAAGTAATCTCTGTGGTGGAATTAATATTGACAAGCTGGCTTCTTTGTAGCTAATTTTGTGGGTGCCTGAGCCAATCGGGAGCCTTGCAGTAATAGAGTTGTTATTAGAGTTCATTATAAAAGCTGTGGATCAATGGCTACACTAGGAGGGAGAGGACATGCTGCAGCAGAATGCATATGTATGCTCAAGGAAATGAAATCCTTTTAATGTCCTTGTAATAATTTATTCTATAGTTCTCTTTGACTTTAAAAAAAAAAGTCTTTCTGAAACAAAATTAAAAATGTTCCCTTGTGAGGCTTTTAATTTTATCACAACACTGAAACTGATAGGAAGGAAAGCAGGATTTCAAGGGTGGGGAAATTCAGGGAGACCTCGTTACTCCGCTCTGAGTGTTATTAGAACTGGATTTTGTTTGGAAAATGCCACTATTCCCATTTTATCCGAATCACGCAGGCCAGTTTGTTGAATGCTTACGCTGCTATAAGCACAGCATTGATGTTTTTTAAGCCACCTCTTTTCTCCTTCCTCCCTAAATCATCTGTCTCATTAAATCTGATTTTTACCTTTTTTCTTTGATAGGGTGTCATTTTGTAGAAAACATCTTTATATTCAAGGAGAAGAAGTCACAAATAGGATGCTAAAGCTTTTTTCCCATGTTTCTGGGAAGGAATGACCTGTATGCTGTGAGTTAGCACTTTCAGCAAGCTGACAAGGAGTTCACAGAACACAGCTCTTTGTAAAAGGTTGCCTCTTTCAGCTGTAAAAGAGCCCTCCTTGATGTAAGTGTTCCCTGAGTAATAATCCATTTCTCCTGTGGCAGGCACCAGCTCATGCTATAATCTTTCCCACAAGCTCCAAATCAGTACAAGAAAGCTGTTTACTGGACAATTTTCCCTACATCTCAATGTCAAATGATACTGCATTAAAATGTGAGAATATCATAGTCTAAGAAAGGCAGGAGGATCAAAGGGAGCCCTCACAGTGAGTGAGTTGAAACAAATTAGCATCTTTTGGTCATGGTTTCCTAGATATAAAAATATGGCATTTCAGGGCCGTAAGTTGTTTGCTCTGCTTCCTCTCCTTTATTTCACCATTAAAAAAAATAGCCATTTATTTTTTCCATCTCCCTATGCTTGTCTCTGCCAAAAAAATTGAATCACTTTCAATTGATGCAATTAAATGGGGAAAGTCCCTTGTGTAGACATTGTTGTTTCAATTCCAGCAGATATCATTAAGTCAATATAAGAGACTCTTCCACAAAAATAAGACCATCAAATATGAGCACTGTTCAGTCTGTTAGGTTTCTTCTTTTTTCAATTACCACATTTTTCCCAAGGATTGACAAAAACCAATCATTTCAATTTTCTCATTTCTTTTTTTTTTCCTCCAGACATCTGTCTTAAAACTTAGATTCCTCCTATTTAGTACAGTAACAGAAAATATTCACAGAAACAACCTGTGAATTAAAGGAACCTTGCCATCACATTTTCCACCCATTTTCCCTTCCAGCCAGAAGAAAGTAGAGGCATAGTTTCTGGAATCACTGACAGGAGAAATTGAAAATGTGGGAGAAGTTCAAAATACATGCAATGTACAAAGACAAAAATCTTAGGGAGAACAATTTTGTGTTAATTAGAAAGTTTTGAATTTGACCATTTCTTTTTTTTCCAATAATGCAAACCCCATGCAGCAGCACAGGCTGGGGACTGACTGCTGGGAAGCAGCTCTGCAGAGGAGGACCAGGGGGTCCTGAGGGACAACAAGGTGTCCTTGAGCCAGCTGGGTGTCCTGGGGTCAAGAAGGCCAATGGCATCCTGGGGTATATTAGGAAGAGCATTCCCAGCAGGTCGAGGGAGGTGATCCTGCCCCTCTACTCAGCCCTGGTGAGGCTGCACCTGGAGTGCTGTGTCCTGTTCTGGAGGGCGACAAATATGATTATGGAACAGGAGCTTCTCTGTGTTACGAGGACAAGCTGAGGGAGCTGGGCCTGTTCAAAGCCTCGGAAAGAGCAGACTGAGAGGGGACCTCAGCAACACAGAAGTATCTTCCCAGAGGTGCCCAGCAATAGGACAAGAGGCAATGGGCAGAAACTGATGCACAGGAAATTCCACCTGAACACGAGGAAGAACTTTTTCACTGTGCAGGTAACCGAGCACTGGAACAGATTGTCCAGAGAGGCTGTGGAGAGTCCCTCACTGGACACAATTCTATGCAATGTGCTCTAGGATGGCCCCACCTGGATAGGGAGGTTGGACCAGATGACTCACTGTGGTCCCTTCCAACCTTACCCGTTCTGTACTTCTGTGATAATAAGCTTAAATTTCAGAATTCAAACTGAATATACCTGGATTGGAATTTTGCTCTGAAAAAGACTGAAAGAGAAAGTATGTGTGACATATTCCGTTTTTCCCCAGTTCAAGTAATTAATTTTTCCAGCCACCCTCTGTTGGTTTCCTCTTTTCTTCATGACAGCTTATTTCTAATACCGGAAGAACGTCAACAGAAACTTATCTGTGATTTTTATGCTTTTCATGCTGTTCTCTGACGTTCACGTCCCACCCAGGATCCTTCTGAGGGGTGAACCTCAGCCTTGAGATTTCATTGTTCTTAGGTGTACCTTATTTAACCAGTATGGAAAGCCTGTAAGGAAAGGGAAAAAGAGAACTGGCAAATGTGTCTCAGAGGTCAAAAGGAGTTTCTGTAGAAATAAAATTACTGCAAAATGAGCAAGATCCTGCAACAATTATGAAAACAAATAGCAAAAAACTTTTCAGCCATGTAAAGTAAAAGTAAAGTCAGATCACAATGAGATTAAGGGCAACCTGGATCTCTCTCCAAAATTAAATTATTACATCATTATGGAAAACAGAGATAAAATACCATCCTTAGAGGTAAGGGCAAAACAGCTACAGGGAATGCAAAGCAGAAAATCCCCTAGCAAATTATTACTTATTAGATAGATATGCATTCTGGTAAACCATCCTTCTTTTAGCATACTGCTGTAAGTGCTCTGTGGTCAGGCCAGCCATGAACTACACATAGGTGACCTATGGGAAGCCTAGTACAGCAATTGCAAAATTAGTATTATAATTTCTGCCATGCATCTGCCCTCATTAATTAATTTGTCAGGCCCTCAGCCAGACCATCTTTTAGTATTGGCCTGAAGTTCCTTAGGACACTAAATTTCTTCTTGCAACATCTTTTGGGATACTCCCTGTCAGTGTAATACAAGCACAGAAATCTTAACAAATTCTCTTCAATTTTCCATTCCCTTTCTACCAGATTTCACTTCTCTGAACCATTATTAACCACTTTTTTATAATTATTATTCTCTTATTTTACATCATTTAAAGTTTGAAAATTATTCTTTTTTTTCTTCTTGATGGAGCACAGAAGGTCTCTTTTACCATGAATCCCTGATCACTGACTTTGAAAGTTACTTCTATGTATCACTGCAGTCCACTATAATTTCTAGTAACATATCCACAGCTGAACTCCCTCTAGCACCAAGATCAGTCTCTAATTCTCCTTAATTTCAATGGAGAGAGAGTTTCATGATGCAGATCTGATGCTCTGTCACAGCACTTGATTATACTGACATTACTCCAATAATTTCACTGGGTCACTCCAGTTTTACACTACACAGGAAGCAAAGAAAATCAGACCACTGTGGTAAACTGGTTATTTGTAGAAGAGACCCTTTCTTCACCACAGGTTTATCCTTAGTGGAGATGAAATAGATTGGGCAGTTGTATTTACTAAGCTCTCTTGTCACTAGAAGAAATGTAGCAACATTTAAGCTACTGTTCTAACTGAATATCCCACAATACTACTACTATAGCAGCAACTTTAAAACAATATGCTTTTGAATCCTCAAATGCAATTGGAATTTCTTTCTTTGGAGTTTCTGCCTGCTTTCTGAAAATATTTTGAACAGCAGGGGAAGCTATTCATTAGAACACACATTCTTCAGCCTTACTGCTCACAATTAACACAGGCAATAAACCATTGAATACAGCTGTGTGTTACATATGCAGCTACACTAAAAGGCATCTACTTTTCAAGTTTTAAAGCAACTTGTCTTTTCACCTTACACCTCAAAACAGGCCTGAGGCAGGAATGTATTGCAGTATAAATACATGCCTTGGAGCACGCTACTCTTTAGTAAAATATGTGTAGTAAAGAGATAACACCACACTTCTAGTAGTTTACCATATCATGAACGTCTACAGTTATCTCGTTCAGTCTAGTCTTATTGCCTCATTCAGATGGGTTTTTATTTACAAATTTTCACTATGACTCGATGGTCCATAAACGAACAAACTGATTTTTCAGTGCTAGTTGGTTGGTGTTATTTCAGTACATTTCCACTAATTTTCATATATGACAAGATATTTTTGAAATAATTGTTTTTTATGAACTCATACTCAGTCTAATCTACATGCACTAAAATACAAAGCATTTCACAAACTGATTATGTCCACTACTCAGAAAAGACATTTGCCAAGTTAAAAAAAAGAATCGAACAACATAATCATGGTAACATGCAATTAAAGATCAGATCCAAAATCTTATCAGAAAACTCATATCTACCATACACACATTCTCCCTCATCTTATTAGAAATAAATTCTGAAGAAAAGCTGTATCCAAAACCAGTTTTCTCTCTAATAAATGTGGGTCAAATGTTCTTTAATGCAGCTCATAGAATAGCATGAGCTGGGCCAAAGAGACATCAGATTGGGATGTGTGTTGATAGCTCTACGGAAAATTACTGAAAACGCATGTTCAATGAATGGATTTAGGAAGGCATCAAAGTGTGAAGGCGTGTAGAGTACCAGATTGTCTCTCAACAAATCTATAAAAGCAAACATAGCAAAAAACTGTGTGAGATAAAATCATATGACAGCCCAGGTTGGAAGGTTTTTGAAAGTTCACCTGGTTCAACCTTTTGTGGAAAAGGGAACCTAGATGAGGTTTGCTAGTACCCTGCCCAGTTGTGTCTTGAAAACTTCCAGACATGAGGACTCTTGCACCCTTAGGGAAGTTGTTTCAGTGATTAATTTTTCTCACCCCAAAAATTTTCTTTCTCATATCAAGATGAAACCTATCCCGGAACAATTTGTACCTGTTGCCCTTTGTCATCTCCACCTTACTCCTTGTGAAGAGAAAGCCTCCATCCTCTTTGTGGCCACCCTTTAAGTACTGGAAGATGATCATGAGATCCTGTGTGAGGCTTTTCTTCTCCAGGGTGAATAGACCTATTTCCTTCAGTTTTTTTCTCACAGGGCATGTTTTCCAGCCCTTTGATCATCTTCATGGGTTCCTTTGGTGATGAGATTGAATATTTTTGTTATCACTGACTGTGCCTCATAACTAGGAAAAGTAGTTAGATATATTTGGGAAGGACAGAGTGGTAGTTCAAGTGTCGCTGTTGTCCCACCTGCTAACTCCACACCTGCCTGGTAATGACTTTGGTAATGGACAGGAAAAGCATCCTACCTGGGACAAGAAAGGAATCAGATAAGGGTTAGATTTGCTCTGATAATCAAGAGATTCATGATCCCAAATGCATTTTCACCAAAAGAACTGGAATTATGGCTGGGCAGTTGGGAACTACCATTGTCTTTTAATAATGACAGTGACATGATCATCAGCCCCTGATCTACCCATGTGTGTGCTTTAGGGTTTGCTTTAATCACTCTGGGTGAGGAAAAGACTGAAGATGTCATCTGCCAGACTGGCAAAACTACCTGGTTGCAGAATGAGGACAGTACTGCTCAGAAGCTAGGTATTTTTAAGAATGTTTTTCTCTAATCTAGTAAAACATATAGAGTATTTTATTCTTTTAGGACACATTCCTTCACCTGATTAGGAGAATATGATTAAGACACTGATTTTAATATAGCAGTAATATTAATTAATCATTTACTATCGCTTAGGCAGAAAATTGGTATTCTTGGTTATGCATGTAAAAATACTATTTTAAATAAAGCCTGTAATACTGGTAACAATCCTCAAGAGTTCTCAGGAGTGACTTCACATGAACACCTCATATCTCAAGATTCATATGGGACTAGAATAATTTTGTGTTACATATAAGGAGCTCTATTCCTATTTGCACAAAACCAAAATGAGTAAATGTCAGGAACGCACCAGGACACAAGGAAAGTATTTTAAACTAAAAACTGGTAAACTCCAGTTTCTCCTTTTGCCATTATCTACAAACCTATACATTTTTATAAACAATAGAGGATTATTACTTCAAGGATGATGAAAACACCACAAAACTGGCAAAGCACTTGCTCATCAGGAATACTTTTCTTCATTGTCCTTGTTCTATTTTGCCCACTGCATTTTTTCATCAATATCATTTCTCTGCTGACAGTAAATGCCAATAGAGTCATCATGCTAACAATTTTTGAGACGAAGAAAGAGATAAATCCAAACCACTATTGTTTCTTATTTTGAGAAAAACACGTCCATTTAACACACAATTTTTAAAGTCAGATGTTTCTAGACAGCAAGTTCCTCAAAAATCATTTTCGAACATTTCGTGTTTGCATACTGGCCTAGACAACTGTGATCTCAAAGACATCATAAGTGTTTGGGCACAGCCAGAAGCCCTTAGGAGTTCTGAAACCCCATGTTTTCCTGAAAATTAACAATCTTATGGAGGGTGGTGATGGGGTGGGTAGAAGGATAAAATTAGTCATAAATTCTTCCCTCCAAATGATCCAGAATACATGCTTAGAATTAGAGTCAGTACTTAGGTAACACTTCTCTCCTTACCAGCTTTCCACAAGCCGTAACAGTGTGTCAAAATTAAGTCTATTGACTTGTTCAGTGTCTTTGATGTAAGTGACAAAGCAATATTCTTTAGTTTGTTCTCTGCTTTCTGTGGTTTCCTAGAATTCTCACTCAAGGACTGAGCAAGCCTAGGACCATTTAACTTCCAAAAGTCAGACAAGAGAAGAGGACTGCAGCATGGCCATCTGGCCTCTGTAATACTGCAGGTTAGTGGCAGAGACCAAATTGAGTTTTCCATGTCACTGATACCTGCTTTAAGCATAAGAGTACCCTCTCTCCTCAAGGAAGCATGATTTGTATTCCATTAACAAAACTACCAGTTCCAGTCAAACAAAATTAAATTACAACATGGAACAGAACCTAGTATTTTTGATTGAATAAAGTAATCACAATAATTTTTATTAATTGCAGTAGCTAATGGGGGGGAAGGGCATGGAACCTATTGCTTCTCACTCTCAGATAAGCACATAAGTCAGCAGGCTGCAGTGCTGCACTCACCTGTAGGCACAACAATGTTGAAATATATTGTGCACAACAGACCAGCTTCAACAAGGGACCAGGGAGCACTCACCTTGGAATAACCTACATCCCACCAGTGAAGGTAATTTCCTATTACAAGCACTTTACACCTCTTTTCCACTCTTACCAATTCCTATGCAGACGGAATGTGTAAGCCCAGCTTTGCAGGGTCCTAAGTCCATAGGCTGCAAAGAAAGAAGCTTTTTCCTCCCTCAACCTTGGGAAAACAGCACTTTCCTTCCACTAAAAATATCCACCAATCACTTTGGTTTTGTGTTTCCTTCTGTGAGTCATTTCTATGACGGACTGAGCATTTCTAGGAAAATAAATAAATAAGTAATGGACTTGTATCACACAATTTATTCTCTCCCATACCCACGATCAATGAGGCCAGTCTTGTAGAGACAGGTGCCTTTCTCGCTAAACACAGAGCTCCTGGGGGTTTGCTTCCTGTGAAAACCATTCTTAACCATTCCTATCCCCTTCCTTTTGTGGCAAAATGATAGTGGAAAAAAAAAACCAGTAAAGAATGACAAATGGAAGGCTAGGATGCAGGCTGCATAAGTAATACAACTCTGCATTCCTGTGAGACCAGGACTGAATCCTGCTGAACGTGGGGACAGTCAGGATGCTGGTTCCCCACCCTTAGGATACAAGGTCAGCATCAGCTCCTGCAAAAACAGCTGCCAGACTAAGAAGAGGAAAAGGAATATCTACCTTGTTCCTTCACAGGCGATGCTCCTTCTACACCACGTCTACCCAGCTCCTCAGGGCTAGCTCAGGCCAGCTCAGGCCATGTCTGAAGAGAAGGCATCCCCCCAGGGATTCTCCATGTGATTTTGGCCCTGAGAAGGCTGCAGATGCTTCCCATCTGGAAGGAGTGGTCCCATCCTACCCCAAGCACCAAAATATCTCACTACATCTCTGAAAATAGCATTTCATATATAACACACGTATGGCATAACTTTCCCTCTTACACTGCAGGACTTCGTCAAATAAAGTCAGTGGGATTGCAGTGATGTAAAATCTGCATAAGTAAGAATAAGACCCCTTTCTGCCCTCTACAGCCTGATCATATGAGAAGCTGAACATTTCCAACTAAGTGCTTAGTGCCCTCTGCTCACATCTATTTGGTTTCAGTGAGAATTCAGCTAGCAGAGTTAATCTCTTACAACCTGCTATTCTGATGCAGTATGTTGCTTACATTCAGGAAATCTGAACTGAGTTTAGAAATTCCCAGGTCCCTCTGACAGTCAATAACTTACTATTTTAGTGCAATGAGCACATTAGCCCTGAACAGCTTGAGACTGCATTCTCCATTGATCAGATAAACAATTTGTGAGATATTTTATTACAAAACGACGCAGCAATTTAGCCATCTTTTCATCAATGATGTGCTTAAATTGGATGTGAAATGCCAAGAAAGTTGCCTCCCCAGGGTGCCATCAGCAAGAAATGTAAAGCAGAGGCTTTCAGTTAATACGGTTCATGTAGCGGAGTTTTATCTTTCAGTCAAATCAAATTTAAGTCAGCTGGTAATACATGTTTGACCTCCCATTATCTAAAGCCATAAATTGCATTGTAGTGATTTGTTAATCTGGCCTTAAATCATCCAGCAACCTTTGTATCTTTTTTTTATGAATCATGGGGGTTTTCTTCTTCATTTTCTTATGAGTCCATAAAGTACAGTTGATTACATCTCTGTTTTTTGTACCTACTCCACTCATTCAAGAACCTTTATTTCTGTTGAATATAAAATGCATTATGGTTTCTAAAACATTTAGGTATAGAATACCATACTCTGGCTATCAGTGCTTTATTCCAGAGATAGCATTGATAGTGTCAACAACCGACCTGCATCTCTGAATCACAAAAGAAATTTAAAATGAATCACACAGTATTTCTGATCTTTTATCAGAAAGTATGTAAGCCTGTGCTAGCATATTTATTAAAACAAATTTAATTAACCAAATGGACGTCCTATTTTAAGTCACAGCCACTTCATGTTGCACTTCTATCACAGTTTCTTCACAAAACTTCAAGAATGACAAACATCATTGTTTGATACATGACATAAATAAACAGATAACATTGTTCATTTCCCTCACCATCACTTTTGAAAAAATAAACATATGGAAAACTATGGAATATGCAGAATTATGGAAAATGAAGTATCTTCATTATATTTCCAGAAGAAAAAGTTCAGAAGTCAAAAGTCATGAGATTATCAGAAATGTTTTGGAGTTTTTTATGTAAATATTAAGTCTCAATTATTCTTTCTAAGAATTCCTTTGCCTCAACATCCCTGTGATAGTGAATTTTGCCAGCTTTTAAAAACCTGTTGCTAGGTCTGTTGATTGCAGTCTGCGATCAACAAAAGAGTCCCTGACAGAGGATCCAGAAAAGTCATGATTCTGTGGGCTGGGCCTTGTGAACAGCCCGAGGGGGAGATGCATCTTAATCAATCTCAGGGGGTAAGAGCAGAGACTTCATCAAATTCATTTAATGGTGTGGCTACTAAGCCTTCATTAGATGGGTCCACTTTCAATCCTGGCAGATATAAACAGGATGCAGACTACTTATATGTACGATGTCAATAATGACTTGAGAGGGTTAGTCCCTCTGCTTTTTATCCTGGTAATGGAGTTTTTCCAGTCTTCAGAAATGTCTCAGTCAGTCTTTTCTCTTGGCTTGATTCACAGGCAGAACAGTCCCCTTCCTCAGGTCAGACCCTCTCTTTGCCACACTAATTTTTAAAGCAATCACTCCCACTGACCAAAGCACATATAGGCACAGAATTCAACTTTCATTCAACAGCACAAAGCATTTAGGCTAATTTTTATTAAGTCAAGCTTTATCCTTTGGCTTTGCAGGATGTCTCAGAAGGTTTAAAATCAATTTCTCCTACATCACCACTGTACTTTACTTCAGCTATCATCTCTGTTACTGTCTGTGTGGATTCCTCTTGCAAAGGAGCTCATGACACCAATAGCAAATGAACACACTAACACCACAAGAGACCTGTAATCACGCCTAAGCTTGCATTCACACTTTGGGGACATTCAAATATCTAACCCATTACCCATGTCTAGTTCATCCTCCCTTTCACTTATGCCACTGCATGTGGAAACCTTTAGGATGGCATGCTAGAGAAAAGCCCTATTGCAAGAGCTACCTTTAAAAAACAGGGCTGTCAGCTGAACAGACAGAAACTCAGGCAATTGATCTTGTAATTAAATATCAAAAAGCAATACTGTTAGTTATTCCAAAGAGTCATATTTCAAAGGTTTATTCCCGGTAACAATTCACATCAACAGCCCTTTATCTTGTATCTTTAACTTTGGTTCTCAATGTTCAGCTCAAAAGTCAAATATAAAAAAATAAAATCAAGTTAGGAAAATATATTCTGGCTCGCCTTTGCTTTTTGATACAGCTCTAAAGAGTTCTCTTTTCATAGTACTCATAGCAGCTTAACATTTGCTGAGTGTCTGTGCATTATGGCTAACATCAAACACTAAACAAGAAATCATTGCTGTGACCCCAGGAACACCATAGGAATGTTAAAAAACCCAAATAAACACACAAACAAAAACCTCAGTACCATAAGATTAGAGAAAATAAGGAAATACTAATGTCTTTTAATTTGACATTTTGGTTTGGCGCACTAGGACTGGTTTAAACTTCTTCCCAGCACTAGGAAGATGGAAAAAATTCTCAAATTTCTGAATGAAAACTAAGATGATATCAAAATCACTCATCTCTAGGAATTAAGGATTTAAACAAATATTGCTAAACTGGTACTAAGTAATATTCTCATGGTACTATCACTTAGTGAACAATCAAGTCTCAGTATAAGCTACAAAACTCAGATGAGGTAAATACTGAAAACTCAGTTCTCAAATGCAGCTGCTGGGTCCCACTTTATTCCCTGAGTGTCGTTTTGACCTCAGGCACACTTGGTGTAGACACAAACCCTATTTGAGAGAGAATGCATCCACAGATCCTAATGCAACAGTGCCACTCATTTTACAGCTTCTCTACTAAAGCACTCGAAAGGTGTGGTTCTGCCCAGAACATCAGCATTTACTTAAAATTAAAATCAGTTTTGTTACAAATATACTGCTGTTTTAAATTTGAAAAACTGGACTCAGGTGGAATGCATCTAAAGTACGAACCTTTTACCTAACATCACTCTTCACAAAATTATCTCAGCTTCCAGATACACTTAGAAAATTGAAAATCCATTTCTACAAAATGCATACAAAGCCAAACTAAAAGTAAAGCCATAATGACGACCTTGTCTTCACAAATGGGACAGAAAATCACTGTCTAGATGATGCTGGAAATACTTCACAGAAACATAGGATCATTTAGTTTGGAAAAAACCTTTAAGATTATTGAGTTCAATTTAAAAAGAAAAATAAAGAGTTATTCACCCTCAGACTGACAGCAGTAATTAAAATCTTTGTCTTTTTATTCAAAAATATTATTGTATTTGTGTGTATGGGAAAAAATCAGTAAGAACAAAGAGATCCTGTAAAAGATCCTGCAGTATAAGTTTCAAATCTGACAGAAGCAATCTGGCAGATTTATTATAGGTCAGCAGTCAGAGTGGATTTTTTGAAAAAAACACCTGAAGAGTTATAAAACTATCATACTTTCTATGATGTCCTCAAAATTCAGAACACTTTGCTTTTGAAAGCCTTGCAGGTTTGGGATAGTTTGTTTTGGTTTTTCTCTCATTATTAGCCTCAGCATTTATTATAACCAAAGGTGATCTTATTTTTATCTCCATAATATTGCCTTGCTGAATGCTTGCAAATTTCATAAGACTCTCTTTCAACTAAACAATTTCAATTTTCTATTCATACACTCAAGACTTCAATCACTAGGACTATTTGAAAAATTATATCACCAGCAAGAGCAGACAAGAATTTATCTTTTGTAGGCTATAAAAGAGGAAGATATTTATTTTCATTCTTGTAGGAGAAAGAGGTTGTGACAATAAAAGGTAAAAGACACCCAAAGATTTCAATTGCACAGTCAAAAGCTGGGTTTGTTTTCAGAAAAAAACCATGAAAACTGTCACACATTCTTATGGTTTTGCAGCTGCCATTTATATTCATAAATTCAGCCATGTGTTTAGATTTATTTTGTAATAAAAATATTACATCTACTTGTGAACAAACTAAAATACGGGTATTTAATACTGCAAAAATAGTGTTCACGTGATCTTATTAATGTTAACTCATACACATGGACACGCAGAATCAGCCTGAGTAGCATCTTTCCAAATAACTCAACCAATACATTTTTTCATGTAACTATACCAATATGGATGATTCTCATCAGCAAGGGTTTTTCCTGTACTAAATGAAAGCATGATTTGATGAAAGCAAAAGAAGCTGTCCCAGCGTTGCCTGAAAGACAGGAACTCACCCATAATATGGGACACATAGAAAAAAGATACCTGTTCTCACCTTGGAACTGGTCTGTACTAACCATGATTTAAAAAAATAAACAAAAAAATTTTCCACTGAGAGGAAAATTATGTGGCTTTAAACTTCTGCTGACTGAAAATTCAGATGGTTTCCTGAGCAAAACAAAATCCAGGCACACTACTGGGCATTGTTTTAAAATTTGGTTGTTTTGCTTAAAAAATGTCAATGTTGCACAGTTGTGTTAACCGAGACACGCCATTTTACTTCATACCACCATGGCAGACATAAACATCATTTACTTTAGGAATTAATAATTTTAAGAACACAGCTGATGTATATGGGTAGTCAGGGAACCATCAATGAAGTTGGAGAACAATAATTCATAGAACAAATAGCTCCACCACTGTCTACCTTCTAATATCACCATGTCTCAAACCCCTGCACCACCAAAACATCTCAGAAATTGTATTAACACATGGCCAAGTCCCCTGGGAAAATAATTTAAACAGAAAAATTGAATGATACTTGGGAACTGTGTGAAAGCGTTTCAGTACAAGTCTGAAAAGCTTCTGCCTGAAGCGATTAAGAAAGATGCCTTTACCAATTAAAATTGCCTTAACAGGTATGACAGCAGCTATGAAAGCTTTGTTTGCTGATTAAAGAAACAAGAAGCTGATTATAAATATAAATCAGAGTGTAGGAATTGCAGAAAATAGCAAAACAACTCAATCTATCATTATGCCAGAGCTAAGGACAATTTAAGGGCATATTTCTCCATGAAAGCATACTTAAACCAGATGTGAAAAAAACAACTGCTGAAACTACATGTTATGTCTGTTAACTTGTTGCGGAAGCTCCAAAGTATGGAAGGAAAAAAACAACAAAGAATTAAGTTCTGATAATATCTTAAAAGAGTCAATAGAAAGAAGAAAAAATGCATTTGTCAGTGGATGGGCTTTTAATAAAGAATTCAACTAGGGTAATAATATTCCTGTCGGTGAGTAGGGATCTATGGAAAGTAAAACATGTAAATAACTTCATGCCTCTTTAAAAAAAACACCCTGATAGATAAAAGTAATAAGGTTCATGAAATGTGTTGCCAAGATTCTGTAGAGCAGCACCCAGTGTGATTGCTTCTAGGTAACTAGAACCTGGTTGTGTGTCCAACTGGATAAACTGGTTCTTCTGAGAAGTACCACCAAAGTACATGAAGTCCTGGTAGACACATTTTTCAAGTAAATTAATTCAGACCCACTGCAGCTTCACAGCAATATTCTGCTTTGCTTTGGAATTAACTACGAAGCTCTAGAGGAGCTTGTCCTCTCACCTCTCGATCTGCTCCCATTTCAGCGTTGAATAAACTGAAGTTCCTGCAGTCCTACAGCTGACAAGGAGAGTAAAAGTTGGGGAAGCAGATTTTTCTCCCTCTCAAGAACAGGAGAAAGACCCAACCTACTAAGTTCTGTCTTCTTCCTCTTTTTCTCCTTCTGATACACTACTGGAGGAAGTGAGAGGAAAAGAAAGAAAGAAAAGCCAATCAGGACTTACGTTTTCAGCCAGGGCCAGAAGCATATTGTATTAGAACAGGAGCACCGGTGATGCTGGCAATCCCCCATGTATTCTTGTTCCTTCTATTGCCAGCTATACTGTACTGCTGTTAAATCTTGAGTCTTTCCTGAGTCCCTGCAGGAAAGAAGGAAAGATAAAAGAAAGGGCAATAGTGCTAGGGCATGGTTTCCAAACCAACTTTTCTCAGACTTTTTAGTTGTATCATTTCCTCTGATGGAAGGCTGATGTCCAAACCACATCGTCTAATATCTGCTAGAACTTCCCTCCTCCTTCATTTCTCCAACTGTATCATCACACTTATGCATCTTTCACTAACTGAGTTAACACATTATTGTGCTTTTCTTATTAGACTTCACTTCATTGCCTTGCTCTAGCTACCAGATGTATGAGTTTACTTTGCTGTCAAATTGCTCCCTTAGATTCCCAATCTCTTCAGCCCCAAGTAGGGACACACCCTCTGTGTCGAACTGCATGCTTGTCTGTGCCAATAGAAAAAACCCCTTCACAAAATCTTGCTTTACAGTCTACCTTCAAGCACATTTCTCTCACAGTGCCTACAGATAATGGCAGTCCCCAGCGTCAAGGCAAGGAGTGGTCTGAGACTACTGAGGTGGTTATCAGAGAAGGAGAGTGAACAGGCAGAAGACATTGCATGAGGATACTCTCTTCCAAGAATAAAGTGGTTCTAATACACTGCAGGCACAAGTTTAATAAATTTCATGAACTCATTTTCCCCAAGCGCCCTGTGTGAACAGGGCCCCTGTTTGCATTACTCCACTCAGCTTGACAATGTGCTCACAGCACCTTAGCTGTTGCAGCCTTCAGTTGCATGTGTTCTGAAATACTGCCTGTGAATTTTGGCTTTTCTTACATGTCCATGCAGTGGCAAGGGCAAGGCAGCTCTGAACTTTTAATGAGGTTCTTAAACACTACGTTGATGTAAGCAGCTAACAGACACAGCAGTAATAAGACTACATATTTGGGAAGCAACAACCAGCTCACCATTGTGGTTGGCGTAAATCGTGCAGGGACTATCGGCTGTATGACTCTACCAGCACACACCGCTTTGCAGACAAACTGAGTTTTGCCCAGTGGATATCTACTCTTCCTTCAGCCACTGAGGGACTGGACAAGTACAGTTTAAATATAAATTTAAATTTGTTCATTGGTTCCAGCTCATCTCTATTTCCAATGTAATCGAACATAAATCTGATCACACGGCTTGGATAATATCATTGTTCACTTTATAGCCATGGCTCACCGTCACACTGGACAAGATCACACAGGGGATAAGGTCAGGGAAACTCTCTGTGTGACTCCTACCCCGTGATGTTATCAGGTACTCAACCCTAAAGCAATAGAAATACACTGATAAAAGAGGGGAAAGGGAACTGTGATAATAAATCAACTCAACTGCAGAGAAAGTGCCAGGGAAAGCAATATTGATTTTTTTTTACAAGTCAGCGCACAGATTTGTCAGACAAAAGAATAGAGATGTCAAAATCCACAGAATCAAACACACTAATATTAAGAGGAAAACATCCCCACTACCTACAAAAATGCTCGAGTGTGTGTATAGTGATGTTTATCAGGAAAATGAATGTGTTTTATCATACTCATAAAATCTAAGGAAATATTGATATGATTTGTATTTAGCAGCTATTGTTTGCCCCACACTGATTTCACATTAAGACATCTAAGTAAAGTCAGGCAGAATGAGAGTCCACTGCAAAAGGAAAGTGCCTCTGGCCCAGTGAACAAAAGATGCTTCACTCCTCACCTAAGGGAGGTGACTCGCTGGTCACCACCTCCCCAGGTGATAGCAAATTATCTTGCTTCTCTTCAGTGACTTAGAGGAGCTTTCTTTCTGAAATAGCCATGTTATGCTACTGGAAAATAGGGGATTGGTCAGGGGAGGTCAAGCAGACAAGACCATATTGGAGAGAGAAGACATTTAAATTCTATTCCACTAATGAAATGAAGTATTAAAATTATATAACCTATTAAAATAAATATACTAGAAGACATCATGAACTTTGATTCTCTCACTGAGGATCCTAAGAAAATAGTAGTTACATTAAGTGCTGAGTGCAAGAATAGAAAGAGCTAGCAGTTCAGAACAGTGATTCATCTGCTATCTAACACTTATCTTTAATAAATTCAGAGAAAATAAGGTCAGAAGGACTACTACTTCAATTATTGTGTCCTGTGGAACAGAAGTCCTTAAATTTCATACAGTTCCTCTTATTTTTATTCCTAAAATCTGTTTGGCTAAATCAATTATTTTAGAAAGACATTTAACATTGATTTGAAGACTTTATATCGTGTAGAAATAATCAGTTTCACTGATAATTTCTGCTAGTATTTCTCTGTCCTCACTGTTAAAAATTATGTCTAATTTCTTATTCAAATTTGGACACCTTTAACTTCCTGCCATTAATCTTTTCTCTCTTAAATTACAAAGGCAAGATTTTCTCAACATGAAAGTATTTGGGCATTATAATCACAGCCTTTTTAAATCTGCTTTTTTGAAAAAGGGATAGATTGAATTCCTTAAAATTCTCATTATAATTTGTATTTCTCAGCACAAAAGTTATTTTTGTAGCTCCTTTACTCAATACTTCTAACCCTTCACAATTCTGGAGCTTCAAGGGGCTGTTACTCACCAGGATGTGGGCTGCACCTGTGACTGTCTGGAGATGCACTGATGTTGCTTCCCCAATTTACAGGACTTCATCTCCTTTCATGCTACTGCCAGTAGGTAGCATGGCTCATGGCTACATCCCATTGAACGTGTGTCAGGTACAAACTAATCCTGAACCACAAATCAAGGCACTGTAAAAACACTTTGCTTTAGCAACTGCTGATATTCTTCAAGTTGGGCATGCTGTTTTCATTTGCTTGGCCTTGTTTTTATTACCATGCTTTTATTTCCATTGAATGAGAAGCAGTGTAAAAGAAAGAAAATAAACTTTGTGTTTCATCTTTGCAGGATGCTCACAAGAATCTTGTTTAGGGAAGAAAGTATAGTAGAAGTAGCAGATCAGTTCTAGGCCTCACTAGAAAGGTAAGAAGCAGTCTTGATTTTCAATACCTACTCTTCCCTAGTTGCCAACATGCTAAAAGAATTATAATCTTTCAAATATTCTTGAATTTTATATGTACATTCTTTTCTGTGATGGAATTTTTGTTTTCTTTTCCCATCTTTTCAGTCTCTGAAATGGTTATGCTAAAAGAAGAAATGCAATGCACAGAAATATTTTAAAATTTATTTTATCCCCAGTTATTTGGTACTGTATCTCCAAAATTTCAGCAAATCCATACAATTAGTGACTGTAATGAAACTCCTTTTCTGACAATACCTTCCCCTTTGCAAGCTCCCCAGATTTAAAATATATCCATGCCATGAGCAACATAGCAAAACCCTTGTGTCTGTACTTCCCTTCTCACAGGGACATTACAATTACAAAAGAAAAGTGAAGTGCATCATAGCCAAAGTTTTCATAGCTCTCAGCACAGTGAAGCAGCTGCCTTTGCTGTGAATCCTCATAGTGTGGACATTCCCTGGTCTCACCACTGAATTAGAACAAGGACACAGCACGCAATTCAAAACATGCGCTCATTAAAAATGCCAATATTTGAGAAGGCTTACAGCTAATTTTGTTTGCTTGGCACAGAATCACAAAATGAAAACAACTGCCTTTCCACAATCTCTTCATGAAAAAGCAGTTCAGTGATAAACAAAATTTCAGAAGCAGAATGTGTGTCTTTCCTGTTTATTTTTTGAGTCAAGTAAAATCACGCTGAAATGAGGGCTATTAAGGCAGCCATCCTTCAGCAACTTAAACACTGTGATAGTCACTAGAACCTTTAGGAAAAAGGGTGAAAGTGCTAAATGTACTACAGACAGGAGAAATACAAGCCACTGGATTAAAAAAGCAAGACTTTTGAAGAAGCACCTAAATGTGAAAAATGATTACAAGCAGGAAATAACAAGTCTTGCAGAAAAATACACTTTTTCCAAAATATACAGGTTTGTTCCTGTTCATCAGGCCTGTCAAACATCAAAAAGTTGTTTATTTGGATATTGTATGGGCTATTCACTACCTAGACTTCTGAATTCAAGCCCACAGCTTAAGCCTATGGAGTCTTGAAAAAATTCCACCAAGAACTCTAACACTGGATCACTGTACTTATCTTTATATTTTTATGAAAATATCTGGACTTAAAAAAACATCTAATGGATGTTTTTTCTAATGGAACCATATTTCTAAGACATACATAAAATCCTATCTACTATTTTAGCAAGAAGTTGTCCTTCCTATTACTCTTTCCTTAGAAATCTCTTTCCCACTCTGCTATCTAATGATTAAAGTGAATGCTTTCCTTTCTTCTACTTTCCTGCAAAACTTAAGAGAATTCTCGCTGAATAAAAACCAAACAAATAAAAAATCCCTAATCATTCTTAAAGAGGTAGAAAAACCTCAACCACGTACATGAAATTCAAGATTTTTATATGACAACTTCATATTACTTCTCTTATTAGAAACAATTTAAAATTAATGTTCAAACTTGGGGGGGGGGGGAAATAACATTATAATGATTTCATCATTTAACATTTTATTTTTCCATTTCAAGCATGTGACTCACAACATGGGCTGCTATACCGAATATTTCACTGGGGTTTACGTCTTTATTCTCGTCCTGAATGTCCTGGTTTTGGCTGGGATAATGTTAGTAAAACTGAGTGCCTGTTCCAACTCATCCATTACTTCCCTCCTTTAGAGCCTCCTGCCTGGCTCACTTTTCCCTATCTGCTGATATAACATCAGTATTGAATGGCAACAATCAAAACATTCATGACAAACTTATCTTGCTCAGCTTGTGCAGCTATTTGTCTGTTCTAAAGACAAGTTACTCTTATGAAAATCTAACATGAACACAACATGCCTGCTGGCATTTTTCCTTTGCACCAGCACATCTTATGAGCCTAACAAGGCTCATCCATCATCTGCACTAACCATGGACTGTGAGGTGAAAGGTCAGGAGTCAGGGATTGGAGAAAGTCAACTGTAAAGGGACAGAAGGCATGCTGATAGGTAAAAGACTGTATCACTGTCATCTACTGGCAGCAGTGATTGACAAAGACAATATTGCTTGGTAATACATGACAATTATTCATTTAGTGCACATTTTCCTTTTGCTCTCCACAGTTGTAAGGTGCAATAGCTACTGCTGAAAGTCCATGAGAGACTTTCATGGCTTCTGCAATGTGTGTAGTGCACAGCATCTGCTCAGCCTTTAGAGGTGACCCCTTAGTGAGAGGCTCACAATTTTAAGTTCCAGGTTCAGTGATCTTGCTCTACACAGATAAGATTTCTTATTCCTCCAGAGGGTTCAACAGCTGCATCGAAGAAAATGGTCTTGCCACTGTCAGAGGTTCCTGATAGCACTGTTCTGGACATTTTCCTCTGCAGGAATGTTCTTTTAAGAAACTCCATCATCATGTTAGACTTACTCAAATCCCAGAAGCTTTATAAAATAAGTCTCTCTCTCTGATCAGGGCTTCTCTTTCACTTCCAACTATCCATTCTAGAGTCTTGGCAACAGTTTTCTAATTTCTAAGACGATTGCTTTCCTTTATTCTAAATCTCTTAATCATAAAATCTGACAGCCTCACCAATAGAAAACATGGTCCAGGCTTTTTCATTTCATTTCCTCATAAAATTAAGGAGAAAAAGAACAGCAGTATATACAGGATTATTTTAAGAAGATAAAGATATCTCCGCAGAGTCTGCTAAATAAAAGCACATCCTTCTCTCTGAAAAAGATTCTACGTTGTAAAAGCAGTAAATGGTAACATAAAGAAAGTTTCCTGAATTACATAACCTTCCTTTCACAGTCAATGAGCAAATGATAGGAACACTGATTTCAGAGGGGTATTTTAGGAAAACATACCTACAAAAAATATACAGAAACATGGTATCCTGGATCTAAAGGCAATAATTTCCACTTCTTAAACTGATAAAAGGTAAAGACAAAAATAGAACTGGGATCTGTGGCTGTCTTTTGAGATGCCAAGGTTGAAATGTAAATGTTCTTAAAGCAATAATCAGTTTAAACCCTGAAGGGATCTCTTAGCCACTCAGCCTGACTTATTTTAACATGCCTTATGTATCTTTCAGCTATCCTATGCTGGACTGAAAAACTTTATCTTGGCTAAAGTAATGTTTGCACAACAACTGCAGAGATAATTGCCCTAGGACTTGCCAAAATGTGTGAGGTGAAGAAACCCCAGTCCAACCCCCAGTACCTTCCGTGCCTGCCCATTTGCGCTGCGTGGTAGCAGCTCCCAGGGAGTCACTCTCACTGTGCCTTTCCAGCCACAATGAAGATCTCAACAGCCAGTACCTTTTTCACCTCAGAAACACTTACATGCAGTAATCAAGTTACTGCAACCTTTTGTTTTTCCTTCTCTCAGTTGAACAGCTGGAGGTTTCCAAGTCTGCCTTTCAATAGCCTTTACATCATCTTTGCAGCTCATTTACGCACTGGCTCCACTTTTAAAATATGACCACAGCCAGACTGTGGGGAACAGAACCATATTTAGCTTCTCAATATCTGTCTCACTGACTTGGTTTAAAGAGGTAAAAATCACCGACTTATTGATCCTCTGTGCTCATGCCTAAGGATCACATTAGCCATTTTGTCAGCACAGCACTGAATTCAGTATTTGAAAAAAATGCTGAAAAAATGCTGTTAGCATTCCAGTATGACACAGTTTAAAGCTAAAAATTATGTCACCTATGTGGCATAATATGAATACGATATGTGTCATATGAATTGTCATGAATGTGAATGCCAAAAATATCACATTCCTTTTTCAATATTCCAGCCCAGAATTAATTGGAGGTACAGAACCAAAGAGGCGAAAATGTACGTAGTAGAGAGTGCTAGTCCTTATTTCAGCCACAGCCTTTCAATGTTTTATATATGTCTTTATTTTCACGAGGAGATAAATATTGACTCTTTCAGAATCTTACATCCTGTTTTATTCTGTCATTGTTTCAAGTAGCACTATTGTAGTAGAACTACCACACAGACTTGGAAATGGTCAAATCACCACAAAGTTATTAATCTTGGATATATACAGCTGGAAAACTTTGTACAAAAGATAAAGAGTAACTTAAGGATTCTAGTCTTTAGTGGGACATTCTTTTTCTGTATCCAGCTCCTGAAAACTTACATCAAGCCAGCACATTAAACTCCCAGGAGGCAGGAGAAGAAAGGTTCATGTGAAAAAGCATTTGACTGCTGAAGGAGTCACTCCATAAAACTATTAATCCCCAAGAAGGACAACAGAGCTTACACTAAGAGTGAAATATGTGCAATTGAGGGTGCTACCCATTTCATTATTGATTACTGAATGACCCAACACTGCAATCTGCTGCAAGGAAGCAATGAATTCTCCTCCCCTCCAGTGCCTATTTCCTTAACACTGAAGTTCTGAGGTCTCAGATTTTAGCATGGCAGTCAGGCTGCTTTTTCTTAAGGATTTCTGGTTCTTGTTTGGTAGGCACATTAAGTCAAGGCTATTTAAATGGTAATTCTTGACTATGAAACATTGGAGGAGAAAAAAACCCAAACACCCACACCAAAACAAACCTCCCACCCATTTAGAAATATTTTTATTAGCAACTGTATAATACATTTAGGTTCGTATTTTTGACTATTAAAATCAGTATGTCTCACCTCTGAATTCAAACTCCCCCATGCTGAGAATAACCCAGAACCCCTTCTTTTCTGAGCAAGGTTCTTTGTTACTCATCACGCATAGCAAAATTTAATGTCAGCGTAAGAGTGGGGGTTTCTTCTATTGCTAAACTCGAGGTAGCAGCAGGAGCTGTTGAGGCATGCTCAGAGCACACTTAGCCATTTCTGACTCCTAAGGGAGCTTAAAGCTGCCCAGAGAGTATGATCTTAGACTGCTGAGACCAAATGTTTAAAATAAGGGCAGAAATATTAACTTAGGAAACAGCTCAAAGCTTCTTCCTCCTTTTATCTAAAAAACTTGTCATTTTCTTTTGATCACAACAGAAATTCTAGGCTCATTCACGCCATTTAATGCTAATCCCTGCAAGAGGGTGGATTTGTTAGCTGTCCTTCTGACTACTTGAGAAAATTTTCTGTTAAAATACTATTAAGCTTAGAGTCTTGAGTTTCTCTAACTCTACTCTCAATTACCTATTCACCTCTGGTTGTACACTAAGGTTATCCAGATGATTCAAGTTGCTTCAAGCACACTGTTTTAGCACTTCAGAAAAATCTCACTAGGCACTTCTCCATCTACCAAATATATGCTTTGATATTTTAAATCTGTCCTTTAATGATGTGTACAGGTAACTGGGCTTCATTATGTGCTTAATAAATATTGAAATAATCTGTCAATGGAGTTTTCAGAACCCATGTATAATAAAAGTGGTTTTATCATGTGATTTTATTGATGTAAGCAATACAAAGAAAAATGCTTTCCCCAATTCAGTTTCAGATTTGCAACATTTAGTTTCGGTAACAAAAAAATCATACTTTTCAGGTGTTAACTGAATTATACTTTTGTCTCTTTATGGCTTTTACAATGACTGTTTAGAGAGATGACTTCACTGCAAGCACAATACACACATCTGAACGTCACAGACCCACTTAAACGGGGAATTGCTGGGGTTTTGAGCCCAAATCACTGTCACTTCTTACGTCAGATATTGCTGACAGTGACTAAAGCCAGAAGAAGAAGTGGGTCCTTGTTTCCAAAATGATACAATCTATGACTTAGCAGCAGAAAACAGATAGATTAAATATACAGAGAAATACAGGAAGCCAGTAAAACATTGGTTTGTGTAATTTACACGGTGTGGAAAGGCAGATATAAATCAAGTAAAAGAAATACTTTCTTTTATCAAAAGTTTGCAGTGTCCAAACTGTAGGCAAGTTATGTACCCTCCACCTTTTCAAAGGAGACAATGAGGTCACTGGTTTGTCATAAATGTGCTTTCGCTTGACTACAGTTTGGCTTTGCATAGTTACTTCTGATTCCTACTCCAAGAACCTAAAAGTTCATAGATTCGCAGGGGCAAAGATCCTGTGTCAAACTACTACTACTACTACATGGCATTATGTCAGAGTACTTATGTTGAAATAGCAACTGCCAAGCATTTGATGGCTAAAGTCCATTTAGTGATCTAATTCAGAAGAACCTTTCTATTTCCTTGATGTGCACCTGTAGCCACCCAATATATTTGCAAGTTCTTTTCCAAGCTGTGTTCTCTCACTATTTTTTGAAATCTCTAAATCTCCATTTGATGTGGAGAATAATGTCTACATATCCCCTCTGTGCATTCTATGACACTTTAGTGCTTGGTTAGCAGTTACCTGGTTTTGTTTTGCAATGAAGAATAAAGTCAGTAAAGGCCAACAGGATATACCATTAAATGAAATTATATAGCACCAACTATATAAATAAACTTTTTGTCTCAGCATTTGATTACTCTTTTCAGTTGAAAATAGGATTAGTAAGATCACTCCATATGTAAAGCTGTCTCTATGCAACTGTCAACCAGACACATCAGCTTTTAGATACTATGTTCCTCTAACATTTTGATAAGGCCTAATTTAGACTTTTTAATGCTACACTTTGTCTGATGTGTCATTCAATGCAACACTTTTTCTAAAAAAATGAATTAAAAAAAAAAAACATTAACCTTGCTTGGAAACAATGAAATAGAACCAAAGAATATTTCAGGTTGGAAGGGACCCATAAGGACCATTGATACAGATATTTCTATACATTTTGCATCTACATCTACAGTCTCCTTTGGCAAGGAACATCATGGATTTCTGCATCTGTAACAGAATGCATTACACAGCTTTAAATATTCTGTATCTGATCCTATAATATTCTAAACATTTTTAAATACTCTTATCTGGTAATAAAATCATACATAATAAAACAGCATCAAACTCTACTTTGGTCTACTCTATCTCTCTATTATAAAGTATTAAATATTAAACAATTTAGATAAAAGAAAGATGAAAAGGAGGTACTCTTCCTATCATAACTTAGCATTAATATTTCATTAAAGTCCAGATGTGACATATTAAATAGTGACATTTTTCTTCAGGAGTATTTCTTCCTATCACTGCATTTTTAAATGATAATACTGATTTTTTTTTCTATGAGCCATTTAAATTTCGAAAAAGAAGAGTTACAGGATTCTGTATTTTTATGAACTGTGCAAGACTGAACCATAGCCAAAATCACTGAATTTGACAGATTCCAAATATTTTATTTTTTTCATTATTTATTGGAAATTTAGAGTAGCATTGAATGACATTCTCTTCGACTTTTCAAGCAGACTATTTTTTTGCCACAGAGGTGTAAAACTTCAAGTGCAAAACTGTTCAAAACACAAGGAATGAATGGTCATTTTATCTAGTGAGCTGAATGAGAAAGGGCAGGAACTCATCATTCATTCAACTGTTGGGGGTTTTTTTTCCAAAATATATGAAAATAAACAAGTAAATTCAGTTATCTAGTTTTTATTTCCCTCCAATTGTTGAACACCCCCTTTCCACTTGTCCTACTTGAAGTTATTGCAACCAGGTTTTCCACAGGCTTTTGGTGAGTGTGCAAAGCATTTGTATTGATGGCTTAGTCTTCCAAAGGCATGGCTTTTTTCTTGCTATCCTTTTTTATTTTTTAATACACGGTATGTAGCCTGTTCCCTCCTGTATTTATATCATCATGAGCTCTTCTCACTCTATACTTGTTAGTACTAAGGTTGTGTTAGTGTTCTGTTGAGATGCTTTGTGTCTAGTTAGTTGCATATGCTTTGGCCAACGTGACTCTAGCACTTAATTGTTGTGTTATGCTCCCAGGCCAGGAACTATTCAAAAAATGAGAATTTTATTAAGTTGTAGCTGAAATTTTATCTCATTTAAAGTACATTATAGTTTATATGTACTTTCCTCATCCTAGGGCTGATTCTTAATAACTTTAGCCTGACAGTAAATAATGCAGCAATTGCTTGCATCACTTTTAGTGTATTGTGCAGGAAAGGCAAGTGACCCTCAGAGCCTGTACTATTTTGCTGAGATAAATGCACAGTGAAAGAGAAATAGCTCATTCACCCATGCACATAACACATCACACACACACCCAAAAAAGAGAAGAATTGGTGAGACAGGTACGTGTATCATATAGCACAACACAAACAAGGATGAGATTAGTGATGATGGGCTTATCACACCTGGACAGGGTACATCCTTGCAGTTACACCTCTGATGATCAGGAGGTTTTGCAAAGAATGTGATGACCTATTAGTCTTGGTGGGAACAAAAGAGATTTTTAGGACATCTTGTGAAATGAATAAATGCAAATACACAGCATACAATAAAATGTATTTCAAGCTTTGTGACAGAGAATCATAGAATCATCAAGGTTGGAAGAGACCTTCAAGGTTATCCAATCTGGCATTCAGCACTACCACTGTAACCCACAACCCACACACCCAGCACCAGATCCAGATGCCTCTTAAACACCTCCAGGGATGGCGACTTCACCACCTCCCTCCACCACCTATTCCAATGATTGACCATGCTAACAAAATTCTTTTTTCTAATATCTAATCTGAACGTCCCCTGTCTCATTTTAAGGCCATTCCCTCTTGTCCTCTCACTGTAGATATGGGAGAAGGGAGCAGCCCCCACCTCTCTACAACCTCCTTTCAGGAAGTTGCAGAGAGCAATGAGGTCCCCTGAGCCTCCACTTCTCCAGGCTGAGCAACCCCAGCTCCCTCAGCCGCTCCTCTCAAGACTTGTTTTCTAGACCCTTCACGAGCCTTGTTGCCATTCTTCAGACCTGTTCCAGTACCTCAGTATTGCTCTTAAAGTGAGGGGCTCAAAACTGAACACAGTTCTCGAGGTATGGCCTCACCAATGCCTAGTACAGGGGGATGATTTTTTTTTCCCTTGGGACAAAAAATGTGTTTAGTTTTGCTGCCACTGTTCCCTGCCCTAGCCATAAACTCTTGACTCACACTGTCAGGCACTGTTCACACATACACACATATAAATCCTTGGCACGTAAAAGCTCACAGACTGTGAATAAGTACAGTAGGCCACTAAAAAAACAAAAAACAAAAAACACAAAGACAGGAAAAGAGACATTGGAAAGATTATGATAAGAGTAACTGATTCATGTTATCCCTTCATACAAACTTACTTCTAAGAAGGAGGAAAGCACTTGTTAGCAGACAAACAAGCTGAATGGATTAGGTTGTGATATTTTTCATCTTGTTTCCTTTGTTTATTCAAACATTAAAAAAAAAAGATCAATATTCATGAAGATAAAAGCACAAATATCATTGGGGCAGGATTACCACAAGCACTGCAATTTCATACCAATTACTTTCTATACAGACAAAGTGGAAAATTAGTTTAGCTACTTCTGTTCTCTATAGCCACATTAAACAAAGCTACAGAAGTTGTTTGCTTACTTATATGCTCATTAATAACAGACATTGATCAGCCTAATTGCAAGTGCACATTTATACATCCTGAAGTTATTTATCTCTGCTAAAGCCATGCACTTTTCCCATTAAGTTATTAAGTCACATTTGTTCTCAAAAACATTTTATAAGGGCTTACATAAAATTACACTATGGAGAAAGAATGCTGCTTGACATCTCCCATGTAATTGTTTTCTGTAGAAGATAGTAACTAAAGATTAACTCCACAAAACTAAAAATGTATTATAATCGATAAAAATTATGCATCAGAATGTGGACCTGTGATGGAGTTTATTTTCATATTGCCTGAGAAACATTTTTGTATATAAACATAGGAGAATCTATCACTTTCATAACTCATCATCACATCACTACATTATAGTGCTCAGATTTTGTACAAGATGGAATTAATCACCATCTTTAATTGATTGTCAAAGGAGAGAGTTTCTTTTCTTCACTTTAATTTTATATCCATGTACATCACAGACAGCAGGGTAACTGCTGCCCTTGCTCATGTTTGGGCAACTGGCTCCTGCCTAATACTTCTTCAAATGAAACATCACCAGTTTGGAGCCTAACCTACTCATTTCACAGCAGAACAATGGGACAAGCACTGACACCCTGATCCCTCAAATGCATAATGCAAGTGGCTACGGTAATACTGTATTAAACACTTAGAAGTATTAAAAAGATCTGTGACACCATATGTTTGAGTAAGAACTTTGTAATTCCGGATATATATCAAGGGAGAACTACTTTTATCAGAAAGGTAAGAACAGTGTGCTTTAGAAACCTCAATAATGGCATGGAAAAAACACCAGGCTACATTCCAAATGGAAACTGCACATATAACTCCTAGTGGTCCCTGCAATTCCCTAGTTTCTTCACTGCTGACTGGTCACTTGCTGAAAGAACAATTACAAGAAAGACCCGGGAAAGCTGGGTAACTGTGGCACTATATTTGTGCTATTACATGTTGCTGGACAGAAGATAAACAGGACCTTGCTGGACGTGAGCACAGTGGCACATCTCCACGGGTTGAGATGCCAGCTGGCTACTAGAAACACAAGCACAGACCTAGGCTCCATCTGACAGTACAGACATGCTCACAGATCACTGCCTTCTCTGATCTGCCACATAAAATGTGCATGAGAGTGACTGCACGAGTCAAATGCACTCAATAGCAAAAAAACTCAATCTCAAGACCGCTATTTAGCATAGCCCTGTAATTTTAATTAAAGAACAAGTCAATGAGCAGGCACACACAGCTCAACCTGCAGATCACAGTAAATACCGAACTTGAGCAAAGGACAATGACTGTTGAGAGTGATTTCATGGGCCAGCACAACTGCATCCGAAAAGGGACGTGTGGATAAGTTCTAATACATTATCCAGACTTCCTTAATATTATAGGTAAAATATGTAAGAAATGGTATTCTTTCTTACAACACCATATGATGATTTCAAAGCCCAACCAACCTGTCAAACAAACAAGCTGTTTTTACATCTGAAACTGAAGCACCAATTTTTGAACTACACACAAATTTAACGCAATTGCTTAGTCAGAACAAGTCTACTACTGGTACATAAAATAAAATTCTTTTTCATCCCTTCAGTTACAGATTGGAAAGATTCCAGCCTCCCATCTCACTTCCCTAAGTCCTTCTAGGGAAAGCACTAGCAAAGCAAAGGAGAGAAGTTAAATTCTCTGCCCATCCAATGCTCTACAATTTTCAGTCTTCTTCATGAGTTGCAGTAGTCAATTCCTGCACCTACATTATGTCTGTTCTCTTTTATTTCTTGTAGCCCCAAATGGAAAGAAGATTGAAAATACTGTGTCAGCTCTGCACCACTGGAGAATTCCACTACCAAAGGAAAACCGTCCACCAGGATTTTTATTTATTTATTTGTCATACCTAGAGGTTTTTCATTCCCCAGGTGCAACACAAAGCCACTGGATCACATCAGTTAATCATGGCACAATATACCTAACACTTTAAAAGATAAAAACAGAGAAGGGAAAAAATCTAATCCTTCTCATCTCTGCCTCCCCAACAAAAAGCCCAGAACCAAGAGATCATCAGCCCTTCTTAAGACATCAAAAAAAAAAATGTAAAAGGCCAAACCTAGTGTTTTTCTTTTCCTGTCAAGTTAACGCTGAAACTTTGATACTGTATTTATTTTTTCCTTATCTAATTTCTAGCAAGTGCCTTTCCTTAGAGAAGAAAAGATCTGGAATATATATTCAACAAAAATTAATTCCTCAGGAAAATGGCTTATACCAGATGTCTGTGAGCTGCTAGCCACATGTTGCCAGTTCAGTCTTTTGTTGTCATAAGCTACACACAATTCCTCCAAGTATCATTCGTTCCTTCTAGTATCACCAACTAATCTGATTGAAAGACCAGACAGTAGGTTCCAAATTCCCAGGTGGGGACTGCCTGTAGCTGCTAATAATTTTCACACCAGGAAAAAATAAAAAGCCCTTCTCATGTTAAGAGTGTTTTATTTTATTTTTTAAAAGGTACCTCAGATCCACATCTTTCCACATACTCATTCAAACCACTTGCAAACATTCTTGCACATTTTCACAGTCTATTGTCAAAATATCTAAGACCAACAGCATCAAGTTACCTCCCCATCTTTATGATTTTCAGACTCACACTTTTTTCTGGCTAATGTGATGGCTGAGGAAATTGCAAGGTGCTAAGACAATCAGATAAAACAAAACAGACCATTACCTCCTCTTACTGGCATATCCTGCTCTCTTTATGGAACGTTCATATTTGAATAATGATAGAACCAGCTTTCTTCTGGCCACCGCTTTATAAAGTCAATGCACTTACAAGAATGGAATTAAATGGAAAAGAGAAATAGGAAATATCTTGAACAAGCATAAACCTGCAACCAAAGAGGGAGCCTGAGCTAAAACAGAACATCAAAAATGAACTTTCTCATGCAACTTTTTCTAAACTCCTAACATTTGCACTAAAGCATACACACTTTTCAGCTATAGACAGTATCTAAATATAATACAGAAGCTTTTTAAATTTTCAAGGTTCTTTGCTGAATTCATTTATTTATTAAAACTGAAATCTTAACACAAAAAATGAACATTTCTTTCCTCCAACAAGCACTCTTTTTTTTCCTTGCTATATTGCAGGACTGGAATATTTGAGACTTCTAATCTGTCTCCATGGAACTGATGTCAAAGTATAGTGCAGTCTAATTTTAAAGACGAGAAATTATAGAAAATCTCCCTTCCCAAACTTCAGCAGCTGAGCACTGAGGATGATCATAAGAAGGCAAAATGGTAGAGGTTATTCTTCCCTTGCTATCTCTGAAAATGCAACAACATGTAAAATGTGTTATCTTTCCCATTAATGCAAAGTGAAATGTGGATTTGCATGCTGTCTTATAGAGATCTGAGAAACAGGAAATGATTGCTTGATGGGGACAATGGCAATCAGAAACATCAACTGTGTTACTATACAACATGGAACTTATCTTTTATCTTGGAAAGCTGCATTTTCTTGAGTTGAAAGCATATTTATTGGCCTGGAGGCCTGTCAGGAATTATATCATACCTAGAGAAACTCAGTAAGATCAAAGATTATTTTCCACAGTCCATTTAAGTTTCCAGCTACCCTACACTTTCATGCTCTTTGTTCAAAGCCAAAACTTCACAGATAAATTTGCATCTCCTTCTTCAAATTCTTTCAGCTTATATTTTTCCACATACCTGTATTTCCATGTGCAGACAGAAATGAAAGGAAATAGTTCTGTAGTATTTCCACTTAACCCAGAAATTTACAACCCTAACTTTAAAACAATTCAATTCCTCCACTATTTGCAGCTTCAAGTCTCTCCTTTGCTGTTTGTAATCAAATTTACAAATGCTTTCAGAATGGTTGTTCTTCAAGGAACATATCATTTCCTCCAGGTTAATGAATGGTCCATCCCCACCTGCAGAAAGTCAGGCAAAGACCGAAGGAGACCTGCGCAGATAAACAAGGAGCTCCTGACTAAACTTAAACATAAAAAGCAACCCTGCAAGAGAGAGATGCAGGGTCAGGTCATACAGGAGAAATATATAGGTACTGAATGCCCCAAGTAGGTGATCAGGAAAGCCAAAGCCCACCTGAAGTCAAGTCTAGTGAGAGACATGAAGGGCAGTAAGAAGGGCTTCCACAGGCCTACCAAAAGCAAAAGGAATAATAGGTGAAAAAGGCAGGACTGTCACTGAATGGGGCAGGGAACCCAGTGACAACAGACATGAGAAAAGGCCAAGGTACTTCACCTCCAACTGCACTGATAAGACTTCCTTCAGGAATACCTGGATTGAGTCCAATGAAGGGACATGAAGACTGGAGCATCTCTCATAAGAAAGTGCTTGAGAAAGCTAGAACTGTTCAGTTTATGACAAAGGCTCACAGTAATCTTATCAGTGTGTGTGAAAAGGTGGAGATAAAGATGATGGAGTCAGACTCAGTCATATTCAGTGGCAGGGGAAGAGCTAAGGGGCACAACCTGTAATAAAAAGAAATCCATTTACACATCAGAAAAAAAATTCATTATTCAAACACTGGAACAGGCTGCCTAGAAATGTTGTGGAGCTTCCATCCTTGGAAATTCTGAAAACTTAACTAGGTTCAGTTCTGAGCAACTTGTTTAAACTGACCATGCTTTGCGCATGACAGTTGGACTAGGCAATCTGCTGAGGTCCTTCCAAACTCGGCGACACTGTAATTCCAGAAAGGGTTGCAAATCATGTCTCATTAACATCTCAGACATAAAAGCTAGTAACTTCAACATTTGATTTAAGGTATTTGAAAATGTGTTTCACTGACCACACAAGACAGATGTCAGCAGTGATAAGTAGTCCTTACAATATTTCTTTACAAAGGAGCAAAAGAATCTAGCACTTTGTTCTGCCACTCAAAATCACATTAATCAATAAAGATCTGAATAACTTATGGAACTTAAAGAGTAATTATTCAGTGATGTAAACAGTCACTAACAATCATCAAGTGGTAATGATTTTGTGTGTTATAAAGCTTGATGACTTTCAATATTTTGTAAATTATCTGGAATTAAGATAAAACTGTTACATTATCAGATGTGTAAATCCACCAAAGTTTGCAGAATATTAAGTAAGGGAGGGCAATTGTGCAGAGTGATCTGAAAATTATTTTGGTAAATTTAAGCTCATTCTTACAGCACATACCTTAATACAGTCAAATGGATACAGAAGAAAGAAATACCTGCTTGAATTTGACTCAAGGACTGTGTTCAGGAAAACAGTGACTTCATCCTGTATGACTCCTAAATAACTGTCAAACAGCTGAACACAAACTTCCAGCCCAGTTCTGCCACAAAAAAAGGCTACTGTGAGTGTATGTTAAAAGAATAGCAGTATGTGAGTGTACCAAGATACACTTTACCTCTTCGTGCCCTTGATGATAACTACAATGAAGACACTGTAATTCTAATCTCAGAAATAATATATAATTATATATAGACAGAGGAAGGGCAAAAGTGATTTAGACTGAACTAGCCTCACATTAAATGAATTCAGAAATTCCATTGGTTTAGTTTACCAAAAGAAGATTAAGTAGTAATTTTGAGCTAACAATTATATTCATTGAAACAACAGTTTAAAAGGCTGCTTAGTGGAAAAAGTAGAAGCAGAACCCATAACTGATCACTAAGATTAAATTAATTCAAATAGAATTAAGTCATCATTTTTTAACAATGAGATAGAATATTGAATCATCTCCTACAGGTTTGAAATGTAGGTTGCTGATACTTCTGAAAGAGTGTAATAGCTTATGAGTTGTCTATGCATGTAATGATGTAGGGCTCGTGTTACCTTGCCACCTGGAACTAAATGATCTAATGGTCCTTCCTGAGACAAGATCAATTACTTTGTGGAAGTATCGAAACAGTCACATTTAATTAAAGTGCAATTTATCTTTGTCAAAACCTAAGTTCATTATGAAGTCACCTGTGTGACATGGGTTAAATCTGGGGGGAAAAAAGCAGCTAATCAGTACCCCCATGTTTCAGTAGCCACGTTTTAAGGCATATCCTCCAACAGAAGCTGAACACTGACCGGCCATCTACTGTAGTATAAAACATTTTCTGCATTTCTTCTATGCTTCCTAATTGCTCTGTCAGAATTTGCTAATATTAATTTTTACATCTTTACTGATGTGAAGAATACTTATAGACTCAGGACATGTTTCCAATCAGAACCATGCAAGTTTAACAAAGACATAACATTAATGCTATTAACCAGTATTAAAAATCTCACCAACACACGTTATTTCACTTTATATGTTTCTTATTCCAATTTAGCAGGTTTAATTACATTTCAGTGAAAGTACCATATTATTCCTTTTACTCTCCACTACAAGCAAGTGTCTGCACAGAGCTGGACACTGTTTTACACTGCACGGCGTTCACCAGCATGCAGATGGTCACAGTCCCTTCCCCTCCGGCGTGCAAGGGCTCAGGGCACATATTTAGGCTCAGCCCTTCATTCTGCAAATGAGTGGGGAGCAGATGATCACTAAGAGACAAAGAGCAGGGCTGAGAGAACAATAGATTTCTGCTCGGAGAATGAACATTAAACCTGACCAAGCAAAACAAGAAAGTCATCTTGACAGTAGTAGATAAGAACATGTTTGTTTTCCCCTCAACAATATGGAAAAGCAAAGCTACTTCCATTTTGGAACAAACCAAAATATTTCATTTTCTCTGGCAAGAAACATTTTATTTTACCACAGGTGTTACTAAAGCAGGCAAAGCAATGGACTGGAGGGCTAGAATTAAGTACAAAACCAAGGAGATGGGAGGTGGCTCTTTGTTTTCTACAGAAACCCTGGATTTACAACAGCCAACTCATTACGTGTACAAGCCTAATTAATTGCTCTCCACCTGAGGAGATCTGAACTCAATAACCATTCCTTGCAGAATGCCTGAAACACAAAGCCCTTGGTAATTCTGCTGGGATGCTCTGCACCTTTTCCTGTATAAGGTATTCCAGTCTGAAATATTCATTGGGACAATGAGAAAAAAGCATTCTGTATCTTCACGTTTGTAATGTTCAGAGCCAAGCAGCCTGACTAAAGCATGTTTCATTTAATGTATGAGATCTAAGTGATTGGCTGTAGCTTACATGAGTCTCTACATTACTATTCCAAAAACCTCTTGCAAAGGCAGTTTGAGGTATTTTACTTGTATCTTCCTTTCCCAATAAAACATTAAATAACCCATTAAATAATCCACTACCTAAACCTCTGAGATTTCCTGTAATACTATCACACAGTGGAAAGTCATTGTTCCATCTCATTTTCAGAAAATGACACCACGAAATAGTTATAGAAACCCTGGGACTTGTTTCTAACCAGGTCCCTTCCTACCCCAATGACATCTTACCCACTACATCTATTTTCTAACATTTTTCTTGAGCAAAATGGCTGGTTGAGTGACCACTAATTAATCTACTCAATCCAGAGCAGAAAATATCTACTTCTCTGCAGTGCATGTTGATAGGTAAGAAATGCTGTCTATTCCAACACAGTATTTTAAACTGTATCTGTTTCTCCACTACTAGCTGAATCATTCAGCTCTATAACATGTTTTTATGAATTATGGGTCTCTCCTGAACACCAAAATGCTGAGGTTTTCATTTTGCTCTGCCAATATACACCTGCAATTGGAATATAACACTCTAACTCTGCAGATATATATATTTTGAGATCTCTGAGCTAAACAAAAAAGTGGTATCAGAAAGCAAACCAAGCTTTGCTTTGTCCATCTGTGGCTGAAATACACTGTTGATTAGGCCCTATGTTCCTCTTCAGCTCAAGGAGGGACTTTACTATCTTCACAACTCTGTGGTGGAACACCTGTATCCACACTTTGCTGCAAACAGCCCAATCTCCCAATAGGAGCTATTATTAAATTAAACAACGGCTAGTCCAAATGGATTTGATTTTATGGTGACCTTTTTAGTGACAGCATGTTCAGGGAGGGCTTTCTCAGAGGAGTGAAAGAACAGATGGGCAGCCAAGGCTAGCAACTCTGTACACATTACTGCATGGGATATTTTTTCCCCCTGTGCTCCCTAGATGGATTTTCCTGCTTTATTCTTTGCCTGCAGTTTTAATACATTTCTAAGGCATTATTTATACATGTATTGTTATGGTCCAAGCCCTAATAGCATGAATATCAGTTTATCTGAAGTCTTTTTAAAGCATGATTGACCCTTCCAAGAACAAGGTTAGACAAGACAGTGTATCTCTCCTTTGCTCACTTTACCTTAGGGCTCTGTCTCTTTTGAAGACCTCCATTCTGTAGCAAAATGCTTCTAAAATTTTGTCCTAAATAAAAAGGTTCAGTATACATGTCTTAGTGCTCACTCCAGGACTAACTTTCTATCATTCCTGATTGTGAAATGCATTGGATGCCAATGATAACTAACACAGCACTCTGGAAAAACAGTGTTTCTCAAACAGATTGCTGAAAACGTACAGCTGTTTGTATAGCACCTCTTTCTCCCAGGATGACTGCCAGACATCCATCTCTGCATCAAGAAAACTTAAAAAACAAACAAACAAAAAAAACCCCAAAAACAAATAACAAGACACAGGGCATCAAACACTGGATAGCTCCAACTGCAGTACGGAATATATTTCTCTTTTTACAGAGTTATTAAGGATATATGAATTAAGAAAATATTTTATAATGTGAAGGTTTTTTCCACCCTTACAGAGAACAGCAACTGCACCCACTCTATGGATTACTTTCCCTAGGCCTTGCAGAGCAACAGGCATATCATTCTCTGCTGCACGACAGGTATAATGAAAAAAATGAGGGAATTTATCTATTTGTGCGTGCTAAAACTTCCTTTCCTTTCCAGGATGAAGCCCTCAAATATTTCTTCAAATCCCTCATTCTTCCAGCAATTACCCTCTCCTGTTGAGCGGGGGTTGCCATTAGTTTGCTCTAACTAACATCTTCTCAAGCTGAGCCCTACACATATTTTCACACTGTTTTCACATTTTCACATTGCTTTTGTTCACATAGAATTGTATTTACCATGGTCCTTGAGAATATTATGTTCAGAAGCCATCGGAAGTCTATGTATCCATATTCCTTCGGCCACCTCTACCTTCTGTTTCAATGCTTGTCCTCGGCCTCATTGTGGCTTACATGCCAAAGCTCAATTCAACTAAAAAGAAAAAAAAATCCCATTTGAGATCAGATTAATATTATAATATTACCTATTTCCTTTATCAGGAATTACTTTAATCTAACAGTACTGTTGCCATACTTGGAAATGTTCTGAGGTCGTGGAAGCTCTTGCAAAGGGATACCATTCCACAACAATTCTTGTATCTTCTCAAACTGTGTGCACTTTTTTGTCTTCCAGAATGTGCCAAGCGATGATCATCTCCATGTTCTTTCTGGAGACATCAATCTTGTTATGTATGTTTTCTATCATCCTTGAAGTATTTTGGATCCTCCATCATGACGGCAGGATCAGAGTACGACGTCTGTACTCCACATATATACGTCTAAACCTGTTTCCTTCACAGAAAAAAGTCACTTTTGTCAAGTATAAATCCTGGGCTATACAACAGTCTCTTTTTTGATACTTTGCTTTCAAATATTGTCTACAAATTAATCACAAAACAGGGAAATAATCTAAAAAAAAAAGCAGGAAAAAAGAAGAGGAAGAAAGAAGAAAGAAAATGGATCTTCAGCCACATCACATACAAACAAGATCATATTTCTTTATTTTCCTGTATTTTCTGTTCAAAAATGAAACTGAGATACTTCATTCTTACATCATCTCCATCTCCTTTTCTTCTTTCAAATGCTTTTTCCCATTTGATAATATTCTTTTTAATTTGAGAAACTAGCATTCCATACTATATGCACAATGATTGTACATGATGAATTTGCAAAGTAGCATAATGAGGTTCTGATTTGTTCTCTGTTCCTTTCACAGTAATTCATAATATTCTATCTGATTTTTGACTGCCACTCAGCACTGCTCTTCTGTTTCCATAAAGCTATCTATTACCACTCAGAATGAGATTTAGGGTTGTAATAGTCAACTCACAACCCATCCAAGAATACGTAAAATTAGGACCATTCTTTCCTCGTCGTGCCCCCACCCTCCACTCCCAAGGGCATCATTATCTATTAATCTACATTGAATTTAATCAGCTGTTTTATCATAGCATTCTTGGATTGCTTTGCAGCTCTTTATCATCAGTAGACGGTATCATCAGCAAATGGTTGCCTCAGTATTCTTTCTTCTTCCGATCATTTATGAATATGCTAAAGAGCATATTGCAGCACAGAATAGTAGACTTTGTTGACAAATTCCTTTCACTGTGACAAATGATGTTTTACCCAAGTTTATAATCCACTATTACTCCATATGAGAATCTTCCCAGTTTTCCCATGGTTTCTTAGTTCTTAGAAGATTTTTTGCAAGAAATCTTGATAAACTGTTTTGGGGAAATAATTTATTACATCCAGAAAACACTGACAGACCTAACTTCATTTTTTTTTTAACAGAAGATAAAGGCTTATCCCAAGTACATGTTTTCTACTTATCCATTCAATATTTATACTCTTCAAAAAAGTTTGCTCTAGTTTATCTAACACTGAATTTACTGACATATAGTAATGTTTCAGCTGTTTCATCTCCAAGCTTTTTTTAGAGCTCCTGAGTGAATGTCATCTCTATCTGTAGATTTATTCTCGTCCTTTTTGTCCATTTGCTCAGAGACCTCATCCATCAATAACTAGATTTCAGAAAGATCCAGCAATAAATAGATTTGAGAAAGATCCTCCAACATTTCTCCCATCAAAAAGCCTTACCATTTGAAAAATCTCACCCAGTTCTTCTTAAATGTACATACATATTTAAAAAATAAAAAAGCTTAATTTTTCAGCTATACTGTCTCCTCTTTTGTACTTTAATCATCTCTTGGACTTACAGAAGGCTTTCCAGAAGGCTTACTTTTTGAACACACCCAGAACTATGATTTGTTATTCATGTTTATGCTTTCAATTCCTTCCTGAACACATTTACATTTTTTTTCTTTTTTTTTTTTACTCATGTTCTTTACCCATAGCATCCTTCTTTTGGTACTCGAAAATTTCCCTCCACAACACACACAGACAATATGTATTTGCTCCAAGTTGTCTTTATGTTGTGAGTTTTGAAAGAAATGGCCATGTCGTCATATATGTATTAAACAGAAAATCTTGCAGAGCAAGAGAGGTACAACTTCTCCCTGCCTCATTTTAATAGTACAATAGCATACACATAGTGCAGTATCCTTATCAACAGAGATTATGAAGTTTCAAAGCACAAGCAGCAACATATAGGACAATGATTACATCATCTTTGAGAACAGTAAGCAATTTGGGGTCAATTCAACATACCCAAGTAGTTCAATAAACAAATATCTCAAAAAAAAAATAAAAAAAAAAAGAAAGAGTGTGCATGTCAGATGAGTGACCAAATCTTCCAGTCACAACTTCAAGAAGGAATGGTTAAGTAAAGGCAACTAGACTGTAATAAAGCATAGGTGTTATCCCTGAAATGTACTAGGATAAGGATACAAGGTAATGAAACAGTGGGACCTTCATTACCATTCAGTGGATACCTGGAAAACACACACACAGTGAGTTCATAAAGGCTCAGAATTCAATTGATGATGTTAGAGACAACATCTTGTCTTTTGGAACAAAGGGGAAGAGAAGAGCATCTTCACGAAACCTTAAGTTGTAAACCACAACAAGAGGTGAAAAACTCTGCTAGCTGAGGATACATGCCCATAGTAGAAAATGACAAGGAGAACTCAAAGGACTAGACTAACCTGTGAATATCAAATTGGAACAGAAAAGGAGGTTTGATGCCCTAGAGAAAAAAAAAAGTTAAAAAGTAAAAAAATAAGGGTAGCATAAAGGAAGAAAACAGATGCTTGCTCTGAAGGAAGACAACAATATCAGGAATTGAAAACTGAAGGAGAACCAAGTCAGTACACAGAAACATTGAAAGAAAACAGAAGGGACATGCAGAGTTCCAGATGCAATTAAAAGTGACACTCATAGGAAAAGGCTGGAGATTCACAGCAACATGTGGAGAGGCAGGTTGTCCTGGCTTAATCTCCAGCTTGGCTTGTGGGTCTGTGCAATCACAGCCTCCTTGCTGCTTACTGACAGTCTGCTCATGGAAAGGGATCAAAAAACCAAAATGGCATCATGTCTGTTACATGCAACTGGCAGGTGAACCCACAGCTGGGAAACATCACAAGGAACTTGAAAAGCAATCACAACCCCTCAAAACCAATACTGCCCAATTCCCACTGGAAAAAAAAAATAAATAACAAGGACTAACTCTTTCAGGGAATACCTGCAAACAAGTAGATATTTGTGTGAACTTCAAGGGCATCAAGTCACCAGAGGAGTAAAATATCTAATAAGAGGAGAGACTAACCAACAGTTAAATTATGGGTGGTATAAGAAGTGTCTGTATTGTTGAGGTGCATATATTGAAGGAAGTAAATTTTCAAGAGGTAAATTTGACTTGAATGTTCAAGGGAATAGCTACCTAGGATCAAAGCTGACACAACTGATAAGAACAGCTTTACACTAAGAAATGATAGATCTCCCAACACTAGTGGAAGGAAAAAATATAGGATAAATGAGAACCCAGATATGGATTTAAAAATCCTGTGGTAACAGGAGAACATGTGGCAAATAAAAAGAATTAAGACTGTGAACAGCAATCAGGTAATAGAAGATGGCATGCCTGAGTCTGCTCTATGTAACCATGGAGTAACAAACAACTGTGACACGCACAAAGTTCTCAAGAGCTTTCTCAACACAATAAAAGATCTTGAATTACATTTCTAGGATGTAAAAATGAATGTTAAGGAGAAAACATAAGCTTGACAACATAGAATTCAGAACTGGACTCCAGATATAGAAGCAGAGATACCATTCAGGAAAGATAATTCTAAAGAAGGCCACCATGGGGTAAGCAATAAGCTATAAGGCAGAGTGAAGGAAACACTTTTTTCCTAATAAAAGTCCATGTTTTTTAAAGATAAAGGTTTTCTACTGGAATCAAGATGAAAGTTTATGAGATCCATAATCAGATATAAATTTCGATAATGATCACTGCAACATCATTGGTGAGATACTATTAGCTATTGTGACAATATCTCTTGTCTGACAAAGACTGACTACAGTAACAATGATATGGGTGGAGACAAATCGCTATTGGCTGTTACAACAAACAAATGTGCCTAACAAATAGCCAGAGCTAACAAAAACATTACTTACATTTTATTTTGTCTTGTCATGAAGACTTTAAAAGTTTAACAGTGAAATTTGAGTTAGTATAAAATCAAAAGGCTAAAATAATAGTTTCATAACTCAATTATCATAAAATTCAGTAAACCTAGGGGACTTTTCAGGCAACCCAAATGAACTAAGGAATTCAGAGACTGGAATATCTTTAAGTCAAAGATAGTAGGATACACAGGAAACTGAATTCCAGACATCTGGAGCAGACTCCAGATCTGATTAAACTAAGAAATGCCACAAAGCAGGCTACTAGCTACAAAGAACTGAAAAATGCAGCAAGGATTATGAGGGTCATTTTACGACAACAACACGGAAATCGAATGGAACTTGCAAAATTTTTTCCTGGCATATTGCAGCAAAACAGAAGTAAAAATTTTTTTTAAAAAAGCATATAATGATTTCCTGAGTTTGAACAAAAATAATGATGGTATAAATTGGTCCAGAAGCTGAATTAGTGTTTTGCATCTATTTTCAAACAAACTTTGATGACAGATTATGAAAATCAGCATGGATAGCAAGAGGAATACATAACAGAAAATATCACAAATAAGGTAAAACTACCAGAAATTCAAAGCACTATGTACTCTTAATTGGGAAAGAGTAAAACTTCTTCCCAGTGATATCAACAAATAAGATAAGGAGGAGACTGCAACCTCTCCCCTCATTTCCTCATCAGAGGGTAATAGTGACAACAGACAAGAACAGGTTGGGAAAAGACTCGAGAGGCTGAGCTTTGATTTTAAGGCAGGATGGTTTCTCAGATCCTTGCCTCTGCATGAAGACAGTTCTGACAGCTTTTTTGCCATTCCATAAACTCAATGAGGAATGGGACATGCCAGCCCACACTACCTGTGGCTTTCCATCATCACGTGGAAATAGTGGTGTGAAAATCCTGGGGATCTTGAGAATTCAGCAGCTTTCAGAATAGCCTTTCACTCGTGCTTTGACCCATGCATGCTTCAAACCTAAGTCATGCTGCTGAAAAACTGACTACAACCTGCACTCTCATTAGCAGTGATCTTCAGGCAGGTCTTTAAAAGCAGCACACCTCTGCCAACAAACACAATACAAGAATAACAAAAGGGCTGAATCTATCAACAAGACTATGCCCAAACATAACGACAGGACAAACAGGAAAACTTCAAGAATTTCAGTTGGCTGCAACCCATGAACACTTCATTCCACTAATGGTTCAACAAAGTGCTGAGAGGCATCACCACTGGTGCTATCTGACAATACACTCAAGGCCCAATTAGCCAGAGGCTTATGCAGCAGAAGTGAGTGCAGAAGTTTCCTTGGTGAAGAAAACTTCTTCCAGAGGATGAAAAGGGAGACAGGGAAATCTCTTCATTCCATTTCATCAGGACACAGTAGACAGATCTGTTCTTATGAAGTTTTTAAGCTCAGGACATCTAGGTTTCAACCTTTCAGGTACATCCTGGAAGCGGTATCATGTCACACAAATTAGACAAATATAAGCTAATCTTGATATTTTTATCCATGTTGTAATACTGATATTGGCATACTCTGCAGTGCAGTCAGTGAACAGGCTGAGCCACAGCAGGGTCCTAATTTCAGATTAAAAGGATCTCTGAGTACCTCTGCAGCATATCTGTACATCAATTTATGCAATTTTGAGTATTTCTAAGAAAAGTAAAGCTTTTCACTTTCTATTTTCCTGCAGAACTCCAACCAGACCTGTCATTTCCTTGTAAGCCTGGAAATATATGTTAAAGATTCAGGAAGAGGGCATCTTGATGAAGAATTCTGGTTTATAACAAAGGTCTTAATTAGGGGCATAAACTCGCCTGTGAACAAAATTTCAACTGCTTGTATACACAACCTATGTAATGAGATCACAGTTCATGCCTTATTGCACAAATAGCATTTTTATTACAATAAAACAGTATAATACTTCTTTTGTAAAGTATACCTATTACACAGTGAAGTAATTGAAGCTATAGGCAACAAATACCTGAATAAATGCTCTGCAAATACTATCAATATCATGTTGTCCAACACCATCACTTTTTCTGCTTTGCAAAATGATCCCACTAAACTTATGCATTGGTTCTTCTCATTTTAATTACATTCAAAATGACACGAACAGAAGTTGCTGACACTCATGATTGCTTGTAAAATTACACTTATTGCTTTCTATAAAAGCATATATATAAATGTATATAAATTAATGTATATTTTAGCAGAATTTAACAAACATTTCATTTTCTTAACGTATCTTAATCATTTTTACAATATGCAAGACAATGGCAGAGTCCCCAAAACCCACATATTGCAGTATTTCTTTTGGTTACATTCTCAGTGGAATCAACAGGGATTTTTGATTACACAAAGAGTGATGCTTATCATTTAACAAAAGCATCGCATGGAACATTCACTGAAGGTAAATCATGCTTCTATCTTCATTCTCTGGAACTGATCTCTTTAATTTTATCCTGATCTCTGCCAAACAAATCCTAGTGCTTCATAGCTCCTCATTCTTATCCTGCACTAGAACTCTACATTTTCACAAAATCTGCTCAGTACACACACCAAATATTTATTAAATGCTTCATTAACCAGTATTTCTCTTACAACGTACGAGAAGGGATGAAGGGAGCTTTAAATTTCAACACATGGAACAAGTATCAAGGAAAGAATATCAAGTTTGATTTTTATGTATGATGGATATGTTACAAATTGCTTAGAATGATTTTTTATTTTAGATCTTGATTCTGTCAAGAAGACAAAAACAGACAAAATAGGCACATCAGTCAGTGATAAATATTTATTTGAGCTATATTTTATCCTGAAAGAGAGAATGACCATTTCTGCAGTCAGTTTTCAGAGTTATTTTTATATCTGTGTCATCAGTTAGAATAACACAAAAAATACATTTCCTGATCTCACTTAGAGCGGTCACTTTAGCCCTGGATCCAGAAACTAAAGGTGGCCTGCACACCTGCCTTGTCCTCAGCCATACTTACATAAAATCCACCTTGCCCAAGTGTTAACACACCTGTAGTGTGAGTCAGGTCAGGGGCTGATCTCATATTTTCTCCTCCCAGGCTACTTTTCCCTCAGGTCGCTGCAGATTCAGCTCACGGTATTGCTACATGAAAACTTTTGCCAGCAGAAGGGATGGGACAGAATTGTATGCAAGAGAAGGCTGGGGTGTGAGACAAAACCACATCTAGTATTAGCAGCATGTACTTCAGTCATCTAAGAGTGATTATAGACACTTCTCACTCTAAGATACTCCGTGACACTTTTCACAACCACACCATTAGATTCCTGTCTCAGTAATTACTATATTAATAGCTATTTAATCTTTAGTTCATGCAATCAAAAAGAGATTCTTATCACACACAAAGTCGTCTTGTACTGCCAAAGACAAAAAAAGCAGTTTCAGCACTTCTCTCAAAGCACAAGGAGATATTCAGTGACTGCAGACTACAGCAGGATGTGCTGAACTCACACGCAGTCTACTCCCCACTGTTCTGTAGGTTACAGAATCATCTCTGGGAAACCCTCTGACTTGTATGTGCACCTACAGATGCTGACAACAGAACAAGCTCCAGCTGCTGAATCCATTGGCATCAAGGCTGAGACACACAGACAAGTATGCACACGCACACACATACAGGTAAGTACATTTCAAAATAACACTTTTGTAGCAACATGTAACTGCTGCGTTTCTACAGGACCTCTGCATTTGCCCGACATGTGTATTTAAGAAATTATGTTCTCCTTATCAATAAAGCTCTATTACAGAAATGTATCTTTGTTGCATGAGTGTGTATATATATAAAATACATATAGATACTATGTATCTATCCAGTATCTCTGTGCAGAGGTCTTTACATCACATATACACACAAACATGTATTTTTCTCCAAAATGTTATGCAAACATCTCATAGTTTAGAAGAGAATAAAAATCTTATCTGAAGATTTTAAGCCTCAAAAAAACCTACGATCCTATTATAATAAAAATATATAAAAATAGCTCAGAAATGTTGATTTTTAATACCAAAAAAAAAAAAGACTTTTATCTAGTGTACTTTCCACAGATATGAGAGAACTGAAATGTTAATGACTCAAACAATCAGCCATTAACAAAAGCAGCAGGTGCTTTGCTGAGACCAGGTTTGCACCCCGCAAACAAAGGGGAGAAGCAGAGGTTTTGGTGTGTGTTGGAAAAACCTCTGATCTGCGTAAGACAGAGGGGGTGCACACCCACCACCAGAGCATGACCATGACAAACCAACTTTTGTTTAGCAACAAGCTGGAGTTTGAGCCAGATAAGGGAGAAGGCTGATAAGAAGCAAATCCTGCTAGGCGGGATAGTCCTTTTTATCATGCCATGTCCCCCTTTACACAGCTGCCTCAGGTGTGAAAAATCCTCTCTGGGGGAGGTGTCAGGACATGCACACACAGGCCTGAAGGTGTTCATCCCTTCTGATGGGGCATAACTGGCTCAACTATACGGGCATGAGAGGCACCTGTCATGTCTTGGAGGGTGTCATAAACAATCAAATACACCCAAAGTACCCCCAGACTCATTTCTGGGGTCTTCCAACAGAGGAGTGTGCCTGATTCACAGTGCTGCAACAGACAGCAAGTGCTAAACTTGTCCCTAGGGGAGAAATCTGGGCATGCCAACCTGAACTGAACATGTATTAACCCACTGAACTTTTTGTTGGGGGGTAATGAATCGAGACTGCGACCAGCAATTCGACCAACAGACATCAAAATTGCAAGAACCAAGTCTCGTTGCTGGACCCACAGGTGGTGATATCTTTCCTCTCCACTACTTACTCTTATCCTTTCTTTTTCTTGTTTTTCCTCATATATTTTATTAAGTGATATCTTTATACTTTTATATTGTTATATTACTATGGACAATCAAAACGGCTTCATACCTCCTTTCCATTGGAAGCAAACTGTTCTAAAATAAACCCTACATATAGATATAGATATATAAACACCGGTTATTCAGTGTCATTTCACTCTAATCCACCCCAAGGGATCTATGAACAAGAACCTTGGTTACACTCAGCTTCAGGGGCGAGTTGTAACAATAGAGCACAACATTGCCTAGGAAAAAAAATTATTACTTTAATGACTATTACATTTCATATGTTTTTAACTAAACAGATCACCACTTTCAGACCAGAATTAGAATTATTCTACTACTTGCTCTAAACCTAGTACAGGAATGAATTTATAGACAGTGATATTTTGCCCGGTTTTCAAGGATGCAAGTGAAACCAACAGCCCAAGTAAACCCTGTAATTCAGTAACTATCTTTAGACTAGCAACCACTATAAGCAAAACCTGTCTAAAATCCTTTGGTGTGGCAGATGTGCAACTTTAGATGCAGGCGAGCAACCTTCACAGAATGTAATTACAGGTGGGAAACTAGAATAACATTGTAGAACAGGAAGCTATGTCACTCCCCAGTGACAGAACAGCAGAAGACAAAATGACTTCAAATACCAACACAATTTTCCCTTCACTTGCCAACACAGAGTTCACACACTTCCACACCATCAGCAACCACACCATCCCAGGTCTGGCTGCAGAAGCAGTTGATTACAGCACGTAATTATGCAGTTACCTGGGAGGAGGTACCTTGGGCTCAGCCAACCTAGCAGTATCCACCTTATTTTAGCTGTCCCTAACCTGTATGAGCGTCATCCAAGACTGAGATTCCCATTTCTTTCTGACTGGACTGCATTGAATTAGCTACCTCTTGAAGACGGTCATTTTAGTGAAGACTGATAACAAAAAACATATTAACGACATCTGCCTCCAAGGTGTTATTTGTCCAAAGTAACCAAATTTGTCCCTCCACAGACAATTTCCTTGAATTTCTCTTAATGCTAGAGCACATAGACAATTATTTCCTGCTACCTGTCCAATCTGTTTCTATTTTATGCCATTATCTTCCTAGTTTTGTTGTGCTTCTCAGAGCAACCTGATCTTTTTCTTTCAGTGTCCTTCTTTCACCTGAGCTAAATGAAGAACAAATTTTAAAAGCTGCTATCTCACTATATTTCTTATTTTTCCTGCAAAATGGAAAATTATGTATGTCCTTACTACTCATGTATTAAGGAATATCTGTCCCCCTTTGGATCTCTTATCTCTCAGACAAGTTTCCTGGAAAAATGTATCTTTCAGATGTTTGAGTTCACTGGTCTACTTCTCTAAAATCCACCTGTGTTTTTCACTCTCCTAGTTACTGGAGTTATTGGCCTGATGATCTTTTCAAACCTCTCTAAACAAACTGGAATCATACAATTAGAGCAATTAGAAAATGGTTCCAGTCGGGGTTTTGACCTTGAAAGAACCCAGTGTGGCATTTTGGACAATGGATATTTTGGCTTGATATTAATTAGTTTTGAATGAATGATCCCGTAGACAGACTACTTTGGCTATGAGAATGTCAATTGGTTACACAGTGTCTGCTTAAAATACCATGGAGAGGATGAGGCACTCTATTTTCTAAGGACTATAACTGGTCCTTGGAATAAATTGCACCATCTCTGAAATGATTCACACACATTAGGCTCAAGGAATAAACAACCTGATAAAAAGCACATAGCACATTTCAGATCACATTTGCACAGAGAAAGTCATTAATCAATCACAAATCATATGAGCTACTGGTCTCCCTATGTAGGAGGCAGACAGAAATCTGGTGATTTTGAATCATGACATAATCCTTTTCAATTGCACCAATAAGCATACTAATCAATCACTAATAATTCCTAGTTCTTAAAACAGCTATTTAAACTATAATACGATCCAAGCTTTTTGATTTTCTCAAGAAGTCTCTAACCATGCAAGTTGTATCTTCCTTTTTTTCTTTTAAATATATGCCTTGTGGTATCTTTTTCCTCAGACTTTTCCATATTTTTTTTAGCTGTTATGTACATTGTAATAAAAACTTCACCACCACGCATTGTCAAACCTATGTCAGTTTTCAGACAGCCATCTCAGGTACTCTAGTATTACATATCTTGGCTCCACTTGGGCCCTTACACCTTAATCTAGGTTCCTGGATAGCTTCATTTGAATTTTATAACTTGAGCTGAGTTCTGTGCTGCCACAGCCATGCTCATCTGCTGCTTTAAGTGAGCAAGTCCCATTTGTGTCCACACAACCTGCAACCATACAGACTTTCAAAGAATATATGTGTACACTTACTGCAAACCAGCACCTTCTATCCAACTTCTAGAAAAGCCCAGCAATTAACTTTTTCCCAGGGTCTACTGTGCCTCAGACTTCAGCAGTGCCATATCTTTGTCTGACGTCCATGTCAGACACCATGGCATCATCACTCCACAGATTTTCCAGCTGGCCTAGAGTGTGAGGACTGCTGACTTCAATGAGCCAAATGCAGACAGCATCTTAGTCACAGGGATTCCTTATACTCCTTAGACTTACCCAACACTCAGTGGCGCATTTACTTCTATTTTTATAAAGCTCAGATTTTCTGTAAAAGCCATTGATCTTGTCAGCCTTTTTGTTTGTTTCAAGACCATCCAAGCTCATGCATGCAAGAATCCGTTTTGAAACACAAGGAGGCCAACACAGATGGTTTTTACCATGTCAGTGTCAAGTCACATTCAAATGGATTTCCTTCTCCTTGCACAAAAGCAGCTATTTTTAAAAACTGTAAAACTGCACACATCTGGGAGTGCTTACAGTACTAGTAATCCCTATATAGTATACGTTGTCATCACTAGCAGGAATTCCCTCTTCCTTGACCACAGGCCAAAAGAACACAACTTCTTTTTGAAGCAGCTCCAGTTTATGTGGGCTTCATTTCAGATTTTTGGTCACACACTTATCACAGATTATTAGTAATGTTTCAGTTCCAAAAGTTTCTACAATGTAACACAGTTATCATACTATGCTATAAATACAGAGACACGTATGCCACACTGTATTCTTTATTTTCCTACCTGTTTCAGCTCGAGCTGAAGAAACAAACTACAATGAGGAGTCAGGGATAGTGAACATCCATGCTTCTTGATAGATTTTCAATAACCTCCATCCACCCTCTCTTTGATGGGTTTACTTGGTCAGAGGACTGCTGAGTGGTTCAGTGTTTTTCAGAAAACAGCTTATGCTACCCCACTCCATTATATCTACCTTGTTCCTTTAAATAGTGTTAGCAGGGTTCTAGAACAAGAGTTTCTCATTCCCTTTCATGCTTTTTTCCTAGTCCCATTTCTAACAGATCCATGGCTTCATGCTGTGCAGGAACTCTCCCCTTAGTTGAGTATTTGCTGGCTTTGAGGGTTATTTAGCAAAACTGTCAGGGAGTTGTTTCTATTTCAAGGAATTCTGCTTATTTCATCCCATTAAGAAAGTTTCAAGACAAGACTCAACAAATCCCTCCTCTTCACTGAGCTCCCACTCATTATATCTAGCTGCCATTATGGTTTCTATCCCTGGAGCCAGGAAACATTCACTGAAAAAAACAACTGTGAAAGCACTCTGCTTTCTTGCAATTTGCCTCACCTAGCCCACACCTGCATAAGGAACTCACATGGATGAACCTGTAGGATGTTTCCCTGACACTTATTATGAAGTTATTAATCACAAAGGTATTCAAATTAACTGCTACTTCAACCTTTATAATTTTGCTTTCCAGCTTTTTTTGTCACATTTCAGAGGTCAAATATCCAGGCTCAGTTATGTCAGTTTTGGATAAATGTGTATTATCAACCACCACCCAAGTGACTTCAATGAGTTAGAAGGATTTACACTGTGTCAGGAAGCAACAAGGGCCAGCTACTCTCCAAGGGAGTGCAAGCCCTAAGGTGAGGATGATCCAGTGCAAGCAGTGCCCTCGCTGACCAGGATACAATCCCACACTTGAACCCAATACATAGCTCAGACTCCTTAGTGGGAACAGGGTCCTCTGGTAGTCCCAGAGAAGGCAAAATGATGAACCAGGTACAGAGACCACACAGGCTCTCCAGACAGGAACAAAAGGAGAAAGGACTAGAAATAAGTTTGCAACACAGGTCCAAAGTCAATGCAGACAACAAAGACAGAAGACAGGCAATAAAGTACATCTAAAGGAATCCATTGAGGAGACTGAGGTCTCTCCAGGAGTTAGGGGCACACCAGACGTCCTAAGCTGGAGCTGAAATGGGGCTTCTGGGTTCATGGACAGGGTTGTGGACAGAGGCCCCTTGTGAGGTGGCTTAGAGCAGTTAAAGCCAATGGGAGCTCTCAGAGCCCCGATATTTTGCAGTTTCTATTTACTTCCTACATGTTTGTTCCTTGGATTTCATTTTTACCACATCTACTACCAGTTTTCCTTGTCCAGAGTCACCATGCCAGTGCCCTTTACAGCCAAACCCGTGTTATTGCTCTCCAGCTGCCTAGACCAGAACTAAAATTTTAGTCTCACTCTTGCAGTTTTATTTGCTGCTTCTATTTTACATCCTTCCATTCCTCCAATAACCGAATGACTTTTCATATCTGACCTGACTGTCAGCTCTACCCAAATTTACAGGTATGCTTTTTGTGTCCAGGTCATTGTCTTCTTTTTTTGTTGTTTTGCACAGAAAAACCAAATAACTGAGTTTGGGGGTTTTCCCTCCTTCATTTGCTTTGTGGTGTGATTTGATTGCTCTCTGAATTCAAATTGAAGCTCCCTTCTCATTAGTGGCAGTACATTAGCCATTTGCTATCATGATTGTTCCAGCTTGGTCCCACAGGAACAGAGATCATCAGCCTGAGCCTCAGAAACTGGATCCTGTTCCAAGAACCAGCACAGAATCTTTTAACTAAGAAGCTATCTGACATTTGTCTATCTGTAAGTTGGCTCTACTACAAGTCACAGATGATGGGCTCACAATTTATTTAATTAGGAATAAATGTGAAAGGTAAAATGGTATGAATTAATATCTTTTATCCCAGCCTCAAGTCTCTTACAGTCCTTTGCAGCAAATGTTTATGCGAAACTAGCACTCCCTTTTTAACTTATGGCAATTGCCCAAGTTCTCTTTCCCCTTTCTTTCTTTGCCTCACTCTTAGTCAATTCAGCAAACCAGGCATCTTGGCCAACTTCTTGAACATGCCTTTGACTTGCACTTAAGTCTCAGGTTTAGGTGTACCATTGCACAAGAATTTAAGCCATTTATATGTCTCCTACATTCATGTTAGGAAACAAAAAAAGGTCAATAAAGCTCCATCTGACTCACTCCAATATAGCAAATAAAGATAGCAATCGCACAACTTATGTCAAACAGTTGTGAACCTATTCATAAGGTCTAGACTAACATTTTAATATTTCCAAAACTGATATTCATAGTATGAAAACACAGAATCATAGAACGGTTTGGGTTGCAAGAGGCATTAAAGATCACCTAGTTCCAACCATGCTGCCACAAGCAGGGTCACTTTTCACTAGACCAGGCTGCTCAAAGCCTCAGCCAACGTGGCCTTGAACACTTCCAGGCATGGCGCATCTACAACTTCTCTGGGCAAGCTGTTCCAGTGTCTCACCACCTTCACAGTAAAGAATTTCTTCCCAACATCTGAACTAAATCTCTTCTATTTTAGTTTAAAACCCTTCCCCTTGTCCTATCACTATTTCCCTGTGCAAGAAGTCACTCTTCCTCTTTTCTAAGCCCCTTTAGAGGTGTATATTACACTTCAAGGTGAAAGACTGCGCTGTGCTTGCAACTCCTGGGTGTCACTGTTCCAGGCAACTCGTGGCTTTATGTCATCCACAGCTGCCTGAGAACCTTCATTTCTCTTCCCTCTCCACACAAACCTCCAGGACAAATCCGTTAAAAAAAAAAATCTCAGTTACCTTCTCAGGGGTTCAAAGCCACCATCAGCTGCCTAGCGGGCGGCGTGGAAGGCCCAAGATCTTTCCTCGTGGATTTATTTACGGCGGGCAGCGGGGGTCCAGGTTTAGCGCACGCATCCCTCCCTAACTCCCTCCGTCCCCTGTCCGCTTACCCCGGGCGCGGCTGCAGGTACGCGGTGCCGGCGGGCCCCGCTCCCGGCCCCGCTC
>WBMZ01001498.1:0-253406 GCA_013400975.1 Atrichornis clamosus
CTGCTGCCGCCGCTCTCCCCCGCGGGCGCGTGCGCGCGGCCGCCCGCACCCCCCCCTCCGCGCGTGTGCCCTGCTCGTGCTCGCGGCTCCGCGTGAGAAGCGATGCGCGCGCGGAAAGAGGGAGGCGGCGCGGGAGTGCGCGGGAAGGGAAAGGAAAGGGAAGGAAGGGGGAGGGCGCGGCCCCGCTCCCCGGCGGTGTTTTCCTTCCTGGAAAAGAGAGAAACCGAAAGGCGGCAGCGGGGGCCGGGCCGGGCCGGGCGCTGCGCCCCGCCCCGCGCCGCCGCTCATTGATCCGGAGTTTCGGGGCCGAAACTGACGTGGGTTCCCGGCACCCGCACCGCCCCTTAAAGGGACCGCGCCGCCAGGAACGGCCACCGGCGGCAGGGACGGCCATCGCCGGCCACTGCCGCTGCCCCGCGGAGCGGGAGCGCGGCTCGCTCTGGCCGGTGCCCTCGGGTGCCGTGCCGGTCGGCCAGAGCGGGAGGGGGCTGGACGGGCGCGGCCGCGGTCGTGTCGCCGTAGCCAGAGCGCCGTTCGACACCGCGCGAGCCCTTTAAGCGCGGAGCGCCGGTACCGGGGCGGGCCCGCGGCAGCCCAGCGAGCTTTGTTCCGCCGCCGCCCGCATAGCCGGGGCCGGGGGCGCCGTAGGCAAGGGGGGTCCGCGGAGGAGCCGCCGACCCGAGACCCGGCCCCGCGTTCGGAGCCCGGCCCCGCGTTCGGAGCCCGGCCCCGCGTGCAAAGCGCGGCCCCGCGTTCGGAGCCCGGCGCGGCCCCTCCAGCGCAGGGTTTCAGGGAGATGTTTGCATCACCCGCAGCGGGTGGGACACATCCGAGCGTGTGCCATTTCCAGCCGCGGTGGTGGCAGCGCTGGCTTCCGTCTGGCTCCGGGAGAGTACAGCCCTCGTGGTGGGAGTGAAGAGAGCGGGGAAGAAGTGAAAAATAACGTCGGCCATCTCTTCGTCCGAATCTCTCTGTGATTTTACATGCAGTTTTTGGTGTCCTGGCTGGTTTTTAGATGCACCCACTCTACTGCAAGGCCTGAAGATGCCTGGGAGCAGAGCAGTGCTTTGTACCCAAGGCACTGCAAGGCAGAGCTGCCCCTGGAGCCTGCTGGAAGGATGTGTGCATTGTGCATTGGGATAGAATAGGCTCCGATAAGTGATTTGGTGCTACCGAAAATGGCAAACGAGAGGGAAACGGAGTTTCAAAGCAAGGCTTAGCTCACGTTTCACGGCACCTGCCTTAAGCGTGGCATGCTGGCATCACATGCAGTGCCAAGAGGTCAGACTGCTGCAGCCACCCCTTGGTCCATTCTGCAAACCGGGACTGACTCCTTGCAGCCTGTTACAGCTTCATTTTGGCCAGTTCCTGAAACTAAATGAGGGAGAGGGAGGGAAAGTACCATTCCCTGCCAGCCTAGCAACCAATCACCCTTTCTTAATATAGGACAAATTCAATTATGAAGGATTCATATTTACTATCTTTCCTCAGCCTCTCTGGGCAGCCCCTTCCAACGCCTGATCCCCTGAACAGTGCAAAATTTTTTTCTAATATCCCATCTTAATCTCCCACCTCAGCTTAAGGCCATTTCCTCTGGTCCTCTCACTGTAGGCACAGTAGGAGAGACCGGCCCCCCCTCGCTCCATCCTCCTGTCAGGGAGTTGTAGAGAGCAATGAGGTCTCCCCAGAGCCTCCTCAGGATTAAACAACCCCAGCTGCCCCTGCCATTCCCCGTAGGATACGTTTTCCAGACCCTTCAGAAGCCTTGCTGCCCTTCTCTGGACATGCCCCACCACCTCAATGTCATTTCTAAAGTGAGGGGTCCAAAACTGAACGCAGCACTTGAGCTGTGGCCTTACCAATGCTGAGTACAGGTAATTGTACAATGCCTCTGTCTCCCCTCTACTCCTCTCTGCTTCATCACCATGACTTTTTGCCTTTTTACCTACATGATTACCACTGGCTTTCCCCAAGAGCTGGGTTAGTATTCTCTGTTTCATGGCAAGTTGGGGGTTTTTGTGATTCCTAATATTAAATATAGAAATTCAAGGTGGAAAGGATGTGTTAGGTTATCTACTCTGCTCCCCTGATGGTAGAGGATTTACAGCACTTGTATGATTGCTTTTTTTGCTTTAAATGCCTCAGGTCATGGGGCTTCCACCTCTTTCTTTCGGAGTCTGTTTCACAGTCCAGAAAGTCCCATGGTGGGGAAGATATTTGGCCTATATTTTCATTTGTCCAGTTTCACCCAATTATTCCTGGTTATAACCATGTTGTGTACTCCCCTAAACAGTTTTCCCCCTCTCTGGCTGTTTATGTCTTACACACAGGTATCACTTACTTTCCTAGCCACTACCATCCTTTCTTTTTATCTCCTTTCATTAATCAGTCCCTGCAGCCACTTTATCATTGCCGTTGGTCTTCTTTGATACCCATTCAATGGGTCATTATTTCCTCAGCCCACAGATGCCCACATTTAGGGCCTGATCCTTTGTGGATGCAGCCAAACCCCCATCACAGTTTTATTTGTCTCCAAGTTGCCACAGAGGCTTGTACAGAATCTGCCACCTGACAAGGCTCTGGATCAGATCTGGCCCCCTGTGTCCTCGTCCTCAGTGTTCCCTCTTGCAGAGCCGTTGCAATCTGTTTTTCTCCACAGACATTCTGGTGAAGCTGTGTGTCCCAAGTTTCGTTTTTCTGCCTGGAGTTTGAACATCTGTTCCTTCTGGGATCACTGATAGCTGCTGTCCCTCACACTTTGATTAATGGCCCTTACAAATACAGGCCTTGACCCATCTCTGCAAACCTCTCAAGCAGTGTGGATGCTTGCAAGTATCCGTCCAAGACCACAACCTGGTTTGGAGCTATTCTCTTCCAGCTCCTTCTGTTTGTTTTTTTCCACTACTCCACTAAATGTGAGTGCGGTGGATGGTAACTGGAAAAGTTGGGAAATAATTGGTGAATGTGTAGAGGAGGCCACAGGCATGAGAACAGCACCTCTTCAGCCACAAGTGAATCCCACTGAAGCTGCTGTAAGAAAGCTGGGAAGGAAATTTGGCAGGACACCCTCCCTTGGTGTGCCCTTGCCAACAGAAGCAGGTATGCCTCAGCCATGCTGGCTCGATGCTACACACAGTGACTGGGGAACACTTTGAAGCCTTTGACAAGGAGGGCCAAACCCTTTGCCATGTGTTAGCTTTTCTGCTTGGCTCTGCCCTTGTTTCTCTGGCCTGGTTTCTTGCAGCTCCTCTTGTTAGCTCCACCTCTTGAGACCTCAGACTTTATGCTGCTCTGGGCAGGAGAAGAAAAATGCTACCAAATCTCCTGGTGTGCAGGGTGGTCCATGGTTGCAGGACAGTTGTTCTGGAAAAGGAAAAAGCTTCTCCAGCTGTCAGCTCCCCTTTAGATCTGTGCCACATGGAGATTGCACAGAGCGGAAGGGAAGTCCATTAGCTCGTATTAAACCTTGAACAGGCTCCCAGTGACTTTCTTTCCCTCTCACCTAGAGGCTGCTGCTTAGCTTATCTCCAGGGAGCACCCATTAGTTAAAAGCAGGATTTATAATCTGGCAGAGCCACCTGTCATCAACACCCCAGCCAGAATTCCCCTAACTTTTTGTTTGGGTGGATGTCGGCAACACAAATACAGGGAAAAGGTACCATGGCCTGTGAAGTGAGGCCAAGTTCCTGCTTTGCTTAGAGCTCTCCCAGCAAAGAAAGGTGGGTGGTGTGTTGGAGGACAGCAGCAGGGTGAGAAAACCAATAGACTGAAGTATGTTCTTCTCCTAGTGGTCTGAAAAATCTGGCTTTAGATGTTTGTATTTTCTGGTCTAAAGTGTGTCCCTGAAAACAGAGTAAACCCTGAAGTAAAGAAGACAAACCACTCTTTTATTGGGACTTGTAATTCTCTGTCCATAACAGTGCATCTGCCCAGCAGCTTCCACTGATTCTCTGCCACCCAGGCCTCTTTTACAGCCCTAGGACTCCCAGTGTCTTCCCACCTGCCCTTGTTTAGCAGCTAGGCTAGGGGTTTTTCATATGTCCCAAAAGGATGTTGAAGCCTTGTTCCCAAAGGAGTTAGACACTTGGGTACCTACATCCAGCTGAAACCCAAGGTTTTCACCTCTTCTTTAGTTTACTGGTTTTCTGGTTTCAGCAGCCTACAGCAATACCTCAGATATTTGCAATAATCATTGACTTTTATTAAGGAGGCTTTGTTCGTGGCAGTATTTTTTCCTTTCCTCTTTTTATTTGCAAACCACTCATGACTTCCCAGTGCCCAGTTATCATTAACTCGTTCCACTGCTTCTCCACTGTTATCTTTTCCTTCCCTTTATCTTTCCCCAGCACAACTTAACTGACTCATTTAGTGCTCACTTATTTGCCCCATTTGTATTACAGGTTTTATTTCTGTCTTTCAAAAGTTTGAGCAGATCCAAATAGTCACTTGATGTGACTTGATGGGTGTGCTGACATTGCTGAGCCTCACAGAGATGACCCCCCCAGACTGAGAAATGGGATCAAGCTCTTAAGGAACAAAGCACAGCAGGAGACAGTAAATCCCCAGAACATTCAAGGATATGTTGATGTTAGAATGCAACTGATTTTTTAGTCTTGAGGGCTAAGAAGAAATCTATGAGGGCTGGTACACAGAGGTGCTGTGGAAGTGATTCCCACTGCACATCTAGCACCACATTCTTTTTCCCTTTTACCAAATTGGTTTCTGAAACCAAATTGTATTTTATGGCCCTAGTGTGCATCAGTCATGCTGCTTCTCATCATTAGCAATAAGACTAGCTTTCACTTCATGTTCTCAGGCAAGTCCTTTTCCCAACACTCATCCAGGTTTCTTGCAGTAGAAGTCCCAAATCCTTGACTTTTTAGGAATAGCTATGAAATTCAATCTGCTGTGTAAGAGTGAGAAATGCTGTATCTATTTTATTTCCATTCTTGCAAATTTGTTCATCTAAGATTCTAATCTTCAAAATTCCATGTCTAGCCCTATGAATAGGATTTGCACCAATATATTTGATAAAAGGTTTGTTTGGATTTGATTTGATTTAAAATCAAAATAGCAATATTTCCCCAAAGCTGCAGGGATTTTGATATAAAGATACTTGCAGAGTTTACTTGGGCAGTCACGTAGCTTTCCCATTTGACAAACCCACAACAGTCAAAACAGAAATGCAAAAATCCTGGTATGACACCTTTTCATCCAGCAGCAAATAGATGTAAAAGAAAATAACCCTGAACATTCTTGATGGTCTAAGCCATGTCATCCTCACACATTATCAAATACTGTATTATTTTGAGTCATCCAATGTATTGCTTCTGTAAATAAAAGTTTTCTATTGCTCCAAGTGTGACTGTTCTGTTTGGGAGAGGGGAAGGGAAATTGAGGACTGTACTGATTTTGGCCCAACAAGAGATGTGGAAGGGCCACAAGGCAGGCAAGGATGAAGGAGTAAAAGCAGGATACCTCTGCCAGTGGCTGGAGATAGACAAGGCTGGGCAGGCTGGGTCAGAGGCTCTTGGGAGGAGGGAGAGAGACCCTGAGCCTGGGAGGAACAGAGGGATGAAGGTCAGCACTAGGGAGCTGTAGAGGAGCTGGGCTAAGAGGCTGGGCTGCACCAGGCAAAACCTCCCCACTCAACCTACTTTAGCTGGGCTGGTTGTTTAAATGGAATTTAAATCTCTGCAGATATGTGAGGAACTTCCTGGCATCACCCGCAGATGTGCAGTGACAGGGGCAGGGCTGTGCTGCTCAGGGTCATGCACGGGCACAGCCAGAGCAGGGACCAAGGTTCTTGATGCCACTGAGAAATTGCTGTGGACGTGGGCTCATCATTTCCTGAGCAGGCAGAGTGCACAAAGCACCAGGAAATAAGGGAAAGCAAAAAAGGTTACCAAACATAGGATTTTTGGAAGACAATTCTGCAAAGCACTAGACCACCAGATACCCATTTCAGATATAAGCTATACCTTTGTGTTTTGTTCTTGCATAGTCTAGAACAGTGAAGTGTTTGTCAGTATTTATAACCTCATGAATCCAAAATAATGAGTTAGTTGCCTCTCATCTCAAAATTACAAGATTTTGAGGGGAAAAAATATTTTGGAAAATTCCTTAAATTGTATATGCATGCATTTTCTTATCTTGCCTCCAGATTTCGTCTTGTTAAATACATATTTTCACACTTTCCCCCACAAATTTTGAATGCTGAAAATTTTTTTTCTTCTCATTTATTCCTTTTTTTCTTCTTTCTTTGTTATTTTTCACCCTGTCTTCTTGGCTTCCCTCCTGCCTTCTTATTTCATATGTAATTAAATGATGTAGGTCAGGAAAATTAACAAGTAAGAAGATATATGATGAAACTCAAGGTAGAAGTAGAAAAATCATCAATCTATTCTGTTACTGCAAAGCATTTTAAACAAAAATAAAGAAAAAATAGAAGCTGAAGGGACAGAGTTCAAATTCTGTGTCAGACAAGTCCAAACTGATTTATGTTTTGCAGGTCCTATGGTTGATTTTTACTTCTCCAGTTCAGCCATCTCAGCTGCAGAGGTGAATCAAACTTTTCTAAAAACCCCATCCTCTCTGTTAGTAATATTTTCACAGGCTCACCACTCCCTCCCTGCTTTTCCAGCATCATTTTCTCCACAGGGTGACAGGATTACAGCTGTCGTGCCCATTCCAAGTTGTGGTGCGCACTCTGTCATCTGTGTCATTGTAGCTCTGTATCTTGCTGGCAGTAAAAGAGTGACACAAATTGTTTTCCTGCCAGATAAAAATTGTCTAGTAGATTTAATGCTCGTAACCTAATGTGAGGAATAACATTATGTGAGCAACAGCAGTCAATCTGCTCATAATGGGATTGCGTCCCCTGGTATTGCTGGGTGGAAAAAAATTGGGTCCAGCTGCTCCAAGCCTGTGGAAGCTCAGCACCTTTCTGAGTTCTGCACACTCTGGGACCAGGGCTTACAGCAGTGTGACCACACAGCAACACAGGCAGTGGGCTGGTGTGAAAACTCAAGCTTGGAAATGGAAAAGGAAATGGAAACTCAGCTCAAGGCTGAGTGAGAGTTGTGTGTGCTCAGCAAACGGCACAGTGAAACCCTGGCAGATGAAAAAAAAAAAGCAACGTGAGTACAGCTTGTTGCATAGAATTGTGATTTATCTGCTTTTATTTTCAATAGTTCCAGTGGCATCATGATGTAGGATTTTATTGCCTATTAAATCATGCCTGACATTTATGGATGCAGTTTAGAGTGCATGCATTATGGAGAGTTAGTAGCCTCTCTACGGCTGAGCAGCAGTTTCCACTCACAGGTCTTACTCCAACCTCACATCCTTTTATACCTTGAGCTCAGCTACTGCCAAACACACTCCAAAGAAAAAGATTTTGGTGAAGAACAGAAAAAGTAAACAATTTCTCTGTTCCTGTTGAGTTCGGACTGTCCTGATCTGAAATGGCCTTTATTTCTGTTTCGTCTCCCATTCCCAAAGGTGGGACTGCATCCAGAAAGGTTGACTGCAGCTTCTGCAGGTGCTGCACATTCTGCCACCTCCAGAGCAAAAAGATTGCCCTCTCCCAGAAAAGAGGTGCTGATCAGCCCGGGCTGCTCATGGTTTTCTTTGGTGTACGTAGGGAGGGGTGCAATTAAGACCGGAAATTTGAGCTGACCCCAGTATTAGCTTGGGAAGAGGCACGGAGGTGGGTGGACCTGTGTGCCAAGGCCTGACCTGGTTTGTCACTCAGACAGTGGTGGGATCACCACTGCTGCCCTCGCAGTGGTTCACTGTCCCCTCCCACCCTTGAGGGTGGACAGCAGCTCACCTGAGCCACCCCTGCAGCCACTGCCTGGCTCTGTCTTGGGCTGGGCTGAGAGGGCAGCCAGGAAGGAGGAGCAGGGAGGGCAGCTTGAACAAGTCCTGTCAACCGCAGCAGAGAGAAAGGGAAGAGCAAGGCAACTGGTGGGGATGGAAAAGGCAGTCGAGATGAGGACCAGGATTTCTGTTGAGGAGAGGCCTCGCCAGCAATTTCACAGGGCAAGAGGGAGGCCGAGAGTGATCAATGAAACAACTGGATAGGTGACCTTGACTGGAGGGAAATTCAGCCTTCCTGTTATCCCTGCAGCCAGGAACACTCCCCTGTGTCAGAGGACTATGGCACAGGGACCTTTGTGACCAGGAGGGAGGATGGCTTTGGCTGCCTGTGGAAGACACTTCCACATGCCAGGGCCTGAGCTCAGTGCATATTGCAGTGGTCACAACTACCACTGCAAGAGATAAAGACACGTTTCACTCCTAGATACCATCTTACAAGCAGTAATTAAGTTTTTACAACATCCATGTGAGGCAAGCACACGATTACTGCTGTTTTAAAGCCAGGAGAGGAGAGAGGGCGAGTGCTGTGCCAAAGGCTGGGTGGTGACTCAGTGGCAGTGCCACCATCACCAACCAGGAGCTGCTGGTTGCCAGCCTGGCCCAGGAACCACAGCAGCCTCCATGCCAAGAGGAGAAAGTGAGCTGATTTCCAAGCACTTTGATGAGAGAAGGAAGTTTAGAAATAGCCTGTGGCTGTTTCTAGAGAAAGTGTCAGGGCTGACGGGGAACTTTGGAGGAGGGGAGCAGGAGAGGGGATGGTGGTGAAGGAGCTGTTGATACAAACAGTTAAGAAGGAAAAGGAGGCAACAGACCAGAAACCAACGACAGGAGAGGAAAATGGGTCAATAGAGAAAGTAGATTTTCTTGAGAGAAGCCTACAGAACAGAGGAGGGGTGGTAGCAGCAAGAGAGGAAAGAGCAGCAGCAGGGAGGGGAAAAAAAACCACGGTGAGAGTGTGCACAACAATGTTTGAAAGCACAGGAGTCAGACAAAAAAATGCCACTGAACATAGGACTTACAGTGCCTGAGCAATCATAATCACACCATTGAGTCTTCCACAGCAGCTGGAGATCTCAGAGCCCTCCACAGAGCATCATTACCTTGGTTTCACCTATGGCAGAACTGAGGCTCAGAGCAGTGAAGCCACTTGCCTGTGGTCACACAGCAAGGCTGACACATCATTCTGGTTTAAGCTATAAATGCAACTGGAAATGGAAGTAGAACAGACAGGGACCCACAGTTCTCAGTGGCATAGGAGGGGAAAAGAAGAGATGACTGATGTCAGCAGCCCAAGTTTATTTTTTATAGCTCTAGAATACATCATGTCAAGTAAAATCACAGGTGGAAGCTGTGAGCTTTGGATCCTCTATGCTTTAAACAACAAACTAAGTAATACTAACAGTCAGACATATCACTATAGCACAAATACAGAATAGAATAGAATAGAAGAGAATAGAATAGAAGAGAAGAGAAGAGATGGGTTGGAAGGTACCTGCCATTGCCTGGAAGCTGCATACGACCACTGGCCTGGTGGGGTCATTTGTTTGTGGTAGTTGTGTGCCACAGGAGAGAAACTGTGTGTCTGACAGCCTGTGGCTGCCACATCAAAAGGAGCATTGTCTGAAAAAGCAGAAGCTCAGGAAACAGCCACCAGTGCTACTGGTGAGTGGATTGCACTTTTTGAGGTAGCATAATGTTTTTAGGGCCTAAGAAAGTCAGATGCTTTTGTAAAAGTTCCTCTTCATTTAAAACCCTCCCACCTTTCCTCATTTCTTCTTTCTCCTTTTCCTCACAAGAGAAGAAGACATGCAGCTATTTTTCACCGTAGTTTGAGGAGGACAGAGGAGTAGCTGTGCAGTGCTACCACCCTCTGGCCACTGCCAACAGCACCGTGCTCCATCTGCAGGAGTGCCCCGAGCTCCATCACCTGCCTCGGGCACCTCTGCAAGATAAATGCTGCCCTTCAGCACCCAGTAAAGAGCGATTGCCACCTTCTGATGCCTGTTTTGCCTGCTTGCTTTTGTAGAGAGATCTCGTCTGGGTGAAGGATGCAAAGTTCAAACACTTCCAAATGTGTTGGTGTTCCGCTGGTCCAGCACACGTGGCCAGTGGGTTCAGCTCCTCACAGTGGCCATGTGCAGATTCCAGGTTATTGCAGCTCCCTTCCAAATGAAATAATCTACTCTATTCTATTCTGTCTCTAAGGACTTTGGGAACATTAGTTCACAAAGCCATCCTTTGAAAAAAAATACTCCAGTAGCGTCTTTAATGCTCTCAAAAACAAGCTGCCCTTTTTCTGCCCTCTCATCTGCCCTCCTGTCCATAACCAAGGGCTCATTTATTTAAGGTACAAAAAACTAACAGGAAAAAAGCATCTCTACTGTGACCACCATTTTGCTATTAAAAATATGCTTCCCAAAATTCAAACCAGCAGCTCTTGACACACAAGAACCCATTTTTCCTTATTTCTCCTCTGTCTACAAGAGATCCTGGCTATCTGCCCAGATGAAAGGGAAAGCCACAGCAAACTCTTCAGTGGCCAAAACTGGCGTGACACAGGCTGTGAAAAGGAATGAATTTCAAAGTCAAAGGAACTTTGTACCAAGGCTGTGCTTTACCTTTGGTTCCTCTCTGGGTACCAGCAGGAAATGTGTGTCTTCAGGTGATGATATTTGTGCAAATAAATCTGTTGTCCCTTGATGCCATGGTTTGACTTTGGGGGCACTGCTGCTTAAGGCATTTTCTGATGTTGATGACATGATGCCTTAAATAATAATGAAAGACAACAGCAACAAAAAAACCAAACCAAAAACAACAACAACAAAACCCCCACAAAAAAACCCCCACAACTTAATCATCCAGTATAGAAAATGAAGTTCATCAGTAAAAGATTTCCCATGCTCAGCTTATTTTCTCCGAAGATGTGTGTTCCTTCTGGGAGATGGCTGCTCTATTTCATTTGTCATATCTGATGGAAATTGTAACACGTTTTTGTAACCAAGAGAAGGGATGGATTCTCTTTATCATTCTAAATCTCTCACTAGCAGAGTGGGTAAAAACCCGCATAGGGCTGAATGACTCATCCTTGTGCTTCACAGGTTGATGTGTCTGCCACCAAAACCTGCTCAGAGAGCAGAGGTGAAGAGGGCATGTCCTTGATGTACCTCCTTGATACACCTTCCCACAGATGAACCTCCCAAGACAGAGAGAGTCCTTTCTCAAACTTTCTTACAGGCTGGAAAAACTCAAAATAGCTTTGCAACAGAAATTACACAGTGGTGTGGGGGTTTTTCACCCAGTCTAGTCTCTACAATACTTCTGCCTCCAAAGATCCCAACTGAACAGCCTGGCCTCTGCATTGTTTATTAAACCCCAAACCCTTCTAGCTGACCACCAGTCAGAAAGTCTGACCAACACAACATAGAGGAAAGGATGAGGGAAAAAAACAAAATGTTACAGTTTAAAGATATCAAATCTGTAATGAGGGAAAGTGAGGAAAATCACAAGTTCAGGCTTTCTCCCTGAAAACACTTGCCACCAGCTGGCTGTCTTTTAAATGCCTTGTTTGATGCCAAATGCCACATTATTTTATAAAGAAAAAAAAGAAGCTGCTTGGAAAGTTGCTTCCTAGTTTGTGTGAGACAGAACTCAAATCACCCAAAACTCCAGAGGTCAGTGCCATGAATGCTTGATGAGTGACAAGACTTTCTGCAGTTTGCTTAGGAAAATTTATTTTTCTGGATATGTATGCTCCAACCAGAAAGAAAAGCTTCACTCCAAATGACAATAAAAATCAGATTTTTCACCTCTTTTCCCAACCAGAATCAATCAGGAATCACAGAAATGTGCTGATGTGGTGTGATGAAGAGAGACAGATCCACGTGTCTGACAGTTCTATAAAAATACCACAATTACCTGGATGCAGGGAGCCACAGTGGGTGAAGTGCCCAGCTGGGCAATTGTCCTTCAAATGGCAACGGGCAGCTGATAAAAGAGACAGGAACAGCTCCTCACTCCTTCCAAACAGGAGCATGATTTTAAATCAGAGCTGCCACTTTGCCCACTGCTGATCATAAATTTGCCTAAATCTGCCCAGTGTGCCTGAAGGCATTGGCCAACCCCAGAGTGCCGGACCTACAGCTGTCCCAGTGCCACCAGCATGGGACAACAGTGCCATCCTTACCTCGAGGTAACACAAAATCCTGGGGTTTAGTGCCTTGCTGGGGGAATTTGCCCCTGTGAGTTCCTTTCTCTGTTACAGCTTTCTCACCAAACAAAATGAGAGTAGTGGTAAAGCAGTTGAGCATGGACAGATGAAAAATACACCATGGGAAGTAGATATTATCATAGAGCAGGAGAAAAACTTTATCTTGTCACTTAATTTACCACCCCCAGAGACACAAATTCAGAAGGCAGATAAGCCATAATAAAACCAGGTCACGTGATTTGAAAGGTGAGCATGTTTGTATGGATCTGACAGGTGTTAATGATGATTTTCAATTGCAAAAGAAGTCCTGGAAGACAAATTGCTTCTTAAGTCTAACAGCAGTAATGTTTTCTAACAACATTACTTTCTACAGCCAAATGTTGCAATATATGAAGTGTCTTGCTACCTTTATTTAGGAGAAGATCCTTATGAATGTGATAATCTTTTAAGGTCCAATTTTATTGTATAATGTGCTGCAACCCATGTTTCCAATGTATGGTACATAATGAGATTAGTACAGTATAAATCTTCATGCTGTTTAAATAAATAGTCTCCTGAGTGTCTGCCATTAGAAATATATTGTTCTGTATTTGCCTACAGGCACTGATGTTGCATCCCATAATTGTAAAGTATTTATCTGTGTCATATTACAAGGCATTTAATTTTAAATGGGAGAGTTTAATCTTTTCTTTGTTGTGACCATGATATAATTTGGTTAATTACCATTTGTTGGATTCTTTTTCCATTTGCCACAAAGTCTTTCAGTTGGTATTTCAAAAGTAGCCTATGTAGGGTTGCCTTTGGCAGAGTATATGGAGCAGTCACTGACTCAATAGAGAGATCACTGCTGTAATGTCAGATTTATCCCACTAATCTTGTCTTTCCAGGCCCATCACAGCTAAAATGTGGGCAGTGGAGGAAGCAGTGCTGTCTGGCTCTCCAGTGCAGTTCCAGGATCATGGCATCTACTGCAACTAGGCCAGTAGCTTAGCACTGAAGAATTTGTATCAGCATAAAACCAGAGTAAGCTCCAACAACTTCATCACCCCCTACCTCTGCTGTGATTATCTTGTCCACACCGTTATATTTCACAGGACCTACAGATTTCCCTTGGTAACTCCTGAACCAAACTCCAAGAGTCTGAGGCTCAACAAACCAACTTCTTCAGAAATTTAATATCCCTTCCCGGTTCAGAGCCCCTCCTGGGTGAGTTCACCCTTTCACCTCCCAGGTAAGAGTCAGCTGTCAGCCTCCCTCGCTGCACATCCCTGCATCTGCCTCTGCTGGGGATTTTTAGCCTTTCTTGTTTTGCCTGCTAGAATCAGTAATTCCAGGCCTTTATCTGCAGCTATTATAATTTATATTAAAGCAAGAATCAAGTTTCTCATGTAATTACTGGGCTGTAGAACCCGAGGCTTCAAGAAAAATAAATAACCATGGCAACTGACTGACAAAACCATAAGCCAGCAGTGTGCCCTGGGGGCCAGGAAGGCCAGTGGTGTCCTGGGGTACATCAGGAATATCCCCACTGGAGATATTCCAGAACTGTCTGGACACAGTCCTGTGCTCTGGGATGACCCTGCCTGAGCAGGGAGGTGGGACCAGATGACCCACTGTGGTCCCTTCCAAGCCTGACCCATCCTGTGAAAACCTTAGAGGCTTGGGGTTTTTTTTTCTAATTTTCTGACTCCTTATCTAAACCAATTGCAAATTCTCTGGAGCAAGGCTTCTTCAGCACAGCCAGTTCATTTTCCCCCAGAGAGAAAAGGTACACGTGCCCAGGAGGACCAGCTGGGGCTGCCCTAAGTGGCACGGGGACATTTTAGGTGATAGACTTAGAGGGATGTGTGCCCAAACAAGATCAGATAGGCAGGGCGGAGGAGCTCCTCTGCACGTGACTCCTCTTTGCCTGGAAAAGGCAGATGCCAAAGAGACTTTGCTGATTTCCCCTGCCTGGAAACCTGTAATGAGCTCAGAGCAGAACATCTGTTAGTTTCTCCTAAGCTGGAAAGGGCTGAAAGCCAAGAGACATGTCTTGGGGCCAATTTGCTGGCCTGTCTATAGCCCAGGAGAAAGTCTAAGCCCTGGAGAAAGCCTGGTGTGCTCTGTCTGTGAGCAGAGAAAGCTGGCAAGCGTCACCGGGAGCCCAAGGGTGACACAGCTCATGGGACAGGAGAAAGGTTTGTGACTCCTGGGTAACATAAGTATAGGTAAAGGTAGTGTCCCCAGCTGCAGAAAAGTGCTATGTAGTATTGCAAAAAAATATCTACAGCTCTTGAGGAATTTACATATATAAACATAAATAAAACCTTTCCAAGTGATTATAAAATCAAAAGGAAAATTGTCAGAAAAGTAAAAACTTCAAATGTTGATTCCGATTTTGTGCTGCAGGTTTAACCTGTCCTACATTACACTGGCTTGGTGATTGCCCACATGCCTGATTAACATCACTGCCTAGTCCAGAGTAAATTCTGGCAGCACATTCTCTGTCACTTCAGCCTTCCAAGAAGAAAATGCTGCTAACGTTTTTCAGATAAAATGCTGATTATTGCTACATCATCTTCAGATTGAGTTTCTCCATCCTGGAACAGTCAAGAGGTTTCCAGGAAAGGCCTGCAAACAATTACCAACTCTTGTTCTGCATCAACCACGGCACAGTAGAACTTGTGGGCCACCTTTTATTTTTTATTATATCCAATTCAGACCAAAGCTTCCTGTTTTACCTCTGTTAGTCAACCGTATTTCGTATTTGTCCTTTTCTGGAGACAGAACTATTCCAGAATAGATAGGACAGGATTAAACTAAATGTAAAACCTTAATCACTTCTGAACGTTGCACATCAGGAACAGGCTCCCTTAATATGGACTTCTGCCCTCTGATAATCAGATGCCTGCATATCACAGAAGATAACCAAGCCCAAAGTCTAGGAAAACTGTCTCCAGCCAAGACCACGGGGATTTTATAATTAAGCACAAGTTATGAATGCATGTCAGTCATCTCAAACACACTATTTCTGTGTGGTCAGTGCAAATACTTTCATGAAAGTGAAGAAACAGCTGCATAGGCATTTATTATTTACTCTCTTAGGAGGATCAGCAATGAGTTGCTAAGTGCTGGTTACCAGTTTAAAGTTTTGCTACTTTATATCAGATTAATACAATTTATCATTACAAGCACACTCTCTTATATGCCAAGAGTGCTACAACAACCCTGCTATTCCCTTTTTACAAGTCATTTGCTTCTTCATTTCATTTATGTCCTTAGTTCCAAGAAGTCTCAGAGGCAAACTGCTTTTTTCCAGAACAGGAGGATGGGTTTGTTCAGTTATCAGCATTTGTGAAACAAAAGAAGAGCACTGACCAAAGCCAGAAAATTCAGAATTCATGTGCAAGGCAAGACTTCAATTAAAAAATCTCTTTATCAAGCTGTTCTCAAACCAAGTACCTCATTTGACTGATCTTTCTCTGTTGAGAAAAGCTTTGCCTCTTGCTTTAGCATCACCACACAGACAGGAAAAAAAGCCCAAAGTGGGCACTGCAACGTCCTTAGCTTGGCCTGTGAAACAGCAGGAGCTTTCCACAGGGATAGTGCTCATCCTCTTTCTTTGTCTCTATCTTTTTTGTGTGACTGGTCCTAACTCCAGAGAAATCCACACCAAGTGGGGTTTTCCTCTCCCAGTTGAGCCCCTCCAAAGGAAACTTCACTGGCTTCGGATTGGGTCCTGTCAACTGCTCCTGTCAAACCTCCAAGCTGAATTTGGAAGTCTAAAAGCATAAACACTGTACCAACTTTTAAGTTACTTTTGGACTGTTCAATTCGTGTATTTCATATAACCTATCAATTAATTGACAACTTAGATTAGGAACTAAATTCCCTACCATTTTCCCTGCATGCTTTGGACAGTCAGCAAAACGTAATTGTAAGAATTCTGTCTTTTCTTTCTCTGAAGGACTGTGTATCAGAGGGGCCATTAATCTCCTACCAAGAGAGCACATTTTCCTGGTCTCTTTTCAATATTCTGATGACTTTCACTAGTTTCGTGGTGTTTATACATACAAATTGATAAAGAAGAGTCTTTTTCTCAGAATAGTTACCACTATTACCATTATTCCTGGGGTTTTTAATTTATTTGAAAGGTAAAGTAATTACAGAGAAATATTTTGGAGCCATCTGCCTCCCATATGTCTTGAGAAATCAAAAATATCTCTGCATTACTCTGTACTGTATTACTATTATTATTATAGTCACAATATCACCTCAGTGCAGGTAAGGAAAAATAATCTCTATTGACTTTTGAAGGTGGCTAAGGCGTCTGGAACTATATATTCAATTAACACAAACTCACTTATCTGATAACTGCTAAAGATTCTGTGCTTGGTGAGAAAAGACAACACTTAATCATTAAGCATCATTTAGAATATGAATGATTTTTAAAATTTGCTTGGAAATAGCAAGAATTCTACTCTCCTTCCACCTGATAGTCCTCTAAAATGATGGATTACAATTTTTCAGTCTCTTCTGTTTCTGACCAGTGGGAAAGCACGTGCATGAACACAAAGCCTTGTGATTAGGATTCAGAAGATCTGGTTCAACTCGAGGGTAGACTTTGAACCTGATATTAAGAAAGACACTTCCCCTACCTGAGGTGTATCCTCAGCTGGTAGGAACTGCTGTAAAACCCCAGCATCAGTGGTGCTATGCCAGCTTTACACCAGCTGCTGAGCTGCTCTTTTGCCTCCAAATTCCCTTATGTAAAATGATGGCTTTTTTGCATTTACCAGGACACTGCTTGCTTTCTTTGTCCCCAGGTACATTTTTTTTCTGTGAAGAATGCCACCTGCTTAAGGGAAGGAAATCCTTTTACTCTGTTTGTACAAGACACAGCACAAGACAGAGCTGATCTTGCCTGGGGCCTCCAGGCTTTACAATACTGGTTATTTAATTATAATCAGACATTCTAAGCTTTTAAGAAATGATGCTCTCCTTTAGTTTGTTTTATTGGGAGGGCTATAAGGAAACAAGTCTGGAGTCTCAGAAACTAGAAGACAGCAGAGTGCAGGATTTGTGATAGAATTTTAATTTCCAGATGACCACATTTTGTCTGCCACTGTGTACTGGCATGATGTACCCCACCAAGGAGTATTAAACAGTTTCAAAAATAACATACTGGATGCTCAAGCCCAATTCCATGCAGACGGTTTCAAAACTCACTTTAGCAAAGGGGGAACCAAGCCACAGCCATGTTAAATGACTTACCCAAAGTCATGTGCTGGTGGTCTGTCTAATGGAGGATGGATCCCAGTGCTCTCCATCAAGTCAGCAGAGGCTTTTGTGCCACTCAGTAGGAACCAATAACACCTCCATGGTTTGGACATAAAATATTCAGCACCCCTGCTCACTGGAATAAATGAATTATTCACACACATTTTAGTAGCTCTTGCTGTATTTCCTTAAAAACCCTTTGCTACTGAGCAGAGGTGCTGACATTCAGCTACGAGGCGCACAGCCTCACCTAAAATCAGGGTGAACTCCCTGCAGCTGATCAGTGAATTAATGCAAAGTGCTTGAGTTCCCTCTAGTGGTTACAAACTCACCAGCAGTTGCTCAGCCTGGAGGAGACCTCATGGTGGTCTTCAGCATCCTCCCGAGGAGCAGTGAAGAGGCAGGTCCCGATCTCTTCCCTCCCATGACCGGTGACAAGGCTCAAGGGAACATCTGGCGCTGTGCCAGGGGAGGGTTAGGTTGGATATCAGGAAAAGGTTCTTCCCCCAGAGGGTGATAGGGCACTAGGGAAGGGTTCCACAGGGAAGTGCTCACGGCCTCAAGCCTGACACAGTTCAAGAAGTGTTTGGACAACGCTCCCAGGGACAGGGTGGGATTGTTGAGGTGTCTGGCCAGGGCAGGGAGTTGAACTTGATGATCTCTGCGGGTCCCTTCCAACTCAGCCTGTTCTGTGATTCTCCCTCTCTCAAATGGGTTGCTTTTATCCCATGGCCCTCCTCCCAGGATCCCAGAAGCAGCTGGGCAGACAAGGCATAACACGGTTTTTACTATGTCATCACCTTATATTTGGGCCTTTAATTTCAGGCCAGGCTTTTAGCCTTTGCCTTTCTGAGTCACTGACACCCTCTGGTCTTCTGCCTACCAGCTACTCCTTAGTTCTGTTCCCACTCTTGGGGCTCCTGGGCCCAGAAGCATCACAGGAGGAGAAAAGCTCCAGCCTGGTACCATAGCTGTAGAAGATGCTTGGACCCGAAGGTGGAAAAAAAAATAGGAAGATTGTCCCCTGTAGATTAAGTCAGATTTTTTACCCCCAAACTCTTCCATAAATTATCTCAATTTTCCTTGCAAAATGTTCATTCTGTCCCTTACAGATTACCTCAGGTTTCTTCTCCAAAATGTTCAGTCCCCTATTTATCTCAGAAAGGCTCTTTTTTGCTCTCTGAAGTGCCCCAGATTCACCACCCAAAAAAGGCTGATTTTGTGTCATCTAAATTTACTCAGTATTTGTCTGAAAAATGTCACCTCTGCTTCCCCTCCCAATCTACCTCTGCTTTTTTCCCTCAAAAATGCTCATACTGTCCCCTAGAAAATTACCTCAGATTTTAGTCCCCAGACATCCCCTGATCATTACCTCAGGTTTCACCCCCAAAATGTCCCCTACTGATTACCCCAATTTTAACTCAAAATGTTCTCTCTGTCCCCTACTGATTACCTCAGATATTAAACCCAAGATGTTCATTCTGTCCCCCATAGTTTACCTCACATTTACTGCCAAAATGTTCATTCTGTCCCTTCCATATTACCTCAGGTTTTACTCCTAGATTCTCCCTACCTGTCCCCTACAAATAACCTCAATTTTACCCCCAAAATGTCACCTAATTGCCTCAATCTTACTTCAAAATGTTCATTCTATCCCCTACAGATTAGCTCAGATTTTACCCCCAAAACATTTATTATGTGCCATGCAGTTTACCTAGGTTTTACTATCCTTGATTACCTCTCTTATCCCCCAGAATGTTAGTGCTGTCCCTTACAGATTAGGTCATGTTTTCTCTCCAAAATATTCCCTGTCCCCTACAGATTACTTCAGATTTTACCATTTTCCCTACCTGTCCAACACAGATTACCTCAATTTTACCCCCAAAATGTCCTCTACTAATAACTTAATTTTTATCTCAAAATGTTCATCTTCTACAATACAGATGACCTCAGATTTTATCCCCCAAATTTTCCCTACCTGCTTCCCACAAATTACCTCAGTTTTACCCTGGTGACACTCAGCAACTGCTCTGCTCCTCCCTTGGCTCATCACAAAGAACTATTTCTATTTCCTTCATATAAGTCATCTTTTCTCACATTTTCAAACCCTTTATTATAGCTTCATTTATACTTAAAAGTTTTATTTGCATTTTCAAACTCTACAGATCCCTATTCAGAAGTTCTCGTATTCTAAAATCCTATATATATAATATAGCAGGTACGGGGAGTTATTTTAAAATCAATTTTTATATAAATTATTATTTGTCTCTATATATATATATATATATAAATGGGAAACCTTACAGGGTTTAGTATTTTACACACACACCCCATGCCTATGAATTTGTAGGCATTTTTGGGCTGTAACCTGCCTTTTTGGGGTACCCCACCTGGACCGCCACACTGCCGTAATGCACGTCCCCACCTCGTGGCGCCACGCTGCCGTAAAGCGGTTTACCACCGTGGTGCCGTAAAGCAGAGCCACCGCCCCGCCGTGCTCCCCACACTGCCGTAAAGCACAACCGCTGTGTCGCTGCTCCTGGCCCGAGCTTGGCGCTCTCCCTCCTCCCTGTATTCCAAAGCCCCTGGAGTGGATGATGAGTTGCCATCCCGGTTTTAGTCACTCTGCATTCCCTCGGGATTCCTGCGGCACGACTCCTTACATCCCAATCCCTTCTTAAAGCAAAAAAAATCTCCCTCAGGGACTTCATCCTATGTATCCTGCCTCCTGCAAAATAACATGGACTGTAAAACCGTGCTGCATTCAAAGCAAACAGACGGCCCAGGACTCACCACAGCTCTTCTTGGAACTGCTGGGAGAATTTACCCATTCAGGCACATCTTTCCCCTTCTCTCCTCCCTTCCTCTCCTGTAATTCCAGCTGCTGGGCTGCCCTCCACCTAAGAGAAAGGTGAGTGTCTCCCATCTCTTATGAGACCAGGCTTCCCTGGTATGGGACCAGGCACTCACACACTGCAGGTCACACAGAGGGACCTACAAGACACAGCCATGCTCCAGTTGTGCCAGTACAGACTCTCACACACAGAGCTAGCCAGGACATTCCAGGTCCCAGAGCTCACCCCGCCGTGGTTTTGCCCCTAGAGTCAAACAAGTCCTGGGCTGGTCTCTACAGATCGACTTGCCCCCAGCTCCCAGACCTTCCCCTTACACCAGCTGGTCCATCACACACATCTGCACTCCCTCCAGTCGCTGACTACCCCTTTATTTTCCCACACTTGTTCCTCCTCTAAATTTCTCCCCATAATTTCATCATTTCTTGTACAATCCCAAGCAGTTTTTTCCCATCTTGCATCCTGCTCCTTTTCTTGCCCTCTGGACAGGTGCCTGGGAGGTAGGTCCGTGCCCAGCCAGCCCCCCAGCCCATTTCAGTAAGGGACACAGGTACAATTTACAGTGAAGACTGTGTCTTCTGGCAGTGCCTGTGCTGGGGATGAGACAGTCTGAACTGACTGGAGTTATTTGGGGCATGGGGCAGGCACATCAGGTGAGAAAAGAGCTCCCACCTCCCACCAGATGAACTTTTATCACATAGTTCAACAGGTTCCACAGAACAAAAAGCCCTCAGAATTATCTGGAAATCCTCAGGCAAAATGTAAATGCAGCCCTTAGCTAAGTAAACAAACTACAGAGAGCAGTGGTCCCAGTACGTTCTGCAGAATGCTATTTTAAACAGTCTGGGGAATCCAGAGCAAGAAAAATAATTGGCTGTGTGGCAGAGAATAACTGTAAGGTGAGCCAAAGCTGAGACCTGAAAGAGGGGTCCCAAGAAGTAGAATCGGAGTGACGATGACAGAAACGGAAGTGACCAGGAAAAAAAAGCAGAGAAACGGGTTTGACAGCATCATTCCCAGGGTGTTTCTGCATACTTTAGCCACCCCCGGAGGGACAGAACTGCTGATGTGATCAGAGCCACCCGGGAAGATGGGCTGCACCAGCTACTGAGAGCAGGAACAGCCTCTACTTCACATGCAGCAGGGCAGCCCCACAGAATCCAGTTTAAAAACATTCTACACATTTGGACTGCAGAGACGTCAGACAAGGGAACATTTTCTTCAAAATCCATCTGCACCCAGTCATGCTGCAGGAGTTGCATTTAGGTATGCATTAATTTCTCTCATTTCCCCAGCTTTTATTCACACTCATTCACTTTATTCAACTTGGCTCACACTGTCAAAAACCCCATACTCACAGCCCCTGAGGGGTGCTGGTTTCACCAGGACCCATGTTGCATGTAACATAAGGGAAGATGGCCACCAACCACCACACCCCTTTGGTATCTCTTGTGTTATTTTCCACTGGCAGGGGAAAACTGCCTTGGAAGGGTCTTTTTTGCCCAGTAGTGGATATGAAAGGTTGTGGGACCCAGCACTGTTTGTGCTTCACAGTCTGGCTACTTCTGCCTCCACACACATGATGGAATTTCTTTGCCCATTTTCTGTGTTTCCTCATTCTGTGGTCTGCTTACAGTTGGACCAACAGGAAATAAATGGCATTTGTGACATGCTCTATCTCCCTGCCATGCCCAGCTTGTCAGATGGTAGGACTTTCTGCTGACAAGTTGTCTGTGCTACAGAATGCAGAACTTCCTTTCTCGATTCATTTCTCGATTTTACTGCCTTAAGCTGTGGTTTTGGTTATTAACACGGGTCATTCTTTTAACCTTTGTTCTGCTGTTTCTTGTGGTGCTTGCACACACCCACTTCCACTCATTCTTTGCTCACACCAATTGATATTTCAGTTTCAAGTCTCTGAAAGCTGATTTTGCTTTCCACAGAGTCAGGGCAAACAAGGAAATACCACAGCTGCAAGTGGAGGACACCGGAGAGAAATATTTACATGGTAGCAAGAGGTTACAGCAATCCAGCCACAGTGGTTTCTAACTTTAAGCAAAGGGCTTGATCTTAAGGCTGAAGTCACTATGAAAATAACATCACTTTGGGACTTCTTGATACCTTTTGATCACTTTTGCCTCACCCAGTTGTGTTGTTCCACATAAATTGGTTCTGTTTGAAGTTGCTAAGGAAGTCAAGTATTTGAGCATTTGTATTTGCGAGACATACCAACAAACAGGATAAATCCTGCAATGTTTCTTTGTTTGCTTTCACTCAGGGCTGATCCAAAACCCTTCTTGAATGTACTCAAGTGTAGAATAGAACATGCTTGCCAAGATTGCATTTGTAGCTTCTTTCTGCTTGCGGTGCTTCACTTCCTTGCTCCATGCTGTTAATGCTGTTCCAACAAAGTATGCAGCAAAGCTCCTCAGACCAGTAGTTCCAATTTCTGAGTGCATTAATGCAGAAATATATGTTTTCACTGGAACTGGCTGAAAAAAAACAAAAGACAAATAAATACAAGCAAGTTACTGTACAATTTGCCTGATTCATCATTATTATCTACTGTTTGAAGCTGGCAATATATTGCTGACTCAATGTTTGGATCATTTTCTACCTTATCAGTCAGTCCTGAAACTGCTTCAAGTATGGGTCTGGGTTTTATTATCCTTAACAATCTGTTGACAATCCGAGAATACAAGTATCCACACCTAGAGCATAAACCAACCCAGAACTACCAATTCACTTCTCTAAAGCTACAACTGACGTGGCAAACTCCTCCTTCCACCTCTCCTTTTCAAAAATCATTTCATTGGTTCAATTATCATGGCAAGGGGACAGATATGGGGAAATATGCCCAAAGAAATGGTCCTTACATAACCTTCATCAACAAAGAAAAAGCATACCACAGGCAGTACCTCCTTGGTTTTATTCCTGGAGGTGGTTCTCTCTCTCTGACCTGAACAGTGACTGTGACTGTAGTTTCACATGCCTTTCAAATCAGGCATCAACAACTGGCAACACAGGCTGTCATTCACTTTATTTTCGAGGTTAACTTCCTGACCCAGAGCGAGCAAGTGATACTTACTGTCCTTGAAGCTTGCACTGCCAAAGGTCTCAGTATGAAAGCTCATCTCACATGGATTTAGTCCTCAACCCGCTCCCCATCTTTTCATTTCAGTGTTTGCTATGCTTCTTCCCAGTCCCACAGACCCTCCCCAGCCCTACTTCAGCACTAAGAGGAACCTGGCACTTCTGCTTCTGTTGTGGTTTAACCCCAGCCAGCAGCCCGGCCCAGGCAGCTGCTCACTCACTCCCCACCAGCAGGACTGGAGAGAGGATTGGAAGGGTAAAAGATGGGAAATTTGTGGATTGAGATAAAGACAGTTTAATACGGAAAGCAAAATCCAAGCATACAAGCAAAGCAAAACAAGGAATTAATTCCCTGCTTCCCATGGGCGTGCAGGTGAGGCGAAAGTGAGGAGAAAATGAGGAATGTGTCTTTACAAATAAACTGTGAATCTGGTTATAGATAAAGCCGGAGACAGACCAAGGCCTGGAAGATTAGCCAGCAGGAGGCACCAGCATAGAACAACTGAGGAATGTTACTAATTGACATGGATGGTCGCCTCGACAAGTCCGTGTTAACTCCTCAATTCAATGAAGAAAAACAGAGACTTAAGGAACCATAATAAATATCATAAAATATCATTTGCTATGCTAAGGAAAAGAAGGGGTGCATGTTAGAAATACACACTTAGTATGCAATTTGTGAAGTCTGTAACTTCCAGGTACCTCAGCCAACGGGGAAAGGGAGAGGGAAAATGCGGCCAGGAAATTAGGATAAAAAGGAGGCTGCGTCCGCCAGCAATTTGAGAGACCCCATAGGAAATGCCTATGGCCTCTCCCTTTATTCAAATAAAGTTAAAGGACTCCTCTGTCTCCTTTTTGGACATAAACCTCTGGCGTCGTGAATTTTTCCTGACACAGGTGTTCAGCCATCTCCAAGACAGCAGGGCCCCACCATGGATCACCGTGACTTAGGAAGACAAATGCCAGAATTCCAAATGTCCCACCCTTCCTCCTTCTGCCCCCGCAACTTTATATACTGAGCATCATGCCTTAAGGTATGGAATGTCGGCATAGGTCAGCTGGGGTCACTTGTCCAGACTGTGCCTCCTCCCAAATTCCCATGCACCCTCAATATCGACCCCAAAGTGTGGCAGTATGAAGAGCAGAAAAGGCCTTGGCTCTGTGCAAGCACTGCACATCAGTAACAAAAACATCTTTATTATCACAATGTTCAGGACAAATCCAAAACACAGCCCCATACCAGCCACTGTGAAGAAAATGAACCCTACCCCAGCCAAAACCAGCACAGATTCACAGCCCTGCCAGGACACTCTCTGCTGCAACCAGCACTGATCAGCAGCTCGCTGCCAGTCGGGAAGAAGGAAAAGTAATAGCATTGCTACATAAATGCTGGAGTTACTTGAGTCCGCTATGTTTTTTCCTATCTTATATTCTTAATGCTCTGTACGAGATTCGCATTAGTGTAGAGAGAGCAGAAGTTAGCAAGGGGCTGCGAAAATGTGACTGCCCTATCCCTGGAAGTTAAGGCCATGTTGGATGGGCCGTGAAGCAACCCGGTCCAGTGGAAGGAGTCTCTGCCCAGGGTAGGGGGTGGAACGAGATGATCTTTAGGGTCCTTTCCAACCCAAAGCACTCCGTGATTCTGTGACAATAACAAGGAAGCCTCACAGTCCTTTCAATCACTTCTTGCCTTATTAATTTCCCGTGCGATGTCCAACCAAGAAGACCTCGGGCCCTCGGCGCGGCCCCTCCCGCGCCTTCACTTTCTATTCCCGTCGAGCGCGACCGGGCGGCAACTCACTCCCCCCCCGCTCCGGCTCCGGCTCCGGCTCCCGCTCCCGCCCCGCTGCCGCCACACTGCTGCTAGCGGTCCCGTCCGAGTCGGAGGGCAGGATGTGCGACCCGGCCGTGTCCTGTTTCCTCACCCAGACGCTGTGTGCCCACGGCGGACGGCTGGGGCTGCCGGAGCTGCAGGAGCACGTCGGGCTGCCGGCGCCGCAGCTGCAGGACACGCTGGCGGCGGCGGGCCCCCGGCGGTTCCTGGTGCTGGACGAGGAGGTCCTGGCCGTGTCGGACGTGCGGGTCTGTGTCCGCAAGGAGTGCGGCGGCTGCGAGCGGCTGCACCTCTGCAAGCTGCACCTCATGGGCAGGTGCCACGTGAAGCCCAGGTGAGCGCGGGGGGCGCACCCCCAATCCCCTCATCCCCACGCACACCCCTCAAACCCGTACCAAACCACCCCTCAGAGCCTCTCACAGCTCCCGAAACCCTTCGGAACCCCCCTGGCACCCGCAGCCCCGCGGGCGGTGTCGCTCCCGGCCTGGTGCCCCGCGGGGAGCGGGCAGTGACCCCGCGGATCCCACAGCCACGGGAGATCCCTGCTCCGGAAGGACTCGCGTCCTGCCCTCGCCGTGTCGGTAAAAGCCGACGATTTGTTTTGGGGGTTTGTTTGTTTAAACCTACTCGTCTCCACACCCGCCCCCCAGCCCCGCTGGCATCTGGGCGAAATAGTTGGCAGGTATTTCTCATAAGGAAAGAGCAGAAGTGCTGACATGCCCTCTGGTTTCGCTCTGGAGGGTTACAAAAGTTGTATTTCGCTCTAAGTCACCTCTTGGCTTATGATCCTTTCTTCGAGGGGCACTGTTTGATCGCCCATGTAGATCAATCCCGCTTTCTGGAATACGGAGGACCCGCGGGATGGGCAGCCCTGGCAGCCTCCCTAGCCACAGGTGTCCAAAGCTGGTACCCGGGCAAAAAACATAAAGGAAACCAAAAACAAATGCAGAAGAGCAGCCCAGCTTTCCCGTGACAATCGGTGGCAGTAGTGAGCTCTGGTGGAAGAACGTTGCAGTTTAAGCCCCAGGTCTTGTGCTCTTGGAGCATTAGTAACATGCAAGATCCCACCAGATCCTTCCTCTTCTGCCCCAACAAAATGGGTTGCTGTGCCCTGGAGAGCATGGAGGGGAAAGGCTGTGTCTCTCTCTCTCTCATCATTAGGATGATAGATTTTGTTACTTTCTTTGTTACATTATGGACAGCGTGACAAGATCCCATGGGATTCACTGTTGGGACTGCCTTCACATGTGTGTAGGCACTCATGATGGATGACTTTGTGTCAATGAAAGTTTGCGATGAGGTGATTCCCTTTGTAATGACAAACCATTCTGTCCTCTCTACAGCACAAAGTATTTAAAATCACCTCGGTATGTGTTAAAAATCAATAAAGCCAAGAGTATGTCTTTCACGGGAGGGAGCTTGATTAAAATAAGGGGGCAGAAATTCTGCTAGGTGAACCAAATAGATCAAGATAGAGACTATTTTTTAACTGATAAAGTAAAATCTAGCCTTGCTTCCAGGTCTTGCATCCTTTTTGTTTTAGAATCCCTGTAAAGAAAAATGTCTGGGCAAGTTAATTACTGGGGTCTTCTGTTTAGTGGAATCATGATTTTAGTCCAGTTAATCCTGTTTTTAACTAATGTCTGGCAAGCAGCTTTTTACTGGTTTTTGGGAGTTTCTTTCCTAAATGTGTTATTAAACTCAGCTGTTACCCTTGTATTTGTTGAGTGTTTCAACCTTTAACTTAGAAATACAGACTCAGGTGATGTACATCCCTGTGTGACTCAGTGGAGTCTGAAGTTGACACTGGTGATGGCTCCCACCTCAAATGCTTTGCATCTTACCCACTTTCACAGCCATTGAGTGCCTACAGCATCTGATATCCTTGGAAGATTGTTTTTTCAGGACCAAAGATGGCACACTCCTGCCCTTCCTGTTTATTTGCTTACAAAGAACGTGTCCAACAGGTAGCAGGAGTCAGGGGAGAAACACCTGCACAAGGGTCTGTATGGAAGGGTTGGATCAGACACACCTAGAGGTAAAACTTCCATGAGGAGAGTTTCAGGAATTAGCTGGAGGCTGAAAGAGTAAAGGAATAGACTTGAATCTGGTAAATTAACAGGTATTTTTACTCGTTGAGTATATCTGATCTTAAGGCTGTATCAGATCATGCGTTGAAGAGCAGGACATGAGGAAGCTGTATTTTGAATTGAATTAATGCACAGGTTGACTATGTTTCTCCTCTCCGTTACTGATTTGCAGTATCTTTTCAAATAGATGCAAAAAATTTGCAATCTCCCTCTCTAATTCATACTCATCAGATATTTCTCTTGGCATAGTAAAGTGTGAGCACCGACTTCATTATTGTGGTTTAATTGCTTCTTTCTTCAAAACGCGGAAGTTAACAAACTTTCTCACCTGGCTTTTGGTTTTGGTTTTGTTTTTCTAAAACAACCCAACTTCCCAGCCAGTGAAAATAACAAAATATGTTTTTTCACCTTCACTGTGGCTTTGTTTTGTGCTGACTCCTGTATGTTTCTTTACTTGCCATCTCTGGGATAACAAACTTTCATGTTCACAAAGTCAAGGGAGTTGCAACTTCCAGCATTGTTGGTGTATTCCTCTAAAATTAGCTTTCCCTCCAGCTGTTCAGGTCGTGTGACTTGATTTGGATCTTGCTGGAGGCAAAGAATGCGTGGGGTCTGGCTGCATGGATGTTTAAAATGAGGAGGATAATGTTACTGCATTGGTCTGTTCTCTAGCTAATTACAGAACACCTGAATGTTCACAGAGACTCTTGCCAAGCCGCCTTTCTCTCGTGGCTTTTACGAGGTTACATTATCTGAGGTTCCTTAAATCAAAGGACTAAATCCTTGACTAAAGGAGTAAACACTGATATTTCTATCTGTTTTCTTGCAGCTCTTGTAAGTACTCACATGACATCATCAATGCTGAGAACAAAAAAGTTCTGAAACACCATGATTTGTCTGGCCTCTGTGAGAGTGACCTGCGAGTCCTGCTTCTCCAAAACGATGCGTTCCTCCTCCCTGATGTGAGTCGTGCTGATACCTTGAGAGAAGCTTTTTGTTCATTGGGAATGGGAGAGGGCGAGAGAGAACGTGGAGTTCTGGTCTTAACGCCAAACTGTTAAGATACGTTACCGGGATTAGTCTGAATGAAGTGAGAATGGGAATGGCAGTGTGACACAACATAAAGCCAGGTCTGTGAAATCTGCCTCTTCCAAAGTGCACTGAGATTTTGTACACTAATTTTCTACCAAGTAACCTTTGCCCAGCTGGTATGCCAGTCATCGATTTGGTTAAATTTGGTTCAACATTCCATTCTAGTTCTGCACGTGTGTATAAGGGCAATACTTCCCTTCCCTATACCTTTAAGGTATGACTATTTCAAAGTCAATAATATCCTGTTCTGGCTACAGCTGCTCCTGGTTAAGAGACTACCAAAGTACTGCCCATTACCCTTGTCTTTTGCAGGTTATATTCTCCACAGATTTCTTGACATAACAGTTCTATTGTTTCCTTATACCCTGCTGTGACAGTGCTGGACTTTGGCAAAATAGAGTTATTTTTTTTGTGCGCAGTGTTTTCAAGTATGTTGTACTGGCATATTCAGCGAGCGTGGTGGTGATGAGCAAGGAGAATTATTAATTGTTCCTAGTAACGAGCAAATAGTAGCAACCATCATTGGTTGGTATTATCCTTAAGAGATCTGGTTTCCCCTCACCCCTGGCAGGCATCATTAATTACCTGTAATTGAGCACCTTAACTCCTATAACGCAGTAAAACAGTAAAATCAAGAGAATACTGTGATCGATGCAGGCCATCCATAAACCTGAGAGCTGGGAAGTGGGATGTAAAAGCCAGCTTGGCTGTTTCCTGCTTAGAAATGCTGACTGGTGTGTGTGTGAAGACATGGCAGGTACAAAGGACTCAGGCAAGAGGACACTTTGCTTTTCTGTGACCTGAACTGGGGTGCAGGGTAAGACAAACACAACAGCACCACAACACTGACAAGTCCTTGGTGGCAGTGAGCACTGCTCAGCACCAGCTAAAACATCCCTGTGTTATCAACATACTTATCCTAAACCCAAACCACAGCACTGTACCAGCTACTGGTATTAACTCTATTCCAGCAAAAACAGGTGTTCCACTGAGGTAGCACTTTATTCTGGTTTGATAGTTTATTCTGATGTTCCTGTGTAAAAAGTTCATCTTGCAAACTTAACATTTTTTAATGCATCATCCTCTAGATGCTCTATAGAATTGTTCTCAGCCAGATTCAGAGTCCTTAAATCTCTGAGAGCTTCACTTTGAAACTTAAGTGGCTGGTATCTCACAATCACAGAATCAGCTAGGTTGGAAAAGACTTTTGAGATCATCGAGTCCAGCCGAGGACCTAACACCACCTTGTCAGCTGTCTCTATTCTCCTAAAGTGGTATTTTGTGTAATGGATGCTCCATACAAAATGTTTGTGTTTTTAGGACTCTTGCAGCTACTACTTGATTCTCCATTTTAGCTGCTGTTTTCCCCTACTCTCTTGAGCAGGAAGATGCAAGCACAAAAGCAATTCCTGTGCTCTGGCCCCCAACCCAGTGTTTAACATAAGTCTTACGCTTTTTCCAGTAATTTTTAAACCAGGTTCAGGCTGTGACAGACTCTGAATCCAGCAAGTAATTGTTTTGCAGTTGAAACTGCCCTGATTTTGCAGTCTTTAAGCACTGCCACCCCAGCAATCTGTAATTCCCTAGCTGATATATATATATATATATATATGTTCAGTTGCAATGCAATGTAACAACTGTGTCTTGCTGGGAAGAGGGGCTTGGAGGGGACCTGTGAGGGGACCCCCACGCAGAGAGTGTGATGTTATCTGCCCCACAGCTCTGTGTCCTCCTCAAAGAAACTTCCTTGTTACAGGCTGCTCCTCTGTGCTCCAGGAGCAAAACTTTCTCAGGTGTTTAGTGGTCAATATGAGGGAGTTTTTGGTCTGTGATTTGTCCCCTGGTCTGTTCACTGTGTACCTCTTTTTTTGGTGAATAGAGGAATAAAGAAGTGCATTGCTTTTTCCACATGTGCTCTAATCTTGAAGCACTCTTCTTATCATTTTTATAAGCTCAAATTTTCAATTCAGAATAAGCTTTACCAAGAGGAAGTGCAAAGTCAGTTTCAGCTCCATGAAATAATAACCCATTTGACATGTTTTTATGGAGATACTTGTTCTTTGTTGTTTATTACGTTGTGGGGTTTTTTAAAATAGAATAACTGTAAACCAGTCTGTTTTTATGCAACTGTCTTGAATCCATTTTTGATACTCCTAAGGTTGTTGGATTGGCTTTTCTTGGAAACAAAACATGCACAACTTCAAAACTGAAAATGCATGAGTCAGCTTAAAATATCTGCTCCTCTATGCAAGAAATCTGTCTAGATTAAAGAAGTCCCAGTAAACCACATGCCTTTTAATCACCATTTTTCTGCTGTTAGAGCTGTGTGCCTATAGAACAAGGAAAAATTAAAATGTGCTTTTCCATTTCATATTGTCTTCTCCCCACTTCTAGACTTGCCAGTTTTACAACCAAAAAGGTGGTGTCTGCATGCAGCAGAACAACTGCAACAAGCTTCACATCTGCCGACACTTTCTCTGGGGGAAATGCAAGTTCCTCCGGTGTGTAATGTCCCATAACTTCCTGGATGACCATGCACTGAGAGTGTTGGAGGCTGCAGGAATTGATGGGAAGATAGCTTCAAACATCCAGACCATTTATGACTACAGGCATGTGGAATTCAACAGGGAACAGAGGAGGGGGAACGGTGAGTTGCAAGGAGCAGTGGGCTTAAATAGGATTTTGAGTTTGATGGAGGTAGAAGCTGTTCTTGCCTTACTGCTCAGCTAAACCCATCATCCTTTCGGTGCTTTCAGTACACAACTACAGACCACGAGAAAATCATTTGAGAAAAGCAGTACCTGCAGGGAATAAAGAGCTGAAGCCGCCTTTGCAAAGAATGGACTCCATGCTGCTTGTGCCACCTTCAGAAGGTAAATACCTAGATGATAGTACCAGCTGTTTCCATGTGGAATCAGCTTTTGTATTTCCCTTCTTGCAATATGTACGGGGTTTTTTCCTCTCCGCCATTATCTGCTTGCAGGAATGGAGTAAGTCATGGCTGATTCATGTGGGAGGGAGAACTGCCCTCTTGATGCCTAAAATACTGCATGGAAAATAGCTATTGAGTGGCTGGAGATAACTGTGACTGGCCAGGGTTTGTAACTGTTACTGCTCATCTGTTGTATCAGCAGTGGAGTGCTGGTGGAAAATTTCATGTGTGGTGGACAGAATTCTCCACAGAGTTTGGGATATTGCCAGGGAGCTGAGGTTGTGGCCCAGCAGGGCTGTTCATTCAGTCTTCTTGTGCAGGTCCCAGTAGCACCCTACCTGATCAGAAGCAACACCAGCTGCCAACAGGAGCAGGAGATAAAGACGAAGGTATGGATTGTTTCTAACCCTCCAGTCTTGAGACCAGTGGTTCTCATGTGGATTAGATTTCACACCAGCCCAACAGCTCCCAGTGGTAGTTGAGTGCAGCTTACGTGCTTACCTTACTGTGCACTGAAATCCATAGTACTGGATGGCCAGTGGAACAGCGTTGGAATTTCTGCCCAAGCGTGGTGCAGCACAATGAGGAGTAGCCTGGCATTGATCTCTGTGCTGTCTGGACACATTTCTTCTTTCCTGGGAAGGAGACAGAGTTGTATTTGTGCATGTAGTATCCTTTCTGGCCGTCTGTCCCTAGGGAATGAAGCTTTGTCAGCAGAGCAGTTATCTTGGCATACCTTCCAGTGAGTGAATAGCAGCTTGTAAATCTCCTGTCCTTCCGGGCAGAAGGGCCTTGGCTTAAAGCTTGTCAGAGTCCTGTACTTTCCAAACGGGTTCTTTTAGATACTCCACACATGGATGGTGTAATAGTTAATATGAAATTTCATGTGTGGTGGACAGAATTCTCCACAGAGTTTGGGATATTGCCAGGGAGCTGAGGTTGTGGCCCAGCAGGGCTGTTCATTCAGTCTTCTTGTGCAGGTCCCAGTAGCACCCTACCTGATCAGAAGCAACACCAGCTGCCAACAGGAGCAGGAGATAAAGACGAAGGTATGGATTGTTTCTAACCCTCCAGTCTTGAGGTCAGCTTGTTTGAAGGGGTTGATGTTGTGCAAGTGTTGTGGACTAAGCTCAGTGAGCACCACACAGCCACTCACTCACTTCCCCCCGACCCCCAGAGGGACAGAGAAGAGAAAAGAAAGAATAAAAGCAAGAAAACTTGAGGGTCAAGGTGGAGGAGAGAAAAAAAACCCCAAAGAATAAGTGGAAGAGGAGAAAAAAGCAAAAGAAATTATGCAAATACAGTCACTCACCACCTCCCATAATAGGCTGATGCCTAGCCAGTTCTTGAGCAAAAGGTAGCTAACCCTCCTAAAACTCCCTCTTTTCCCTTTTATTACTGAGCATTTTGTTAAATGGTGTGGGATATTTGGTGAGTGTGGGTCCTCTGCCCAGTTGTGTCCCCTCCCAAGCTGTTGTGCACCCCTGAGTCTGTTCCCTCTGGGGGCAGGGTGAGAATGCTGTGTAGCCCTGTTCAGCAAAAGCTGGGGCACGAGTGTGTTAACAGCATTGTTTTGGTCAAAAATCTAAATCATATGAGTTGCTGTGAAGAAAATTACATCTTATTCTAACCGAGGCCTGTACAGTGACATTTCTGATGTAGCAAAGTAATGGAAAATCCCCTGGAAACAAAACACAAATGTTGACTTACCAAAACATAGCAATTACAGTGCACAGTTCAATCACAATATTAATGGGATTCTCATTATAGGTCTGTGTAATACCCTCACCATCACAATCCCTGGGAAGGTTGAAGCCAGCTCAAGCCTGTTGCTGTCTTCAACATTCTTTTGTTGGTTGTTTAGGTTTAACACCTCTGTGTTGGGCTGAGCCCCCTATTTGCTCCCCCCATGCTGGTCTGGCTAACTCAGGGAGAAACATTCTCCCATTGCCATTTCTCCACCCTCTGGTCCCCTTGGCGTGGAGAGAAAGCTGGCTTCTTTGCAAGAACCATGGTCAGTCACACCCTGTGTTATTCTGAGCTTCCTGACATTGCCTTTGCCCTTCTCCACTGAGACTTCTTCCAGTGTCAGGGTTTAGTGTTCCGTCCCAAAGCCCTGACTCGTGTGTCAGATCCTGCAAGTGCTGGACTTGGCTACTGCAGTCAAATCCTTGTTGCTTCTGGGATGAAGTACCCAATGCAGTGTCTTTCTCCTAGAGCAAATATGGACTGATGTGTTCTTTTCCATAGTTAAAAAGGACAGTTCCTCTGCTGAAGCGTCGAAGGACAACCAAAAAGATAACTGTGATGAGATCTGTGTGTTCTATGTCTGGAAGTACTGCAAAAACAAGGGTAAGCTTTATAAAAAGTAATGCAGTGGTTGGGGAAGAGTGTCTGCAGAGGCACCCCCCTCCTGGGCTGGTGGTGGCTTTGGGTATGTTTCTGTCAAAGCCCTTCAAGTGTGAAATGTTACCCTCCCTGTAGCTAGAAAATGAAATTCAGAGGTGACTTCACGCTGTCATCACTGACAGCTGGTAACTATATGCCACCCTTTATTCCTGCTGTGTCCTATGGACATCAGCTAGTAGCCATGCTCTCCCTCATTAAGTCCTTTAAAAAAGTGGTCTGAGGTGTTAAAACATCTTTAAAAACCACAGTAGTTGTACCAGCTAAGCTAAAGATAAATCTAGTCCAGTGTTTATTTGGTAGTGAACAGAACAGAGGTCTGAGGGGAAAATATAAGTAATTGTATTTGGGGGCTGTCCCTGAACAGTCACTGAACCCCCAGGTCTGGCTCTTCCTTTTTTATGAGGAGGTGCCATGACATTTTCTTTCCCTGAGCTTGTCCAGTCATTTTCTACTCCTTTGACCACCTGGTCTTGGTAAAAGATGCACTTAAATTAGATCAGACTGGGTTTGCTTTAGCTGAGCCTGTGGACAGTAACTGTTCAGTGTGAGATGTTCCTGTGTATTTGGCATTTCTGTAGTGAAGGATGCAGTTCTCCTGTCAGAAGCTCCTTTTCAGAGAGGCAGATGAGGAAATTGCATTAGGTCTTGATAATAACTTTCCTTAAGCATTACTCTGAAGAGAGACAGTACTTCAAAAATTAATTTATCTCCTTCTGTTTTCAGCAGTCTGTCTTCTTTGCTTATGCCAAAGGCCAGGACAGAAAGCCTCAAAGTGTAAAAGATGCTGATTCTGTTTTGGTTTTTCTTGTGTTGCTCTCTGTGTTAAGATTGCAGAGCTCTTGAGTATGTCTGATCTCATTACAGATAAATGCAGTTCTGTTCATTACCATTTGCCATATAAATGGGAGATTCATGATGGGATCACCTGGAATGACCTGTCCATGATGGAGGAAATTGAAAAGGCCTATTGTGACCCAAAAAACACCAGGTGGAGTGATGCTGGACTGATTGCTTGGAGTATTGTGATTGAGCCCCTGTGGAAAAACTCATGTTTTCTTCCTAAAGATGTCTGACTGCTCAGCTTTTGGTTACTGAACCTCTCAGAATCTGGGAGGATGTCCAAATGATACTTGTTCCTTTTAAAAAGCAAAGGAACACGGATTGCATGAACATATCACCCATTTTTGTCTTCTAAAAATAACAAAACTATATCTTGCATTTAAAACTCTGTGCAAGGTAAAAAGCAAGTGGAATACAGTGTTTAAAATACTAGTATTTTAAATAATTAATCCATTTATTTACTGTAATGAAGTTGGATCTTTTGACAACATTTCAGAGCTGGTCCTTCTCTATGGCTATTCTTTTCCTACTACAGCTAGTATCTGTAGTAATAATAATAATTATTATTGCATGCATATTCTGAAGCTTGGAAATGGTTTTTAGATCTGCCATGTGCTGTGGGAAATGCTCTTATTTCAGGCCTAATTAAGTTTGGTCACATTGTATTAAAGAACTGGCACCAGTTTAAACTGAGATTAGAGGATAAAATACACACAGTGACCTGTAATAAACCTGCATTTGTCCTTACAGCTTGGCAAGTAAGAGCATCAATTTCCAGACAATGACCTGCTGCTCTTCTCTGATCCGACGCCTCTCTACGCCATCATCAGTCACAAAACCCTCGTTCCTACTGACCACACAGTGGATTTGGTACTGGAAGGATAACCAGGACAAGTGGGTTGAGTATGGAGAGCAGGTGAGTTCACATCCTGTGCTTGGAGTCACTTCTGCAGGAATATGTGGAGCCTCTCTGCCTCATTCCCCTTACTCAGCAGGATTAATTGAGTGAATCCTTGTGCTTGATTTTTGCAGTGGTGGGTAAGGCAGTGAATTTGCAGCTGTTCATAACAGATGTGATTAAATGCTGACAGGCTGGAGGGAAGAGAGCTCCCTTTGGGAGTTGTCCATGGCTTCTACACAGATTTCACTGTCCTTAAGATAAGTGGGAAGTAGTTGCCTCTTTTCTAAGCATTGCCCTGCTACCTTGGACATGCAGGGGTTGCTCTGCTCTCTCAGATCAATTGCAGTCTTTTTCTTTGGATTTTCAAGTCCTCTGATGAGAAAGTAATCTATCTGAAAAATGCAGGAAAAGAAATAAATAAGGAATCTCACCTTCCCCCAAGGCAGATGAGTTTTCACTGTATGGTTTACAGGATAGCTCCACAAATGGTAGAACACAGAGGTGGTCCAGGGATGAGGAAAAGTACACAGGAAAAGAGCTCACTCAGGCTTTCATACCTGTGGAATAAAGTGGCTGACTCATAGTAAAATTACATGCAAAGTAATAGGTAAGAGTGAGACTCCTTAAACCCACAACTTTCTTTATCCCTTGACAAATTAGTCTTGGAAGAACCACCTGCTATTCATGTGTTAATCACATGATCAGTGTTTGTTTCTAAGCTCATACACTCACCATGTCACCCTGTTCCTTTGTGGGTTTTCAGATAACAGGTTGGAACTGGAAAAGTTTGTGGCCTTTTCTTCCCTTGGAGCTTGAACCAAACTAACACTGGTTTGGTAGGGAGTCGAGTGCACCCATCACACCTGGGTGGCAACTCTGGGCAGGGAATCGGAAGGGTGAAAGGGAGAAAACTGGTGGGGTGAGATAAAAAGATAAAGCAGAAGTGTATGCACAAGCAAAGTAAAACAAGGGATTAATTCCCCACTTCCCTCAGCCATCCCAGGACAGCCAGGCTCCACCACAGGTCACGGGGACTTGGGAAGACAAACCCCATCACTCCAAACGTCCCCCCTTCCTCTTCCACCCCCCACCTTTATATACTGGGATGACCCACATGGTCTGGGACGTCCCTGGTGGGGTGGGTGAGGAGCAGAAAAGGCCTTGGCTCTGTGCACGCCCTGCTCAGCAATAACTCCAGCATCCCTGTGTTGTCAGCACTGTTCCAGCACAAATCCAAAACACAGCCCCTACCAGCTACTGGGAAGAAATTTAACTCTACCCCAGCCCAAAACAGCACAACTTGTTACAGGAATTGAAATGGAATACGTGTGTGTCCTTCATTACTAATTATGTATTTGTGCGTATGTCACAAATGTTCAGAACTCAGCCTCAGGCCTCTGGGTAGATTACCCTTCATCCTACTCTTCGGCTCTTCTCTCTCTCTTTCTCTTTCCAAGCTAGTTATGCAGGGTTTAGTTCTCATTATGATACTTCTCATTCTCTGTCTTTTTTTCCTCTACTCCCCACGAAGGAAGAAGGGAACAGCCTGACCTCACCATCTTCCGCTGTTATTGAGAATTTGTATCAAGCAGATCCAGGTGGTGTCATATCTTTCCAGGCTGGCCAACATCAGTATGAACTCGATTTTAAAGGTACTCATTTTAAAAGTTCTCATCTACAACTGTGCAGTGCTTTACAAAGCCTTCATTTGCAAACTCTCCCAGCTTTTAGAAGATATGACTTCCTTTTCTGACACTACCAGTCTCACTTACTGGAAGTGGAAGTGGGGTAGTGGTGGCCCAGAGGAAATTGCTTACAAAAGTAACCTTCCCCCCTTACTCCTTGACACTCTCCAGACTCACCTCTCACCAGAAATAAAAAGATTCATAGTCTTCACATACAGTCACAGTAAACCTGAAGTGAGCTAACTCTGTGGATGGTAAAAAACACAAATTAAGCATCTTTGTGCTGCTGTAGCAACGTTTAAAGAGCATGAGTGGCCTGAGGGAGCAAGCAAGATAGGCACAGGTTTAATCACAGAGTTACAGGAGGGACAGGAAGCTTATACAGCCTGTGTGCAACTATTCCTCAGCAGGGAGAATTGTCAATGAATATGCAGTTTTCATTAAAGAATGACTGTCCTTAAATAATGACCCCATCTTGCAGACTTACTCATGACTTTTTTTTCTGCTCTTTTTCTCCTCAAGAAATGATCCAGACAAATACCACTTTTAAAACTCGAAGACAGGTCTGCAGGCGACCAAAATTTGTGTCTTTAGAAGATGTGCAGAAGATAAAGAAAGGGTAAGTGCTCTTTAGGTTGTTGTTTTTTCGTATTTTAGCAGTAATTTTAAGGCAAAATGGCTGCCAGTGCTGGCAGGAGTGGTACGGAGAACACAGGTGCTGCCAGGAGGAAGGAGATCCACGATGGGAGCAACATCAGCTGTACCAAAAACTGCAGTCATGGGGCACATGTAACTCCAGGCACTGCAGCCACAGCTGTCACTTAAAAATCCAAGTGCAAGAGGCCCGTGATGGTTGACTGGCAGCTTGCAAAGCCCAGCTCACAGACTGAGGCTGTTTCCCAGTTTCTTTGTGGTTTATTTTGTTGGTTTTTAAATGCAGGAATTGACTAAAGGAGATGCTCCAAATTTGAATGTTTGGAGCAGAACCGGAATTACTAACACTTCCGTCTCTTTGCAAGCAGCCAGAGGGATTCTTCTATTCCAGATCAAACCTGTCCTAGCCACTGGGATCCATCTGCACTGCCTGACTTGGGATACGAGGTATCTTTGTTTTCCTTTTTCTTTTCCTTCTTGTAATTCTGATGGAAAGGCACAATTCAAAGCTTAACTGAATCACTTGTAACTGTGTAGATGCTAAAAAGGCACAGGAGTGATTTCTTGGGTGGCTGTGCTAAAGATCCAGGTGATCTCCCAAGAGCTCCTGAAAAAAGGTGCCAAATTCCCTTGAACTTCAACTGCATTTTAAGCATTTATCTACTTGCAAACCCCAAACTTGCCAAATTCAAGACAACAAGATTCACAGTTAAAAACTGGCTAGCTTTGGTTCCTCAGTGGCCCAGTTAAGCAGAGGGCTTTTATGAAGGGTGTATTTCTTCACTGGAAGCTGGGCTGAGACCAAACCTTGCAGGCCATTAAAAAACTGTCCAATAATACTGTCAGGCCTGCTGGTAGATTGGAAATCCAGGAAAGGAAGTCTCTATATTGAAATAAAGAACTTAAATCCAAGAGCAAAATACTGTTAGACAGAACATTCTCTTATGCACAGTGCTGGGGACGTGTTGGGAATTTTTTGCCATAAACATGTCCAAGGAGATTCGATGTCCAGGGATTTAAATGCATTGTAACATGCAGGATTTTTTCACAGCCCCCTCCCAGTCCTGCCTAGTCCGTTACATCAGAATTTCCAGTATTATTCTGAGTTGAGGGGGCATCAGTGCTTCATCAGAGGGTGGAATTGTCTTCATCCCTTGTCCTCTGGATAATCCTTCTGTGTTGGCAGTTCTCAGCTCATGCCTGGTTCAGTTCTGCTGACATCTACTTTGTTACCTTACTGCTCTGAGTTACTGCCAAGACATCACATTTATCTTTAGTAATAAGGGAACCCAAAACTCCTCCTACCTAAGCAGTTCTTTATTGAAGTTGCTTCTCTCGTTAAGCACTCCTTATTGATTAAGTTTTCTGGGGTGTATAGGTCTCTAGAGTTATTTCCTGCAAGTGTAGGCTCAACTATTCCTTAATTTTCTCAGAGTTTTTATCTTGTCCTACTGGCACTAAGTTAAACATAGATTTAAACAAAACCAGCTAAAATTATAAAGTCCAAAACACATAAATTTCTTAGTTAATTAGGGTACAGCTCCTTAGGAGGTTCATGGGACCATAAGATTCTTGGTTAAATGAGATAGAATTCCTTTTCAATACCCTGTCAAGTTTTGTTTTTGCAATTTCTGTTTCATTGAGATTAAAAGTTCCAATATCAGTTCTTGGAGATGATAAGCCTTTTAACTGATGCTTTCAGCATCCTTCCTGAGGAGAGCTGAGGTGTCCTTGCACAGCAGGAGTGACACACTAATTTAGTTATTATTTATTCACAGAGTCATGATCTAAAGCATTAAATTCCCCTTCATAAGCACAGTTTGGGGACTCTTCTGAGAGTGTATCTGCTGGAATTAGGCTTCTGCGTGTCCTGAGCTAACTGCAGCCTCATGCCTTCTTTTGCTTTGGTTTCTATTTTATAGGCAGTGGTGATCAGTAATGTGACCTCTGAATACAACAAAATTAAGCAGCTGTTTCATCAGACTATGAAAAATTACAGCATCCTTAAAATACAGAGGATTCAGAATCCATCCCTCTGGAAGGTGTTTCAGTGGTTAGTATTTGTTTCCCTATCCTTAGGAGGAGGGAGTCCCCAAAACCAGGTTTTCCTGTGTGTGCTTTTTAGGAAAGAAAGGAGGTTGCCACTTGTGCTTTAGCACGACTGGTATTTCCTTCTTAGCAGTTTCAGGAGTGAAATTCGTGTCTGAGGCCTTCCAGAGAGTGCCATGCTCCTCTGGGGATGTTCCCATCACTGGGCATGGCTCCTTGGAAGAGGGGGGAGAGGAGCATGGAGAGAAAGACATGCATGATACAAAACTAGGATGAGGATACCCACAGGGATGAGGAATAGTGACTGTGTGGGGGATGGAGCAGTAACTGCCTGCTGCACATGTGCTCCCACCTGCAAAGTGATGGAACCCAGGAGCTTATCAGCTACTGATTTCATAAAGCCTTCTCATCTGGCAAAACATAAGGGACTTCCAAACATGTACTAGTGCATACTTATGATCCTCCTCCAATGAGATAATTAAGCCCAGCAGGCAGAGTTTAACATTGCCAAGTCCAGGGATCCCAGAGTACTTTGGGTTGGAAGGGAGCTTAAAGCTCATCCAGTGCCACCGCTGCCGTGGACAGGGACACATTCCACTACCCCAGGTTGCTCCAAGCCCCTTCCAACCTGGCCTTGGACACTTCCAGGGATGGGGCAGCCACAGCTTCTCTGGGCAACCTGTGCCAGGGCCTCCCCACCCTCACAGTAGGTTCTCAATGAACAAGTTTCAGTCCATTGCTCTTAACTTTTCACTTACCAATTTACAAGTTGAAAGGATTCTCCCTTCCCCCTGGCTCTGCTTAATTTATAGCTGGTGACTTTGTGAAGAATGTTACTGTCTTGTCCACTTCAAGAGCTTCTGAAAACCTGAGGGGTGTCTGGATGCTGTGGGATAGTGATGGGAAATACAAGTTGAGCCTTTTGTTGTGATTCCTCTCTTCAGGAAGGCTCAGTGTGACTCTGCCTAAACCGGTGAGGTGTGCAGCAGTGAAAGCAGGCGGGGTTTGTGTCCTGGCCCTGTCTCCTCAGTGCCGACCTCTCCCAGGGGGTGGAGCACAAGCTGCCTCCAGCTTTGAGCTGCTGCGGAAGCAGGGAGGCTCTGTGGTTTGTGCCACCTCCGCCCCACTGAGAGCTTGGGTGGGAAGCGACAAGAGACCTTAAAGCACAGTCAGTAGGACCCTACAGAGGAGCCAGAGGTTGGTCCAGTGGGAATGGAATAGTGTCAGTGTTTAAACTCGCAGAGTAAAGCTAGGATTACCTAGAATTGCTGAGCAGTGTTACCAGAGCAGTGCGTATATCTTACTTGTTCATTGTGCTGCTGGTCTGTCTCCTTCCGAGCTGAGAGGGGAAAGCAGGCTGGAAACCTCATCCAGCTGACACTTACATGGATGTTGCACAGTTGTTTGATTTTTATTTTTTTAAAAAAAACCTTTCTCTACCTTTTCTTCCATGTTCTTCTCACATTCTCCTCCGCTTCATTTTTGTCAGGCAAAAGGAGAAGATGAAAAAGGAAAACGGAGGAAAGGAAGTGCAGGAAAAGCTCCTGTTCCACGGAACCGACAACAGCTCCATGAAAATGATCTGCACTCAGAATTTCGACTGGAGAATTTGTGGAAGCAATGGAACTAACTATGGAAAGGGTATGTAGAGAGTGACTTCATGTGATAAATGTCTACTCAGACTCCCCTGACAGTGGAGCAAACAAAGTTCTGAAGTCTTTCACTGTAGAAGGTGAAAAAAAAGATAGGAATTGGTATTACGATCCTTCTGAAAAGGGTTGGGATTTGCTTTGGGTTGGGGGTAAGTCTTCTCACGAGGTGACAAGACAATTTAATGAAGGGTTTGCTGTGGGTGGGATTTCCTGATGCTTGAGGTCACAATTTGAACTTGCAAGAGAAATCAGTTTTTAATGCAGGGAGCAGAAGGGTGGGCATTCCTCCACTGTGATTGTGGATGGTCCCTACGTTTTCTTGTCTGTGCCTCTTACCATAACACACATACCTGTAGTGTGCTTATTTGTATAGCTTTTTAGAATTTACTTCTAAAATAGCAAATTCTGGATGGAAATTCCATGGTCAAATCCTTTCTCTTGCAAAAATTTTGGTAATATTACGTAAACTAAGAGGACTCCTGAAAGTGGGGTCAGATACCTCCTGAAAACCCAGGGGATGCTCAGGTTTTTGCTGTCACTGTATAGACTGTCCTTACAACCACATTTTCATCTTGTTTTCTAGGAAGTTACTTTGCCAGAGATGCTTCCTATTCCCACACCTTCTGTCAGGCTACGGAGCAAGGACACCTGATGTTTGTGGCTCGTGTTCTGGTGGGGGACTTGGTTAAAGGCAATGCTGCCTATGTCCGCCCCCCCAGGAAGCCTGGTGAGGGGCTGTGGTTTTATCACAGCTGTGTGGATGATGAATCAAACCCTTCTGTTTTTGTTGTCTTTGAAAAACACCAGGTTTACCCAGAGTACATAATAGAGTACAAAGAGGAGGGGAGAAAATGTGTTATATCTTAGAGGGGCTGTGGCAGTTCAGTTCCCTCATCTTGTTTTCCGTATTGCAGGTATCCTCAGACTTGGTGACTTCTTTATTTTTACTACAGTTCTTTGGGATGTTAATCCAAACAATTCTTGCATTGAGGAGGGCTGGCAAAACATATCTTACATTTGTTGCGACTAACTGCCTTATCTTCTCCTCTTCCTCTCTTAAATCAAGTGCAGACATTTGGATAACCATAGCAGGAAAATCAGGATTGTGGGATGGGAAATGGAATGTTATGACTGCTGTGGGCAAATAATTGTAAATGCATTGTCTTAAAAATAGAGAGGATTTCTCTTTGTGAAGAGTTAGGAGAAAAATGAACGGTACTGTTGTTTTCAAGGAAGCTTTCAGGTTTTTAGTAGCCAGAGATTCTTTTCAGTGCAGAATTCATCTGTTCTTGATCCTCTCAGCTATCATTATTCTAAACAGCTCAGTGTAGGTTAGAATGACTTGAGTTCATTTTCAAATCACTGCTTGTTAATGCTGGTACAAGTTTCAGGTGAAAATGGTGAACAAAAAAAGCGGATTTTTTAAATCCACGTCGTTAATTCTCAAGTGGAGAATTTTCATCTGTGCAGTGCCACATGGATCAGAAAGCTGTTGGATCAGATTCTTTGTGGAGATTTGCAGTAGCTTGCTGTAAGCTGTACAAAAGCAGAGCTCAACTGAAACTGTGAAAGCCACAAGCTGTGAGTAAGCAGATACCAAAATTTGGTGGTTTGGCTGTAACTAATGGCTGTAAGGATACCAAGGCTGTGTCCCAGCCAGCCAGGCTTTCCAGTGGATGTGGCCGTGTAGCACAGGAGGACAGGAGAAACTTCTCAGGAAGCATTGAGATGTTCTGTCCTATTTGTGTGTGTTAATTTTCGTTTTTCCACGTGTAGAACGCGGCTGGCAGAGACCAGTTACGTTCTCTCGAGGCCAGTGGTACAAATGCTGTCCGCAGGCACTGCCCACGGGCAGGGTACTGACAAGGGAGGTTCCTCTTCGTCTTTTGGGGGTGATCCTGGAGCAGAAACCTGGGCAGAATTTCTGCTGGATGTTAATAAGGAGTTTATAAGTCGATAGAACTGAACTTTTACTTTCAGATTATGGGGACACCAGTAGCCTCTCAGTTTTATCTGTGATACAAAGCTGTCAACTACTGAAAGATTATTGCAAGTTTTTCCCAAGAGAAAGGGAAAAGATAAATCGAGCAAATCTTATTAAAATGACATAGAACTAAATGAAAGCATGTGGGGAATATTTTTTAACACTTTTTAAGATCTCTCGTTTGCCTGTAGAGTTCCTAAATGACTGTATTTGCAAATAAAACCTGTTTTCAGGCACTTTTTCTTGTTAGTGTGCAGTTTGTCTATACATGACCATGGCAAGACTAGAGACTGAACCAGACCCTGCCAGGGAGCTGAGCCCCAATCCCCACCTGTGGAGCAGGACAAAGGGATAACAGGAGCTGCAGTGCCGTGCTCGTGGTCAAACCCACCCTGGAGAGCTGGGCTGAGGGGGAGGAGAGCTGGAAAATGCGTGCTCTGAATGCAGGAGGATGGGGCATAAAGACACCATGGTTCTCCCACCTGCTGGCACCTCAGCCTCTTCTGGCACCAAGGAAAAGCCCTGGGAGGCCCTGCCACGCCTGGGCTGTGACCTTGAGCCCGGGCCCGTGTGGGAGGGCGAAGGCAGGAGGCCTCAGGGGGTGAGTTAGGGCTCCAGCTGCTGCTGCACAAGGCCGGCTTCAAGGTGAGGCCCAATCCCCGGATTTTCATGGTAACAGGATTGTTGAAGTAACTGTTTTCCCGAATGAGGAGAAAACTTTTTTTTTAGCGGTCCTAGGGCTGCCTCTTGCCACTGCCCTGTTCAGAAGAGGCTAAAAACGCTAAATGTGTTTAATCCAGGAACTTCACCTTGTAGACACAGCATGAGAGGCTCTGGGGGAGCATGGGTACTGCTGCTCTTCACTGCTGGATGCTTCTAGCACAGGGATGGAAACAAAGTCGATGCACAGAGTTACAGGTTTATGAAATTAAGCTGAATAACACATTTAAAAGCTTCACACCTTTAAAGAAATAATATACTTGTTTGCTCAACTAAGTCCACCTTTGAATTTATTCAGGCAAAGCAAACAAAATTCTCAATCACCTTATATCAAAAGTACAGCTGTCACTGATTACATAAACTGCACCCTGCATGGCCAGCCAGAGGTTCCTCAGGCTTTTGTTCCCTTACACAATTTGTTACATTCCTTGAGCAAAAAGTTACCTAAAACCATTGCTTTAAATGCACTTATTAAAAATAATAGTAAAACTCCAGTGTAACGTCAATCTCAAGTGAGTCAACCGCAGCCTGGCTGGACAGACAAAGCAGGGATGAAGCTGAAGAACAGCAAGGTCATAAATCAGAAAGCTGCAGGCCAGGATGCCACCACCCCTTACCTGATTTCATTATCACTGCTTTAAAAATAAGCCATTTGTACCTCAAGGGAGGACTGGGGGAAAAGAGTGGCAGCAAGGCACTTCCACTCCTTGCTCCTCCTTGCAGGAACTCCAGGGCCAGGGGCCAGGAGCTGCAAATCCCACCACATGGGTCAGGACAGAGCTCTTTCTGTGGCAGAAGCTCCCTCCTGCTCTTCACCTGCTCAGAAAGACTCCAGAAAGTGTGAGCTTTAAACACCACCTTGCCAACATGCAGGGACTCACTGTAGTGAGATGAGAGCAAGGCCTGGCTTTCCAAAAGCTCAGGGAAGCACAGAGACCCCAGACCAATGTACCCTTCAGAGATGGTGCTGTTTACATGAAATCCAGGCTTCTCTTTTTTTTCTGAAAATAGGATAGTCACTGTTCTTGTCTGGTTCCATCACACAGTAATTTCAGAAAGCTCTGCTGTGCTATATTGAAAGGAAAAATGTAACATTTTATGAGAGGGCGTTTAAAAATGTGCACCTGGAAAGAGATCCTGAATGCAGATGTGTAGCACCCGAGGCTGTGGCTCCTGCCTGAAGGGACTGGAAGCTCAGTATGGAATTCAGTTCATGCCTGCCTTGGCTCTGGCCCCACACCTTCCTATCAGCTTTATTAAAAGCTGCCTTTAATGACCTGAGCATTTAACTTCACATCTCAGCCAAGTAACACTGGGCCAAAGAGCCACTGAAATCCAGGCACTGCTGCTGCACTCTGTAGATCAGGGTCAGAGGGAACATTGAGGAAAACATACCTGGAGCAGCAGTGCCTTCAGAAAGCTGTGCATGAGCAGCAGCTTTCCTTCTCTCCCTGTGGAATCACCTAAGACACAACCTCCTGAAGTGCAACAGCTGTCTTTTTTTTTTTTTTTTTTTTGAGGAAATTGTCTGATCTCTGAACCCTGAGTACACCTCCCTGAATTCCTTCACAGCACCCCTGCCCCCAGACTCTGTGGAAAGCTCGTGGCTCTGGAAAAGGGCCCTATGCCATGGAATGCAGGGCTGCTGCCCTCCTGATCAGCCGCTCTGTCATGGGGGACTGGGGTCTCATCTCGTCGCGTTCGTTCAGGAGCAACCTGAGAGAGGAGGAGACAGGACAGTCATGAGCACAACATCAGTGTTCCTCTGAGAGCTGCAGCAGTGCCCTTGGAAGAGCAGGAATCAGTGCATAAAGACCTGCTCCTGAGGTGCAGATCTCCCTTACTGGAAGCACTGGACCTGGGCAGGAATGCATTTAGGCAGAACAGCCTTGTTTTCAGCACTGACAGACCGAAGTGAGCACGCAGGGCTCTGAGGGCACAGAGGCACCACTTTGCTGTTGTGTCCAAGGTTTATGTCTCAAAGGGCCCAGGAGGGGATCAGGCACGGCTTCCCACTGTCCCAGGGTGCATTCCCTTGAGCACACAGGCAGCCCCTGCACTGCCTGGCTGCTGAGCTGGGGGTGGGTGACAAACATGGACCCTTTCTGCCAAACAAGGTCCTTGTGATCCAACCTGAGACAAGTCCCCGTGTCAGAGACACCAGACACTGCACCCCTGACTTCCCAACAAAGCAGGGACAGCAGAGGCACTGACTGGAGCTGCAGCAGCCCCTAACACACATGGGTCAAGAGACAGAACCATTTGAAAATCAACTACCCTTGAACATACACAGATCACCTATCCAGGCTGCATCCAGAGTGTACTTTTGGAATTGGAAGCTCTTGCACTTTTTATCCTCATTAAACATTGCTACATTTCACACAAATGCTTGCACATAATTTTAACCTTAAATTTATTGGTTTGAGTATATTCATTACTTCTAACTTAGCAACAGTGCTACTTCCACAAATATTTATCAGGGAAAACACTCACCTTGCAAGGTTCCTCTTGGCCTGTGATTCAGAATTTAGAGCAGCATGAATCAATAACAGGCTGAAAACATCTCTCTGAAAAAAAAAAAGCAAAATACAAACTAATAATTCATTTATAATGTATTGCTGGTTACAATGTTTACTAAGTTATTAAATCCACAGGAAGAAAATATATCAACATTAAAACTAAATAGTTAACCCTGCTAGTAAGTGTTTGCAAACAGGATTCAGCCAGTTTAGCTTTCCATTGTCTAAGAATGAAGTGCTGTTAGGGAAGTGCCTAATGGTGGCTACTGGAAGGGGATCAAGTCACGTGAAAAAGTTTTTTGTGGATCTCCCTTACCTGAGCATTACTGCCTCCCACTTGGACCAGCTGATAACGGATTGGGTACAGCAGGTCCACAGCTTTGTCACAATTTCCATTTTCAAACTCTACCAAAGCCTGGAACAGTGGCAGCCCCAAAGCAGGAGCCAGGGAAAGCTGGTGGTCTTCGCCTGGTGCTCTGTAGAATGAAAAAGTGGTTCATTTCCATAAGCCAAAGCACGAATATGCAGATTTCAATGCCACTCTGTCACTGCATGCACACAGTTTTATTTTTTTAACTGTACAAGGCCTGATGTTTCAGGTACTTAACTTAGGTCATATCTTTTGGTGTGGATATGCTACTTTCACCTTCTTGTTACTCATCCAGCACTCCGTTTTCATTCTCCTGAATACACCCACAAAAGGCACAGCCCACCCCTCCTACCTCTGCAGTGAAGACTTTTAGCTAGAAAAGTAAGAAAACTGCATTTCTCTCCTGCTGACCTCCCCAGAACACCCTGCTGCTGGTGCCTTGTGTAGCCACACGTGGCCATCAGTCCTGACACAGCTCCCAGTAATGACTGAAGACAGTGTCACAAATTTCCTGTTTCTTTCACTGGGTCAATGTCGATTTTTCAGCAGGCAACACTGCCCGATGTGTTTATCACCCCTCAAACTAACTGGGGCATCCTAGAAAGATAAAAGTGCACAACAGATGTTCGTTTCAAGCAGTTTGAGACAAGCCAAGCAGCTTGGAAATGATGGGAAAATTCCTCATTTACCCATTTTGTGCAGCAGTTCCATCCAAAGGAGCGTGTGGCACCAACCACCAGAGAGCGCCATGGGACACCTGACAAATTCCCAGCAGCTTCCCATGGCAAAGGCCAGGGAAAAACACCCGTGCAAAGCCAGCTGGGGCTGATGTTTGTGCTCATTGGCGTTTTATCACTGCTTTCTTAACACATCTGGGCTGTCATTTATGTACTACATAGTTGTGACAGACGTAAATTCATCCAATTGTTAATATAACCCCTTCATCTCACAGCCTCTCAAATAACCGAATTAACCTTTATAATATTTCAAACTCCAGCTAAAAATGTGCATCTGTATTATTACAAAAGGCTGAAAGAAGGAAAAAGGAAGCACTGGGTGAAAGAATAAGTAGCACATGTGAAAAAATGTTCATTAAAGCTTCTGTGGTGTGCAGTTTTCTGTGCTTTATACAGACATAATAGATATTTGCCATTTTCTACTTTACACAAATCAGACATACTTAGGCTTGCTTTGACAGTTGTTTTCCTAAGTATTCTTAAAAATTACAGTATTCCTAAAAACTACATATATTCAGGAACAAATAGTGACAATCTCAGGTTCTCCTTACTTCTCTTTAAAGGCAAAGGAAGCAGCAGATGCTGAAACAGAGGGGGAAAAGGGTGTAGTGGGAGAAGAAATTGCATTTAAAGCATCTATATATCAAAATAAAGCAATTTACAGTCATTTAATACATAAGGGAACACAAACCCCCCACTGTTTGGATATAATACTTAAATATTCAAATTTTTCAAATAATTTAATTTGAAAGTGCAATATTCTAGATTATTACCTTAGTAGTATTTGAAATTTAATTTCCTGCAGATGGACTTCACAACACATCAAAGAGTAGCCATTAGAATATCACTACCAACTAATGCTGTGTTACTAAAAACCTTTTAAACCAGAGCAGAGAAGAACCACCACAGACAGCTGACAAATCTTGTAGAATGCTCTAACTAATGTACTCCTTGTCTGTAACACAGCTTAGTGTGACCCCAGTGAAAGGAAACAGCAACTGCTCAGTTGGTGTCCAGGAGCTCAAACACAAAAGGTTTCTGCTGAACAAGACATTAACCCAAAAACCTCTGGACATTAACCCAAAAACTAAATAATAGTGTGGATCTCCTAGCTGGACGTTGCCCTGCTTCCACCAGATGTGTCCCAGGGAGTCGCCAAGGCAGGGAGGAGCCCCAGCAAGCCAGAGACACCACCCGGACTTTCAGAGGGCTCTTTACTGAACCCAGTGCTGCCATGCCTCTGCTCACCTGGCAAGTTCCTGCAGAGTTGTTAAAAGCTCCTCAGTAGCTTTGTGGTCTTTGGCTCCAAGTGAAGACATCAAGAAGTGAGCATCATTGAACAGCAGGATGTGATCCTTGGTGTGCTTCTTTGTAAGCCCAAGCACATCCTTCCACCTGTCTCCAAGCTTTACACCTAAGAGTAAAAAACACGTGTCTCAATAGAATTGCAAAAGTAGGACTGCAATACACTTTCAGTATAAAAAGCATTCCTGCTCAACTCAAGGAAACCTTCCCTGATGTGGCAAAATTGATGCAGCAATAATGCTCAGCTGCAGCCAGCCTTATTCCTGACTGTCAGGAGTTTAAAGGCAATATTTTAGTCAGCATGGTGTGAGTTCTGGCTTTACTGTGAGATTGCTCACAATGTCTTCTTGGAGGTGGTGCTCACCATGAGCCCTGACAGAGAGAGAAGATGGATTAAATAAAAACCCCAAAGCACCATTAGTGTTTTAGCAGAACAGTGTGAAAATCCTGTTTGCCCATCGTGTCCCCCACCACGAACCCCAGTGAACACAAATTTAAAATTTAAGGGGAAATGGCACTGAGTGAAGAGACTACAAAAAGCCAGGAGCTAATATGCACATACTATTTCAACCAGGATCAAACCAGAAATCTAAGGATCTAACTGGAAATTTACTTCCAGGAAATGCTACAGCTGTTTAGAGGCTCAGCCTCAGACCTCCAGGGACAACAGAAGTGAATTTGTCGAAGAAATATGTGACCTCTGCTAGCTTGAGCTGACTGCAATGCCATACTGGCATGGAAAATGGAAGCTCTTGGGAAAAATAAAGCTTATGGACATTATTAGGAACTTTACATTGATGCTTTTCTCAAGAGCAGAACTTTGTTCTGAAACACTGACTGAGCCTGCTGTGTAATTCCATTTACCACGCAAGGCAGGGGAAGGGGGAAGGGAAAAAGAAAATGAGAGTTACAAAAAAGAATGGCCAGAGGATATCCTACCTTCCAGATGAAGCCTGTACAGCATTGAACTGCTATCAACTATATCCAGGATGCTTCCACTTGCCAGGCAACGGGGAGCAACCTGTAATCACAGGCACGCATAGGTTGGCCAACTGAAGTGCTAGTGGAAATTTACTCAGATTATCAAACTTACTTTCACAGTACAAAATTAATTTTATCCTTCTATTCATTCCAAATTCCCTGCTTTGTAATAGTCCTAATTGCATCTTTCCTGAAGACAGGAATTTGCAATGACAGAAACTTGTATTGCTTTCCATGTGTTGTTTTTTTTCAGTAAATATGGAGAGTCACCAAGGTATTTTATTTTTTCCAAAATTGTGCCATAAGTATTACTTCACTTGATCAGGGTTAGTAGATAGAGATCTGCCCAGCAGCTTTCTTAACGCTTGCAGTATTTTTACAATCCTTACAAAGATATGCAATGTTATCTGATTTGATAATTCTTATTTACAAAGGTTGTTTTGAGATCCAGACAGCTGACGTAGTACCTAACATGCAAAACCAGGTAACCTGACTTCAAAGGAAAATTATTTTACATGAGTAAGAAACATGAACAGAATAGAGATCACTACCACTGTAGCTCTTTCAAGCACTGAAACTATACAACACTCAAGTTGTTTGGGCATTTTACCCAAAACTGTTGAGAAACTGTTTCCCTAAATACTGCAACAACAGACATAAACATTATATATACATATCTCACACACTGTGATAGGTTTCAGTCTCACACAGAAGGAATAAAGCACATATTGTGACCTTGCATGTTCTCAGCAAAGAAAAAGAGGCCCCCACTCACATGATTGTCATAAATTGTCAGAGCAGCTTCATATTCACCCTGGAACCAAAGACACAACACATTAACAGATGGCACAGCAGCACTTCAGGCCTGCCTGGTCAAAACACACCAAATCAAAGAAACCTTGAGGTACTGAAAGCAGAAAAACCTGGATTTACCAGGCAAAATGATCAGTATGTTGAGGTTTCATTTAATAATAGGTACCAATACTGGCATAACTTATGCAACAAGGAGAAACACGAGGCACTGCCCCTCATCCTGACGTCCCTTTCAGGGATTTTTGCAAAAATTGGTGCATCCCACGGTGTATGCAAAGAGATGCGGAAAAACCAGTTTTAAGTAGCCTTCAGAAAAGTTGTGTAGATAGAAGGTGGCAAAATAAATAAACTACTGGAGTACTGTTGAGAACGATGTTCCTTCTATGTCACTCTGCTTTCTGGCCTTCTCAAAGATGCCTCATTTGTCTCCCTATTGAGCTGAACCCCATGAGTGCCTAGCATTAAATCCAAGGAAATTCTGACAGGCTGGGTAACATTGCAACCATTTTTAAAGGTTTTCAGTAATAAGGATTAGTAACATTAATAATTAATAACATTGGCAACCCAATTTAGAATTTACAGCCTCTTTTTTTATAGACAACAAATTTTTGGGCCAGAAAATTCGTTCTGAATTTGGTAAGAGTTTTGTTAATTTTTGTCTCAAAATTAGAGATCTAAGTTCATCTTTCTATCAAAGAACTGTGCTAAATGTAATTAGTGAGACTATCTGATCTTCAAACGTGCAGTAATCTCACAGCAATATTTCAACATTCTAACAAAGATCCTGAAACTTTGACCAATGCAATTAAAATTCTCAAACTAACTCTGATAAAGGACTATGCCATTTTGTAAATGTGACATGGTGTTATTTCATAAAAGCATTCCTTTAAATAGCTGAACGCGCCCCCCAGTAAATGTTACATCTGCCTTTTAACCAGCTTGAGATGATCTATCTGGGCCATAAAACACCTGTATGAAAATATCTCATACCTTTTCAATGTAGTATAAAGCCCAGTGCCAGTAATTATGGCAAGCAAGCATATCACTGTTCTGGAGAGAAATAAAAAAAGATAAATTATTTAGAAAATAACTTCCCTTTTCAAGTTATCTGGTCAGATTTCTGTTTCCCTCTTTGGCAAAACTGAGTATTTCACGAGACACAAAAGAGATAAGCACTTTAAATCAGATATAGGTACATTTGTCCTTGCAGCTATTAAGGAGACACCTCAAACTCAAGGTCTGAAGTATCACCCAAACTCAATCCCCTGGCATCACTGTTTCAGTAAAACTAACATATTAAAGGACAAAATGCTTTCTGGGAAGTGAACTCAGGCAAGGCTTTTCTGTCTGCACTTCCAAGCTCAGTATCTGAATGCTTAACTTAAAAAAACCAGAAAAAACCAAACAAGTGCAAAATCAGCCTTTCTGGTCTCACTGTCCAGTCCTACCCTTTGGGTAAAGGTGGAACAGCCAGCTCTTGTTAAAAAGCTGCATGGAGAGTAGCAACACCTCCCGTGAGGATTTCTTCTAATATGCAAACTCTGCATTGCTTGTAACAGGTCTGAGATAGGAAGGAATTGCAGGCAGAGGACTCAGGAACTTGGCTGCAGGAGCTGAAGACAACCTAAAAGGAGCTTTTTCAGAGATGCCACAAGAATGATTACCTTCCAGTTGTTTTCTGTTTCCTTCATAAATTCTAAGCCTTTCTTCACCTCTGCTTTCATTTCATTTACATGAGCTATAGTATGGACAGACCATGCATCTGTCTGATTTATAGCCAAAGCCTGTGAGTGAAAAAAGGAAAATATGATGAGCCTTACAAACCCGCAAATTCTGACATTTATCACTGCTTATTAGAAACAAGAGACTGCTTTTTACTTGCTGCGTGTGAAGTACATCCCTGTACCACTCCAACTGACCACAGCCCAGAAGTCTAATTGGGACAGAAAAGGAACCGAGTGTTTACTGGCTCACTTCACTCCCCAGCTTCTGCTGCAGGGAGAGGAACCCCTGCAGAACACTTTAAAATGCAGGCTCTGACAGTGACTATGAAATGACATTTATGTCACAGACATGCACCAGTGAAAGAGCCTCATGCACAGGCACAATATATCCCATGACACAGTGCCTTGCAGATAACTATTTCTTTTTCAAAAATATGGCCAGCTCTGAGTACTCAGTCAACTCCTCTTCCTTGCTCCCACAAGTCCCACTAGGCTTCAGCATTTTGCAAGGTTAGTTGTAAAACTCAGTAAATGTGAGGTTTTAGGGTTTAGTCTCTATTGTCACTTTCAGTAATTTGATGTAACAGAAGTTTTATCAAAAACACCCATTAGAGATTGTGTCTGAGACTCCTGGAGGACAGGGATAATCCTGAGGACTGGAAAAAGTCAAGTGTAATTACTATCTTCATAAAAGGGAAACAGGCTGGCTAACATTGATCCCCAAGAATATTGTACAGTTAATTATTCAATAATCCAGGAACAAGCATCTAGGAAAAAAAGGGATGGGGAACTCAAACAGGATGGATTGTCAAGAGCAGACTACACCAAAGCAATCCAACCTTCTTTAACAGGAGTAAACAGCCCATTATACATGGGGGAAACAGCAGATGGGCTGATATATGGGGTTTATAGGGGTGTTCTGACCCCATCTGACACGGAAATACAGTCCAGCTGAAACTGCCTTGGTGTGGCAGAGAAGTGAGAATAGTTACCAACAAATCTCACAAAGCTCTGTGAGCATTTCCATGTTGAGCTTTATCTCTCTGAACGTTGACCAAGAACTGGCACAAACCACCACCCTGAGAGAGGGACCATGGCTGAGAAGTTCTCCAACCTTTCAGCACCAAGAGCAGCAGTTTACCTCACGGGCAACCTTCTCAGCACGGTCAAAAAGGTTTGTTTCCACAAGTCCAAAAGAATAGTAGCCCTTCACATAGCTAACAAAAGGGGGAAAAACAGCAGTGTTTAATCCAGGACTGAAAAAAACATACTAGAAATTGCATTTAACTCAAAATTAAGCCCTTACTGTGCAATTTACAACGAGGGTTCAAGCTTGCAGCATACAGGAATGCTAAGCTAATTCTCAGAGGAAATGAGTGGCCCAGAGACACCAACATGGTGAGCAGTGACAAGATGCACATCAGAGTGGACATTTCCATCTTTGGATGAGGTGGAATCACCAGCTGCACAGAACCAGCTGCTGATCTCCAGAACAGCTGCAAGATGCAGAATCAGAAGGCTGGAAGTGAGACACTGCTGTCATCAAAGTTACCTGAGCATGCCAAAGGCAATCTTCTGCACTTTCTGCAGTGCCCACAAAACCACAGGAGAGCACTTTCATGGGAAGTGGCCCTTTACAACCACTTGTAAATCATCTCCATTAAGACATAAAGGCCCAACGTAATGGAAAATTAGAGATGTTATATGCACCTGATTTATTTAATGGATCAAAATGAATACGGATTTTTTTTTTTAGTCAATATATCAATTCACCTGTAACTCTCCATAAAAGCATGAAGAAATTTTGCCACTGCCCCGGGTGAGGACATGATTTTATCCTATGTGTTACACATCATGGAATATCTGACAGCAGAGAGACTCAGCTCACTTCAGAAAAATCCCACAACAACAGTGTCAAGAGGGATACTGGAGGCAGGTTCTATCTGTGGTCAAGACTGATTCACTTCTAGGCCCTTGATTTTGGCTATGTGCCTGGTTCCAACAGGTCTTGAACTTTTAAGTCTGCACTTAAAAACCATGCAGGAGGTGCCCACCAGGTAAAGAGCAATTTTCCAAATGAAGCATGACCCACCTGCTCAGTGGAACATCCCGTGTCCAGAAGGGATAAACCCTGGCAACAGAATCTCGCATCTGTGTCTGATATCCCAGGTAGAAATAAGTGTCATGGGAAAATTTGAGGGCTAGCAGGTCAGTTGGGTGGCTCTGCAGAATCTGCTCCCATAGATCACAAGCTTTTGGAAGCTGGCTAGAAATAAACAATTATTTCCATTGCTGAAAGAAGGAACACGTACCTGCTATGCTACTGTTAGTTCTGAACTCAACACCATGCTGAAAAATAGAAAATTCAACATCAAATGACTTATTTTTTCCCTTGAAAGAATGTTTAAGTCTTTTCTAAAGTAATAATAGAATTATCTTCATTTGGCACCTTCTGAGAAGTCTTATGAAAGAAATGCTCTTGGGTTACACCAAGTCACTGTAACACACAAGGAAAATGAAAGAAGTTTAAACCATAAACCTAAAAATTTTCCTACAGGGATGAAGGTCTTACAGAGGCCTGCCATAATTAATTGAACTTCATATGTGCAAAGACACCTTCCCTCTCCTCTAGTGGGAATCAAACCCATAGTAACAGGGCTTCCGTAGCTCTTTTCCTTTGCTGAGATGTGAGCTAAAGCCATGCTCACGCATTTGTTTGGCAGACAAATAATGCAAGTGAATCATTAGCCCATACTCTGCAGTGCATATAGATTTATCATATGGAGTGACACAGTGAGCCTCTACAGCACTTGTGACACTGTTACCTCCCTGTTTTACAGGGGAAATAGGTTTTTACGCAGGGAGACAAGAGGGAGAAGAAAAGATTGTAGCTTTCCTTCTGTGCATCTGAGTCTGGACCCTACTGTAGCTAAATCCTTCATTTCCTAGTTCTAAACCACATATTCCACTGATAAATTTAAAACATGGAGTGCTTAATGCTAGGAAGTGTTGGCAATGGAGCACTTTACCTCCTACAGTGCTGCTGACTAACCAGACATGGCACTTACGGTGCAGAGAGAAACTGAGGAACAGTCAGTGGCACCTCACCCCGATATTTGCTAGATGCCAGTTAACATCACACAACACTACTTCCAACCTTCACCTCCCCCTGCAGAGGAGAAAGAGAACGCTTGCCAGTCCCTAGAGCAGGATGACAGTGGACTCACCCCCTGGCAAACACGTCCACTGCTGCCACATGAAGCCTCTCCCGCTCGGTCAGCGGCTGGGACGTGGCGAGTGCCACCATGGCCCTCACGGCGCCGTCCAGCTCCTTGTCCAGTCGCACGGACCTTCCAGTGCCAACCAGCTCCAAACCATTGGCAAGGACGTGTCCCATTGCTGCAGGGAACAGCACAGCTGAGCTTGCAGCAGCCCCTCCATCTCCACACAACACCAGAGGAGCTGGGTGTTTTCACAAAACTGACGTGTGGACACAGCGGTCCAGGAAGTCGCCCAGGCTTAAAGTTCTTGGAAGGTTTTCGTGACAGCTACTTAAATATGATGTGAAATGAAAGAAAAAAAAAACCCACACAAAAGCATTCTGCTTGCTCTAGATTCTGAAGGAGTTTTACAGAATTCTACAAGTTATCACCTTGCATAAACAAAGTCAGTTAAATACCAAGACAGCAAGTACTACCCAGCACTTCCCAGGCTCAGAATCAAAGGTTATACTCACTAAAGTTCGGATCCGCTGCTTTTAACTTGGAGAGACACCCCTCAATACCTCCAAGGCTCTCATTATTGGTCCAAGTTGCATACTGTAAGAGAGACAGCAAGAGAGGCTTGAAAAATCCTCTATGATATTGGACTTCTTTTTGTTCTCCCAGACGTTTACAATTCAAAAGTAAGCAAATGACTAAAAGACAAATGTTGCTGAACTCCTGTGGCAGCCTGATTTTGAAGCTCTCCCAGCTGACAAGAAATTTAAATATCAACCACAGCAAAGACTGTTTCATGCACTAGTCCCTTCAAATCACACTTTCTTATGCATTTTGGTCATACCTGCATCAGCACAGCATCAAACAGCTTACAGGCTTCATTGCTAGTCGTGGACAGGGCAAGTCCAGCATCCTGCCAGGCCTGCACAACAAACAAACACAAACATGCTCATTTCACGCCCCTGCGGTCCAGGCCACACTGACAAATGCTCAAATTGATAGTGCTCTGGTATTTTCATCAGCTATGCATTTTCAAAAAGAAAAGTTGGGAGCACAGCGTGAGCAGACACAAACCTTTGCTTCAGCTGTAGCTACATCTCCAGACTCAATTAGCTGGAGCTGGTAGTGGGACTAAAGATGCCAACAATTAGGAAGTGTAACAGTATAATCCTGGTGGGTTTCAGATCTCCTAATGAGAGAGCCATTCTGAATTCATTAGCTGTTGGCAAGTCCCCCTGCTGCAGGCACACCTCATGTGAAGCAGAGGCATGGTAAAAGCTATAAATCTATAATCTTCTATAAATAATAATGTTCTTCTGAATCAACTTGCAGGCCAAACAGCCTGGCACAGCAAATCCACCAAGTCGCTGGAGTTAACCAACTGAAAATTTGGATCACAGATTTGTACACAAGCCTTATAAAAATATGAACATGGGCAATGGATAAAACTAAAAAGCAAAACAAGATTGGGCTGCCATAGTTTCTAGTAAAATAACATGACTGAGGCACAACACCTGCTGGAAAATGAGCAGAGTTCATTTGAGAAGGTGCCCCAAACACTTCAGCATTAATTTAATGCAGTACACAAAACACAGAGAATAGACATATATTATAAACACAGACCTGGGGGAAGCCAATTCAGACTTCTCCTAATGGGGCTTAGTCCTTCCTGATGCTTCAAGAATTCAGTTCCTCTCATTTTACATTTTAACATATTTCCTTGCTATAATAATCTGTCACAATTTTTAAGTAACCAGGCAAAGACATCTTCATTAATATATCCCAGAGCTTTTCCACTGTGATTGGATTAAAGACTCACATTCCAGCAGCTGAAGCACTTGAGTCTTCAAATTACAAGCCTGAAGGACTAGACCTGAATCTAAAACGACACATTTTCTTCACAATTCACACTACATCTGTGATACCAAAATCAGCCAGAATAAACTTTCTAACACAATTGGAAGCGTCAGAAACCAGGAATTCTTTATCTGCACAGGACACGCACACAGGATATCTCTTTATTCTGTGTGTGGTGAGACTTTACAACAAGGTATTTACCCATCATAATCATATATATTTATTAAAATGTTTCTTATCTAATACATAGAACTAATTCCTAGAACTAATTTGCACGCATTCACCTCCTACTGGAAGCCCTTTCGTGGCCCTGGAGAGTAATAAAAAAAGAGTCTCTGGTGATCATATTCACTGAATACTTCAATATTAAAGGTGACCTTTCCTTGAACTTTTCCTTTGGCCATCTGCTGTAGCTTCTTTTTACATAACTTGCCAAAAAACCACTGTAGCTCTCTTTATCTGTTTCTCCACTGGTTCCAGCTATATTTATCATCCTATGTGCATACTTTTACATCCTTTTATCTTTTTTTGCCAGTTACTCTTTAAACTCTATTCAGCAACCTTAGGGGAGCTGAAAATTTTTACTCTCTATGTTATTTATCATCCAGAGAAAGAAAAAAAGAAAAGTCAAACAGGTAGCTGCATTAGGCTTGCTACTTACAGGACACCTTCCATGGTGCCCTGCAAAACAGGCCAGGAGCCACCCTCAGCACCAGTCAGCAAAAACAAGCTCCCTTTGGAGCGGGTCTCTGCGTCACTGCCTGTTTTACACAACAGCTTGAGGTGTTTGCCAAGCAGAAAATGGTGCCCCCTTCTGAGGAGACTTAATGCTGATTGACTGGAATGGAAACACCTGTGTGGGAGCACCAGAACAAGCCAGCAGAACCAGGGCGAGTGAAAAGTGGGCCTGCATCCATCACTAAGGACACTGCTGTTCTAGCTGAGGTATGTATGTGCTATTTCCACTCTGGAAAGCCTCAGTCCTGCTATGGCTACAGCCCACCTGACTCACTCCTCCCTGGCAACAGGAGAATGGCAAGGCTGTGTCCCATCAGGGATGCTACTACTCTTCCTGTTAGCACACCAGGGCAATGGGCTACAGGGAAGAACCACCCCACAGCAGCTGCTGGCTCCTAAGAGACATAAAAGATGTGCTCCAAACATAATCTGCCATTGTTAACTGAGAACTAAAGAATTATTGGGACCACAGAAGAGGCAGCACTTCCTGTCCTCTGGGACAGAGGTCCTGCCCAGACTACTTGGGACACTCACGTCCTGGGGCTTGTCTCTAGTCAGGTATCAGACTGTGACTGAAGAGATCCAGGAGGGAATGTGAGGAAGGCAAAAATCAGCCTCGAGAGGCTGTAAGGCATTTATCAGTTCTCCTTCCCACAGAGGCTGCCTTTGAGTTCTGTTACACTGATCTCCCACAACCTTCCTCTCTAACTCCAGGAGAGCGACTTCTCTGTGATGCCTCTTGGATTAGAGAGCCATGGCCTTTGCTCTTCTCACTGCTTTTTGGTGAGAGCAAAGCCTTGCCCTTTCCCCTGCTCTAAGATTAGAGTTCAGTCATGAGATCTGGTGCCTGTTTATTTGTATTTTTTTCCTCTGCTAGAACCCCAGCTGGCTCTGAGAATTGTGCTCTCTGTGGGCTGCAGCTGGCACCTCTTGTTCTCCTTGCGTGGCAGATCCCCAGGGCTCTGGCAATCATCACCTGTCAGTCTCACGCAACCGTCAAGGCTTTTGTTTTCACACGTCCCAGCCCAATCAACCAAAGCACAACAATAAAATAAATTCATCGGAACGAAAGCATGTAAATGACTAATCAGTAACCAGCTCCTGCAAGCTGATATCGGACCCTTGGACTTGAGGCTGGTTTAGAGTTAATCGAAGGCCTGGCCCTCTACCGAGGCCCACGGAAAGGGAGGTGGGTGCCGCGGCAGCCCCGCGCTGGGAACACGGCGCAGAGATGCTCAGACACGGCTCTGCTCCCCCGGCGGAAGGGAAGGGCGCAGCGACCCGTCCCCATTTCCAGACCGCAACAGCAGCTCCCTCCCCCGAAACCCACCCGAGTGTAAGGGGCTGAGCTCCAACCACAGCGAGCCCGGCTCAGCTCCCCGCCCGCCCCAGCCCAAAGCCCGCCGGCTCTCCCCGGAATTCCCACGGAGGGCACCCGCCACCCCCGGGTGCCCGGCAGGCGCAGCCCACGGGCAGAGCCGAGCCGGGCCGGCTCAGCGCCTTAGCGCTGCCGTCCCCTGGCAGCCCCGCACGGTGCCAGCCGCTCGCCCCCCGCTCACCTTGCAGTCCCTCAGCGCAGCCATGGTCCCTCCGCGGCTCCCACGAGCGCGGGGCGGGCCCGGGCCCGGGGCCAGTGCGGGGCGGGGCCGCCAACGGCGCGGGCGGCGAGTGCTCGGTCCGTGCTCGCGGCGCCGCTCAGTGGTCGTTGCGGTCCGCGGGAGTTCCGTGGCCATTATTGTCCCCCAAATCCTTGTTCCTCCTCTCGGATCCACCTCCGGCCCGCGGTGTCCGAGGCTAAATAGCGTTCTCACCGGCTATGCACCGGAGTAGGCTCCGGTGCCTTTGGGCTGCTGTCCCAGCCGTTGGGCCATCCCAACGAGCAGCGCCCGGCAGGCCGCCAGCCCCGCTGGCCGCGATGGCCGCGCTCCTCCTCCTCCTGCAGCTGCTTACCTGCTATTCCCGGGGCTCCGCGGCCTCTCCTGCCCGGCTCCAGCCGTCACCGCTGCGGGTCAGCTGTCCGGGCCCTCACGGACAAGTCTACCAGCGGCAGGACAACGAGCACAGGGTGTCGTGCTTGTGGAACAGCACCGTGACCCTGGTTTACCAGCCCGCGCCAGGAGCAGGGCCGGAGGTAGAGGGGGAAGAGGGGCAGCCCCCATGCCCACCTCGCTGCCTCTGGTACCTGAACTCGGCCTGTGTGAGCAACACCTCGAGCTGGTCAGGCCAGGTGGTGCTGCAGACAGGCCGGGCTCCCTCACCCGGGGCCTCCAGCCTCCTTACGGTGCAGTGCTCGTCAGCCTCCTGCGCTGCACCCGAGTGCTTTCACCACAACGTGAGCGTCGAGATCGCGGCGCAGGACATGCGGCTGTTCGTGCTCTGGCCGCAGACCCGCGTCATCCACGTGTGGCAGCCGGTGCAGCTGGGCTGGTGTGCCCGCCTCAGGAGTGCCCGCTGGCAGTACCGCTTCAGCAGCCGGGGAGCCATCCCCTCGACCCTTCTCATTCCCAGCACTGAGTACCAGGACACACCGTCGCCTGCTGTCTACCCAACAGTTAGGTTGCAGCAGACCTGTGCCACCTACCACAGCTACCGCCTGACCGTGCGCTACAGGCACCGCGGGATCCACGTTGCTTTAGTCACTACGGAGCAGCTGCCTCAGATAAGCCTCAGCCTCGCTCTCAGGGTGGAGCCTGACTTGCTGCACGTCCTCAGTATCAGCTCCAAGCTCCTCAGTGTTGCTCAGCAGCCCCTCAGTTTATCCTGGAGGCTTCAGCCCCTTACCCTGAGTACACTTGCCTACAGACTGGTGGACACACAGGCTATAGGAGGTTGGCTCCGCTCCTACAGTTCATTTACGCTGCAGAGCAGCTTCTGTGGCATTTCTACACCTCAGAGCCAAGATGAGATAGTGGTGGCCAGCATTTACTTCCATTCTGATGCAAAGAGGTTTGAGGAATTGGTGGGTGAACTGCACCTGCTCAATGGTACCCTGACCTTAACTGCTGGCAGGGAAACTCCCATCCATGTCAACCTTCACCCAGGGAAGACCAACAGCAGCACTCACATTTTCAGGTACAATCAGGGAACATTTTACTCATCTAAAGAAAACAACAGCCCTATTTCCACAGATTGCCCTAACACACACACTGTGTTCTACCAACAGAAGGAACTCTCCTACTTACTCACCATAGAGTTTGTAGCCTCACAGTGGTACAAGTTCAATATGTACCTTTATATGAATCAGAAGAGGGCTTTGATTAAGTCTCCGGCAGAAAGAGACCTTGAAGTCCATGTTTTCAGCAGTGGCCGCCCTTCTTTTCTGCAGAACTTTACTTACTTAGTGTGGTTTATCCCTGCACAACACCCGATGCTACAGTGCAAGTGGACCTTCCACCTGAAGCTTTTTGGCAGACACAAAGGCCACGTTGTCCAGAGCAGCACGTACACATACAACAACCATGTAAAAAATGCCACACGTTTTGTCCGTCGCTCTGCTTTGCCCTTTGATGCAGAGAAATACACGGGGTTTGTGGCAAAAGTGAACTGCACCAGCACCGCACCTACACCGGCTCTTTTAAGTGTCAGAGTCAACAACTATACTGCAAAAAACATAGAAACACCAGTAGTTTGTGAGAAAAAAGAATGCAAGATACGCGGGGTGTGGATTCAGAGAGCTGATCGCAAAGCCATTATCTTGTACCGGAAAAGGGCAGCATCTTTTTACCTCTTTGTCAGATTGTATGTAGACTGCCACATTGGTATATCTGTCAAGCCCTTTTGGCGAGTCTTTGCTGTTAAGGACACAGTAACTGAGCCAGACTGGTCAAAGCCAGTAAACACTTCTGCGATGTATGGCATAGAAATGATACATTTAACTGTTCCCAATAACACTTTAGATTACGGGTTGTATCTGTTTTATTTCACTGTTGAGGTAATCCCTATTAGGACCTCAACAGTCCTCAGGGGCTATGATATGGTTTATATTCAGATTGAGAGAGCTGATCTTCTGGCAAATATTTCAGGAGGCTCGGTCCGCACAGTGGGTTTTTCTGAGAGCTGGACTCTTGATGGCTCTGAATCCTCTGATCCTGATTCACAGGAAGGGCCAATGCTATTTACTTGGTACTGCACTAAAGACTCAGCAGACTATCAAACCATGAAATTCAGGCCGCAAAACAGATGCCATCCATCCCAGAAGGATTTGAGATGGATAACACCCTCAGGTCCCATTCAAAAGGTACCACCAGAATCCCTCCCAGGAAGCACCTTATACTACTTTCGCCTAGTGATTAAAAAGGGCAGAAGGCAGAGTTATGCTGATCAAGTTGTAGAGGTGGATCCTGGCCCCCCACTCATTCTGGACGTGAAATGCCGTGAGAACTGTGGTAACACTTTAATTCCAACAGAGAGATTTACCATGTCTGGAAAATGCTCAAACTGTAAACCAAGCAACAAGCCAGTCTACTACTGGTCCCTTTTAACAGAGAACTCTAAAGAAATTCACTTGGATTGGGCTTCCAAAACATCAACGGGGAGGTCTGGGGCTTACATTTCTATCCATGCTCTGACTTTCACAAAGCTTGCATATTCATCCTATGTACTTCTCTTAAGAATAAGTACCTGGGATGGCAGGACCTCATCCTACAGCAAATCATTCAAAGTAGATACCCCTCCTCGGGCTGGCAGGTGTAACATCAACCCACGCCACGGTGTAGCCTTTCTGACAAAGTTTGTTGTTCAGTGTAAAGGATTTTCTGACAGCCATTTACCTCTGACATATAAAGTGATAGTAGCTTCCAACGTACCCCAAACTACCACAGTAAGTTCTGTGGTGAAAAACACGTTTGGCATAATTCTGCACTTTGGTTCTGAGCCTAAAAGCCCCCCATCTTTTCTCCCAGTTGGAGAGCCCTCTCACAAGTACACTTTGAAACTTTACGTCCAAGTCCGTGATTCCCTGGGGGCGTTTACCCAAGTGAGTTTACGTGTCTTCGTAAAGAAGCCACTTAAAACTCAATCCCTTCCTGCTGTGCTTCACGAACTGCTGGCCTCAGCAAGAAAGTTAGCATCTGCTTCACAGACTGGGGACCGTCTTAGGGCTGGTTATTTGGCTTATCTGGCTGCCTCACTCTTAAACTTCATTAAAGACACACCAACTCCGCAGATCCCTCAGACTCAGTCTCGGGAAACCGTGGTTAAAATAGCCTCTGATATTTCAGTTAATAGCGTCATGGAAATCAACCAAGTAGTGGCTGTTCTTGCTGAAGTCACAGAGGAAATTAATAAAATGAACAGTAGGTCACAAGAGCTTGCCATTGGGAAACTGGCAGAAGTAACAGGAAGTCTGAAGATAAAGAGGAATCAGGTCCATTGGTCTGAGGAAGCAGAAATCCAGGCCAGTGGAATACTAAGATGCTTGTCCAACATCCTGAGAGCTGATCTTCTGCGTCTCAAGAATGTCAGTGCAGATGGAATCAAACAAGTTTTCTCCATTATGGAAAGTGTAACAGACATAGTTTTCCAGGGAAAAGTCCCTGGAGAAATAGAAACTCTAATAGAAACAGGACTCTGGAATATCACTCTGAAGCAAAATGAAGCCTGGAGCATTAAAAATGCTTTCTCTTCTACATACGTGTGCAGGAATTGCTTTTATCCGACACTGAAAAAAGGAGATGATGCAGGATTTCCCCAGGACACTGTGTTTTCCACTGCCACTTTTGAGTTTGATGAGAGCCCCTTCCCATGGTTAGGTTACACATCCGAAATCGAATCAGTGGTCTTGGGGTTTAAAATGGCAGAGACCAAGGCTGATGGGGAACTACTTCCAGTCACGCCTGAAAAAGCAGACATTTTTCTTGCCAGGAAAGGTGATGGACTTGTAGCTTTTCAATTAGTAATGGGACCTGACAAAACACAAACTTACACAACTGGAGGATTTCGCTTTGAGGTCAACAAAACTACCACGAGCATATACTTCCAGATCAGGACAAAATTAAAAGCTACTTTCAAGGTGCTGATATTTATGGGTACCAATATCACTCACGCTCAGCCCGTGGCCTTGTTTGCTGCTTTTCACAACATGTCAACAACTGGAAAAAAGACAGGCAGTCCTGACTGTAGCATTAAGGGTCCCTACATTATCTGCCTCCCAGAGTCCATGCTGAGAGCCATAGCTCAGGCAAATGGCACAGACTCCCAGAACATCTCTATTGTGTTGCAGACACGCTATGTCGTAAGGTACCCAAACCGCAAACTGGTGGGCATATACATTTTTAATGACCGCTGCCTGTTTCTGGATGGGGTTGGAGGTCAGTGGAGCAAAGATGCGTGCAAGGTTGGCTCCTTCACCAACTGGCAGAGGGTACACTGTGTCTGCGACTCCAGGCGCAGTCGCAGGAGCGTGTCAGCCCTTCCTGCATCCAACATCAAGTTCCTGGCAGCCAAAGTAGTAGTTCTTCCCAACACAGTAGATCTGGGAAGAAACCTGATAGCAGACATTCCTAAAAACCCACTGACCCTCATAACAATGCTCTCCATTTTTGCCATCTACTTGCTTTTGTGCTGCTGGGCCATAAGAAGAGACAGGGCTGAGAAGGAGATCAAGTACATTATCGTCCTGCCAGACAATGAGGCCTCTGATCAAGGGAGCTTTCTGGTCACTTTGTACACAGGCAGTCGCTTCAATGCTGGGACCAATGTGGAGATCTTTCTGCAGCTCATCGGCCAGAAGAACAGGAGTAAATTCCGTTGTTTATGGCACCAGCCTTCTCCAGCTTTCCAACGGGGAAGCATTGATTGCTTTCTGATAACTACTAAGAAAGACTTGGGAGAGATTCGTTCATTCAAGATCAGGCTCAGAAACGAGGGCACATCTCCCACCTGGTTCTTAAGCAGAGCTGAGATTGAGGACACGTCCACCAGGAAGGCCTGGTTCTTTATGTGCAGAAAATGGGTTTCTTGTAAAAACGATCCTTCAAAGGACTGGACTTTTTCTGTCACAGACCCCGAGACACCTCTACCCAAAATCGACTATTTTCTTATTAATTTCAACAGGAGACTGACCGAGTACCATCTGTGGCTCTCAATTTTTGCTCACGTTTTCGCTGGGGCTTTCACCAGGTTTCAAAGGTTGTCTACGTTTTTAGCAATAATATTATTCACCTTGCTTGTTAACATTATGTTCTTTAATGCTGAAAAAAATGAAGAATCTCCAATATACCTGAGGTATTTGAGATCAATAACAGTAGGAATCGAATGTGCTTTGCTTACCATCCCTGTGGAAATGTTACTAATTGCCTTATTTAAGTATTCCCAGAAGGACCCTCCTCCTGTTGTGACGAAGATGTACCCAAAGGTAGATTCCAACTACTGGAATAATTGCATAATGCCTGAAAAAGAAGCCAATGTAATTGAAACAGAGGAGGAGATAACCAGGAATTCCGCTGAAGTGGCTAGAAGGTCCCTGAAGTCAGACTCCAGTTTTGCAGAATGGGGCATTTTTCCCAAAGGAAGGAGGCTAAGCGCTACCATCAGGCAGCTTCGCAAGGTCCCGGACACGGAGCCCGTGCTGTGCTGGTGGTGTGTCTGCGTGGCGTGGGCACTGGTTCTGGTTATAGCTCTGCTCTCATCCTTCTTCATCGTGCTCTACGGTTTGTCCTACGGCTACCAGACTTCCCGGGAGTGGCTCATAGCGTCCGGCACCTCCTTTCTTCAGAACGTGTTTCTTCACTCCATTCTCAAGTCCTTTCTTTTCTCAGCTATGAGCACAGTTCGTCCAAAATACTGTGAAGACATCAGATGGGTAACTCAGGAAAAGCAGGTGGAGGTTAATTTGGCTGAAGGACGACCTGCAAGTGGTGGTCGTGAAAAGAGCAGTAGTTGAGACTCGCTGAAGCCAGAGGCACCAAGCAATAGAAGCCTTTGCAAGCTGATGAAAGCAAACATGTTGAGAAGGCCAAAAATTAAAATAAAGGCACTTATTTTCATGAAAGGTTTCATCAATCACCTTGTCTTTTTGTCAGTGCTATTGAATTTTGCCTATTCCACTGAGAATGCCAACAGTTTCCACTACAGCCCGTCTTGGAGTAGAAGCTGCTTTCCCAAAACTTCCCCCACCCCAGTTTTCTGGCTAAGCACGACCTTGTATCTCACGGCATCACCAGCTCCACGCTGCCCACTTGGCAGGGGTGATGCCAAAGGAGTCAGCTCCGTGCTGAGCACGGCTCTCACCTCTGAGAGCACATGCTGATATAAGCGCAAAAAATACCTAAGGGCCGGGAACACCGGCATGCCCATCCCGAGGGCCGGGAAGGCGCTGGGAGCTCGGCGTGTCCCTGAAATCCAGAGCCGGGAATGAACACAGGCAGGACGCGTTAGCGGGCGCACAGCGCCCCCTGCCGGCCGCCCGGCGCGCAGCGACCCCTGCCCCTTTGCGCGGGAGGCCCCGGAGCCGCGGCGTGCGCGCGCCAACCCGGAAGTGGCTCGGGGGGCACCGCGCGGCGGCACGTGCGGGGAACGGGAACGGGAACGGGAACGGGAAACGGGAACGGGAAACGGGAACGGGAAACGGGAACGGGAAATGGGAACGGGGGGGCCACCGGGAACTGGGGGGAAGGTGGGCGCCGAGGGCAGGGGGAACGGGAACCGGGAATCGGGGCACGAATGGGGCCCGTGGAGGGAAAGGAGCTGGGAGCTGCTGGGGGGTGGAAACGGGAACCTCGGGAGAGCGAACCTGGGTGGAGCCGGGGAGAGAACCGGGAATGTAGAATTGTAGATAGAGTAGGTGCAGGCCTGTCTTAATTCCCAGGCTTTCTGAAGCTGGCACTCCTCACGCCGTACTCCTCACCCTTCCGGTAGTTTTTTGTTTGCCTTCTCTTCTGGATGGTTTTGCTTTACTTCGTTCTGCAGTCCCCACCTCCAGCTCAGTCCGAGAGCTGCAGTCACGTTTTATTGGAAAGAATTCCCTTCCCTGTGTTAATGCTGAACATCTTGCTGGGACACTGGCACATGCAACCCCACGTAGTGGGGGCTGGGTCTTCCCTTACAGTCCCAGCTTTGCTCTCTGTAGGGAGATTAATCACTTATTTCTTCCTTCCAGGATTATGTCAAGTGGCGGTGCCTTATTTCCTGAAATACCATGTTAGCCTCTACTCCTGTATTGCCACAAAATCTTGGTGTACCTATTTTTAGACTCTGTTGGAAAGTATTGCCCTAAGTTTAGATTGTGCTTAACCAAGCTGATACTTTCAGTGGTACGTGTGTGGTCCTCCATAACTTTTCTTTAAGGACAACTTAAAAAGTAATGGTCATCACTTCTATATTAATAGAGCCGTAGCAATTTGCCCTTCTCCACTATGGATATTAATGTAACAAAGCTCTAAGAGGGAGCTTCAGTTTGGAAGGGAGACAAAATGAGTGTTACCTGTGGCTGTAGGTTGATTTTTAAAAATTTTTCTATTGTGGCTGTATCAGAGGGAGATTTAATGAAATCTGACCTCAGGTCTGGCTTCCCCATTTTGGCAAAGAATAACTGTAATCCAGAACTGATGATCACTTCAGCTACACTTCAGTGTTTGGCTCCCCTGTGGATGATGCCTTGTGCAGCCTTCCTGTGTCAAGCTTTAAATTCTCACCTAATTCGAGATTCTTACTCATTAAATGCTGCTTCATTTAGAGCTGGCTGCGTGCCGTGTTTGAGTAAGGAGCACTTGGGTTTTTGTTGAGTGTTGGTTTCTCAGCTTTGTTAAATCATGGATCTTAGGTATATGTGCCTTTTTGAGATTCACCTTGTGTTCATAAAGCCTTTTTGCCTAAGGAAGGGGTTTGATTTGCTTGTCTCTGTTACTCCTCTTTCCCTACAACTGTTCAGAAAACATGCTGGCTTTCACCTCTGCGACCACCTAGACTGTTCACCCTGCTGCCACGGGGAATCTGTGGAAGCTGCTGGTCAGGAGCAGGGCTTGGGGACTGCACTGTGACCTGCAGCTGCAACAAGTCAAGGTTTCATTCAATCAAGTCATCTTTGGGAGAGTGAGTAGGGATAAAAGTTCCTAATGGCCACATTTCTTGAAATTACAGTCCTGGGCTAATTTATGCTGAAGCCAAGGAAAGACACTTCAAAGGAGGAGCAGGGAGGCAGCCATGGGTGATCTAAACATGCCTTCAGGCCTGTAGCATGAAGGAACTGGAGGGAGAGAGTTGTTCTGTTTCATCTACTACCTGAGCAATTAGGCCGCAGATTGTTTTTGTGAAGAAGGCAAGTGCTTTCCTGGTGCTGAAATGTATTTAAATTCCTGTCCCACCAAACACTGGCACATACCAGCCTATGAACTCCTGCCCTTCTACTAGAGAGCACTTCTTCCTGGAGAAAATCAAGCTGTGAATATTTTAATAGGTTATTGTCATCGAGAGTGGATGCTGCAGGAAAATCTTGGCAGGTAAAATAAACAAGGGTTTTATAGGAGAGGATTAAGGGTGTGTCAGTGTTGGTTTTATCTGGCACCCTTTCAAATCAAAGTCTATCTGTTTATAGGCACTTCGTTCCTTGTGTAGTTTCTCTAGTTTATCAGTGACTCAGAAATGCAGGAGTCTCCCGTGGAGTATTAAGAGGGGCTTAACCTATGCATTGTAAAGACTTGTGTTAATGAGGTTTGAAGCAAAGAAAATCAGATTACTTATCTGTGCTACTACTTTGCCACTGACCCTGACAATTTAAGGGTGATTTATGATTTCTGGCATGCCTTCCAGGCCTCTCAGCAGAGTGCTCTGAGCAGAACTGCCCCAAGGTCTTTAGGAGTCTCTAGAGAACTGCACTGAGAGCCATTTCCCCACATCCATATCAGGTATCAGCTGCAGAAGCATGGAGAAACACTCCCAGCACTATGTGACCCGTGCCTTTCTTTCACTGCAGCTGTTTCCTTATGTGGCACTGAAATCTGTGTGCTTCACCTTTGGCCAGGACATGTGGGCCAGCCTCACACAGGTCCTGCAGCACTCTAGGCCTGACCTGGCAGGTTTCTGCCGAGCATGTTGGCCCAGTGGCTGCTTTCTAATCAAGCATGTGGGTGACTGTTCTTTCCAGAAGATCTGGGCTTAAAGTAAGGATGTGTTCAAGGGCCTTGTGGCTCCCAGTCAGAGTGGCAAGTGCTCAGGCAGAATTCAATTCCAGACAAGCTGTTGTCTAAGAGCTGTTCAGCACCTGTCAGCCAGACAGATTTTGGTCACGTTGCTGGGACGTGGTGCTGCTTCAGAAATTTCTAAGGAAAAGGAAAAAAAGAGTAGTGGTAGCACCTGGTGATGGTTTGGGTAGCCAGTGGTCACAAATTTGCCTGTCATTATTAAGAAGGGATTAGTGGCCTAGACTTTCTCCTCAAGAGATCCTTTGTCTTGCTGCTGGCTTGCGAGAGAGAAATGAGTGCTGACTCTGCTTTGTGTGTCTGGAGGGCAGGCAGACACCTGGTCACACTGTCACATCAGGCATCCTGCTGGATGGCGTGTCGGGCCGAACCAAGGAGCTGGCCTTGTGACAAACCAAAGTCTGGCTCAACTGTGGGATTATGACATAAAGATGGCTCTTTAAAGCAAATGAGCTTTCTGGAAGTGATGCTTTGTGAGGAAGTGCATCCTGGGACTTGCTGCTTGGTGGTTTGGACTAAAAGTGTGAAGCAGATGCATAAACTAAAAGCTTATTACACCTGCCACTAAATACCTTTTTTCAGAAGGAAAATGGCTTTGCTTTGTTGTAAAGCAAACTTTTACTTCTGAATGGGAGCATTCAGTCTGAAATCTGTGTGCTCATTAACCTCACACCTTTAGTTAGTGACCTTGCCCAAGTGATGTGCAGAGAAGCTCTCAGGACAAATGATGTTCCCAGTGAAATAAAACTTGGTACAGCTGCCACCAGTGACTTGTAAGCTGGGAGTAAAATGGAAAGCATCATAAATTCATCTGTGCCTTGCAGGCAGGATCATATGCTTTTCAACTGGCATGGCCAAAAATCTGTTTGTACATAGATATCATTCCTTCCCAGTGGTAGTCATTGAACAGATTCTGTTCTACATGCCAATGGTCCATGAGAGAGCAGGTGTTTCTATATCTAAGGACTTCAGCTCTGAACCCAGGGCTGTTATTATGACTTGGGATCAGGACACATGCATTCCAAAGTCTATGATCCTCACTGCCATAAATACCTTTTTTTGTTGTTGTGGTTCCTAGCATTTTGCATTAATTTAAAGAAAAGATGACCATTATATATTTTCTATTTGATTCAAGTGACTTTGCATACTCTACTTATTTGGGATTACTGATTTCCTCTTTTTAAGAAAGACAAAAAAATTGCATTCAGGTGTTGATGTGAACCTCATCCAGTCAGGTGGGTGTGTTGGAATTGCTCTGAGCACCCACAGGAAAGTTAGGTAAGGCAGGGGAATTTAGCAGGTAATCCTAAAATGCAGGGTTCCAAAAGCAGATTTCTTAGCTGAGTTTGTGCACATCTTGAAGAATCCCAATTTTAATACACAGGGAGAAATGGGTAGCATGTACATGCCTTACTGAAAAATCTGAAAGCACCTGAGTTCATTAAATTCTCTCAAGCATCCCTGTGAGGCAGGGAAAACACATGATATTACTTGTGAAAAAAAGTAGATTCCTAAGTTGTTCACAAGGTAGATTTATTTTTTAAACTAGTGTCCAGCCCCATCTGTGTTATATTGGAGGAACTCTCTGCAATACTGAAATGCCAGGAATGGCAGTGGAGAGGCAGGTAGTAAAGGAATGATGAGGTGAGGGACATTATTTCCAAAATGAAGCCTCAGGGTTTAACAGGTTAGGACATTCTGACCTTGGTGTCTGTCATGAAGCCTCTGTAGCCTCTGAGGATCTCCCTGCTCTTCTGGAACTTGAGAGAAGTAGTCCCAACTCTGCTTCACCTTGCCCCCAATTCACCTTAGCAGCAAATGTCCCTGAGGATTCAGTTTCACCCTGTCGGGCAAGCAGAAATAGCAGCTTAGTGTCACCAAAAGAGGGATGTCATCCACCAAAAGAGGCAGGTCCCTCATCTCAGCCCTGCCCTGCTGGTGCTGCACTTCTGCCTCTTACCTTGTGCTACTGTTAGCAGCTGCTGGATTCCTCTGCAAGCCAAGTTAGTTCCTTAAAGCAAAAGAAAAAAAAAATGGAAGAAGAAAAAAGTATTTTTTAATTTATTACTACATTAATAACTAGTGTGATGTAGTAAGACTGAAACCATGGAGCAAGGTGTTGGGTGTCAGATACCAGCTGCCCATTCCATTGGCCTCATTTCCACAGAAAGCCCGATAGGAACAGGGAGCCGGGGGTAAGCTTCCAAAAGAATTCCAAGGTGAAGCAGAAGCAAAGGAAAAGACATAGTAAATCATTGCAACACTTCCCTGCCTCCTGAGCTGGGTCCCAAACCCTCTCATGGCTCCAGTCTGAGGGAGGAGACAGGCACTGCAGAACTGGATTGGGATTCTGCACAGCAGCAGATAGGGAATAGTGTCCTGGGAAGCACTTAGGGTGTGGAGACCTCAGCTGGGCAAAGGATTTTGAGATCACAGCCATGGGCTTTGTCACCTGAATCCTTTCATGGATCAAGTCCCAAATTAATAGGTGAACATCACAGTTAGGCTCCCAGGCTGTAATTTACAGACCTGTCTAAGGAGTTGGAAAATTTAACTGGGACATGGGAAGCCAACTTGATTTGGGAGAAAAGATTTACTAATCAAGGTTTGCAATCATCAATTTTCCATTGGGTTTTAATTTGCAAAGCCAGATGTCTCAGGTCACTTTAGTCTTCTTGCAGACATGTTCCCAGCAGTATGTTTTGAAGCTAAAAGATATTTTGGTGTTTCTTGCAGGTGGCTTAAAGATGGATGTTCCCCAAGTTGAGCCTCCAGAGGAGTTCACATGTGATTTGTGTGGGTTAACAGCTGCATGAGGAACGTGCCATATTGCCCCTGAGCACGAGGCTTGGTACTTGAAATGATCTTTTTTCCAAAGGGAAAGAATGTTAAAAATTGTTAGCGTTAGTAGGAAAGACAACATGGTTTTCCTGTCCTGCTTCAACATCATGCAAAGATTTGTACTTAACCTATTTCCTAGATTTGTATTTAACCTATTTCCTAGCCCCACTGACAACGCTACCTATACCAATATTATCTTGCTAGAATACTGCTGACTGCCAGCCTGGTATTTCTGGGAATAGCCTTTTCCTCTCAGTGGCCTTCCTCAGCAGGGCAATACATACACACAGCACAAATTAAAAATACATGGCAAAACCACTTTGTAAGAGCTGTTTCACATGAAGTGGTGTTTTGAACAGCAGTGCTTTTTTGCAGGAATTAGACAATCCCTTGTCAGACTGTGTGTGCATGTTTAGTATATATTTACATTTTCAGGGACTGAAACCTTTTGTATCTCTGCTAAGTAAGGATAGTTTGACCACAAATCATGCAGTTAGGACTTTGTCTGCAGACATTAAATAAAGCATTAAATAAAGCCCATAAAATAAAGCATTTTGCTTTACTTACATGAGCAGCTTGGTGGGAGCCATCATGGTCCAGGAACCCATCAGCAGACCTGGTCAGGAACTCACTGGAACTGAAGTCAGGCATGTGCTCAGCATTTCACCCCAGTAAGATTGCTCAGGTTGTTACCGAATGGAAGCAGCTGTTGATCACCACCTGCTGGGGTTGTTGTCCTTGGGCAGCTGTGTTTTTATCGTTCCAAACCCAGTAGAGCAATGGCTCACCTTCGGTCAGGTCCGTTCCTAAAGAGTCTGAATTGAGGCTGAATGTGAATCTTAATTTAGGTTATCCAAGCTCAGCACGAACATCCCAGCTTTATCTGGACTGCCCAGGTGCCAAAAGCAAAAGAATAATGCTGAAGCATAACAATTCTGTAGACACTTCTAAGAAATAGCTCACACCCCATCTTTCTTGGCTTGCTTCCTGGCTTACTCACACGTCCCAAATGCAGTGCTGCAGGAAATGTGCTGGACAGGAGGGCTTGTGCAATGCCAGGGCTCTGGGAATCCTGCAAGGGGAGCTTTGCAAATGCAGTCCTGTCTTCGTACCCCAGGAGAGTTGTTGACAAGGTGATCTGTTGTGTCAAGGTCCCTGATCTTTCCCAACAGTGGAAGGCTCTGGCCGTATCATTTTCTGTTTGGACAGAAAAAGGAGAGAGGAACACACTCCTGGACACACTCCTGCTCACACTTGTGTGTGTACCTAGGCAAGGAGAGGGCAGTACGAGCTAACAGAATATCTTTTATCCATATTACTTAAGTTTGACTTAATCCCAGGAATCAGCCAGCCTTGCCAGGTGCCCTGTGCAGACAGACACCCAACTGACTTCTGTATTACTTTGCCTGGAGCTCCCAGAAAAAATAAGGCTTTAGTCTTTCCCAATCAGGTTGCCAAATTATTAATAAATGCACTCCCTCAGTACCCTGCAGCAAACAGTGCAGTCTGTGACATAAAGCACAGTAGCTCCTGCTTTCAAAAGGTGGGAACCTCAGCTTTACAGCAGTTACATAACTAAGAGCAGTAAAACCTTTTTATTTTATACTCACGTGCGTGCAGCTTTGGCAGAGAACTTCTAATTAAAAGCCGTGCAATTGAAATGGTGACTTGATGAGGTGCTGAAGTTGGCCATGCTAAGGAGTGCCTGTCATAAAAAATGGAAGATAATTACTGTAAGGTAGAGCATTGAGAAAAACATAGTAAGATGACATTTAGAGGCTCACCAATTGTTCTAATTTTGGAAGACAGGTAGAAAGTGCACTTAGGACTGAAGGCAGCTCCAGTGTTGGAGGTTTTGAAGAGAAAAGGAGCTGTAGAGCTGCTGCACTGCCTCACGTGCAACAGCAGAGTAAATCAAGTAAAAAGGGCTGGTAACTTTTCAGCCTCCACAATCTGCTCCTCCCAGCTCTCCCCTACTGTGAAACCTACCCTTAAAAGCCTGAAATTATTATTTTACAGACTTTTGGAAGAAGCCTATGTCATGACGGATCCTTTCACCCCTGACAAGGACAAATTCCTCATCGTTGGGTCTCACTGCAGTTTGTGTTGGTACAATAAGTAACAAGCAAAACAAACTGCTTCCATCACTTCTTTTTGTTCCAGTCATGGTGACCTGTGACAGAGAGATCAAGCAGCAAAAACCCAAACAGTCCATTTTGAAGGCAAACCATTCCCCCTTGCCCTACCAGTACGTGTATATTAATTGTACATAATTGTATGTTCTTGTGGATTCCCCCAGATGAAGCTCCCAGAATTAAATTAAAGGGATCAGCAACTCTTAAGAGTTCTATGCACAGATGAGCACAGTCCAGCCTCTCAAGCACAAGGAGTACTCTCTTCTACTTTCCTAGCACCAGGAAGTGCAAGGGCAATATAGATCATACCATACCAACAGCAGGTTTTTTTTTTCCCTCCCATAAAGGGAATATAAATGTCCATGGATTGTTAGGTTTGCATTCACAGCACAGGGCTGCCTGCCATCCTATTTGCAAAAGCTAATGCTGAAAGTGAGCAGGGAAGAGAGTTGTGCCATGCCATGCTTGCTCTCTGAAGAAGAATGAATTTAAGTAGCAGCTGGAAGGCAATCTTACGAAATCTGAGTGCAGTCCAGAAAGGTGGTGTAAGATTACAGTTGTCTTAATTCCTTCTTTTCAGTGCAGAATTGGCCCCTTAGTCTGCTGTGAGTCTCAGCATTCTGGGAGTTGGGCAGACACAGCCAAAAGGATTTTGGCACACCTGGAGCAGTTTAGTTGCTCTTCTGACTTGTGAGTGGTCAGCACCAAGGATGGGTTTGGTCTTCTGTGCTAAGAGGAGCAATAGCGCCTTTCTCCTGATGGGTTTGTTTCCTTGTTAAAGACATTCCTTACCTCTTTGCAGCACAATGGCAGGCATGCAATTTCAGGGAAAAAAAGGTTTAATAATTGAGTGGTGCAGCAGCAGGAACAGCTCAGGCTTCCTCCAGGATGGGCCCCAAACGAAGGAATCCTTGGGCTTTTACACCCTTAACAGCCTGCACTCCTGTTCCCATGGGGATTTTTGGGTCTGGGATCATCCTGCTGTTCACTGGCTCCTGCACAGTCCCAGGGTGACCAGTCCTCTCCCACACAGCGACACAGGGCCCTGAGCCCTTTGTTAGGAAAAGGCTCCGTGCCCATTCCTGGTTGTTTCCTGCCATCCAGGGCACAATGTGCAGGTGGCACTGGCAGCTTGCACACCCAGCCACCTGCACGGGGGGTACTTCTTCACATCCTACCTCTGAGGTCTCTTCTGACATTTAAATGACTGAAAATCACCAAAAAATGTTGCAGCTCAGAGGGGCTTGGGGTTTTTTTCCCCTTTCTGAAGCTACAGGAGGGAGTTGTAGGCTCTGGGTGGGAGTTGGATGAAGGGCCAGCACTCCCTGGTTGTGGCTGTGGTGGCTGGGCTCAGGTTTGCAGAGTCAGCTCCCTCAGGGCAGTTGGGTGGAAGCAAAGCTTAGATGAGAACAGGATCTTCCCGGTGGCACTGTCCCTGTGGAGGCAGGGGCTGACTCCATCCCAGCCTGGTGAAGAGGCGAGTGCAGCTATTCCCAGGGTTTGGGCTCAGGAATAGCTTGGATTCCTGCCCTGACAGACTTATCCTTCCTTTTTAACAGCAGAGGACTGGCAACACAGACACGCTGGGGACAAACTTGAGCATGTTTAACTATTTTCATTCCCAAATGAAGTGTCTTGAATTAAGGAAGGATTCATAAGAGAATTTCCACGCGTGGCTGCTCAATCTGCATTTCAGCCTCTCAGCATCTTTGCACACACTGTGCTTTTCTGAATGAAGGAGGGGCTTTTTCTTTGAAAATATGTGGGGTTTTTTTTTCAATTAACCTATGGAAATGCACAGAAGATACTTGCAGTGAGCTAATGGAAGTCTCTGGTAATCTTTTTGGAAGTCCTGCTCATTTTGCCTGTTGTGGAAATATATCAATCATTTACTGCTAGTTATCTGAGTTTTCAAGACTCCCCTGATGGTATCACTCAAAGTAAAACACTGATTGTAAATAATTGAGAATAAATTTCTTACCAAACTGGCCAGGCCAGATAGTGAATCACACGTATGACTATGGTTTCAAAATGTGTTTAGCAATACTGCTGAGGTAACACTGAAAGAGATCTGCAGAAATGATAATTAGTGCTTTAAACACCCACACCACAAAGTGAGTAAACACATACTATTCCCCTTTCATGTAGGGAAAATTAAAAGTCCAGAGAAGTAAAGACTTACCCAAGGCAATAGAGAGAGACAAAGTTAGGATAATATCTCTGTGCATTAGTTCTGGTTCCTGCTTGTGCTTGACCCAAGTAGATCAACTCACCCCTGGGCTGAGTTAAATGCTAAAATACAGGACCTGAATCTGAAGAAAACCATACTTCCTTGGGTTTCTTTGGCAAATTGAAAAGGTTTTAATGACAGGTTGCTTTTAATATTCTAGTAATTCAGAGTAGTACTAGGCTAACATGAGGCAAAATTAAGACTTTTCTGACCTTAGATTTGGCAAAGGGATTTTAGCTAGCTTTTGTACCTCAGGAGGCTTAGAGTCAGGTCAGATTTTCGGCTTTTCACGAGGCAACCTCTGCTAGCTGAAGTGTATTTCCTTACAGCTGCTGTGCCAGTAAAAGTCACGACTTGGCAACTGTTCTGTACAGTGCTCACAAAGTCACATCTTCAAACATCCCCTGAAGTTTCACTCCATTTACTCCAATCACTTTGCACCGTGTCTCACCCTGCTCAAGTCTTTTAGCACAGTGCAGTGCTGAGTGCCATTAGTTCTGCTCCAACTGGGAATAATTCTAGTGATTATCTGTAATGTCTTAAAACACATCAAAAGCCCACAAAAAGGGAGATAATAGAAATGCTTTTAAAAGTCCTTGGGCAGGTCGAGTGCCCTTCTTCCTATTACGCTTTCAGAAAAGGGAGAGAACATTATATAATCTGACCATATTAGTCATTTAAAACAGTTCCTTCTATTATATTGCAACACTTTCTCAAGACAGGAAAAAACCTGGTGGCTTTTGGAGAAGAAAGGAGGAAAGGGAGCAAGTTTCATTCCTTATTGCTCACCTCAGCAGAAGATCAGCTAAGCACTGACCTTGGACATGGTTGTAGGTATTGAGTGATAAATGGAACACCACAGCTGCTTTCCGCTCAACTCCCAGTCACGCAGGGTCAGTCCTGGGCACAGATGGGCAGAACCTTTCCTTTATGTATTGTGGTGAAGATTCCATCCCTGTGTATATTACTTTCAGACACGATTCATGTCAAAACAGAAATAAACTCTGGCAGCATGCTCTGGCAGCTCAGTTTTGCCTGAACTGGACTATTAAATTTGAAATTTAAATGGCCCCCTCCTGCCTTGGTCATGGAAGGGAGGAAACACATTAAGGAATTGTCCAATTAAACACAGAACTGTATCAGGATAATGGTTTGAAAGAAGGGCTTGACTCTACACAGGAAGTTTAATTCGTAGGGCATTAAAGGAAGAGTTAGCCTAATCCCAGGACAGAGAGGAGGACTAAGGGTACAGTGGTTCATAGTCACGATTTGTCCAAAATCAGCACCAGTCAGCAACTCATTTCAGCCAAAAGAAAGCAGCTTGAGCACCTGTGTTACCTGTGAGGAGCTGCATCTTGCCATGGGGGATCCCACCTGCAGGAACAGCCTCTCCCCTCCTCTGCCATGGCCCAGTGGCCACCGCTTGGAGCCCTGAGCCCTGGAGCTGGGGGGGCTCTGTGCCATTTGGCAATGCAAACAACAATGGCAGGGCCCATTTAAACTCTAATCTCCCCTTTTAAATTGGTAGCTTAAAGTATTAAGGATACCAAGAGACAAAAAACAATAGGCTCTGGGGGTTGTGCAACTGAAATCCAGTCTCAGGGCTTTTCAGAGACCAAGGCCTCACGCTCATTTCTGAATGTGAAGGGGCCTGGCAGTCAGTGCAGGAAAGGACAATAGATGAAGAGAGGTTGCTCCTCAAACTTCCAAGTCACATGGAAGCAGGCTGATTGTGATTTTGATGTAATTATCAGCTGAATCTGCTGCTAAAGTGCAGATAGTGACCTAGGAAACAAAAGCAAGGACAGAAACACAGGAATGGCCAAGCCAAGCTGCCAGAGAAAGGCCAGCTGCAAACGACCATGCAAGGGGAAAACTTTGCTTTTTAGGTGAGACCTAGGGAATCCAATTCTCCCCAAAAGATGTCCAGATCTATCTAAACTGATGTCTTTATTCACACTTAAATCCCCAAGAATAATCCATCAGCAACAGCAGCTCCAGCTTACCCATGAAATCCTATTTGGAATTCGGTGATCAGCATGGCAGGAGAACCATGGACGTCAGTCTCGCTGCAGGGCAAAGCAAGAATGCATTCATTAGCTTCTCCTCCAGTTGTTCAAACTCTCTATTGCAAATACATTAAAATATTCCAGCAGTTTTGCTTCTTCCTATTCAATAACACCTGGTTACAGCTCCTAGGTAAGAGATAAATATTGGGGCTGTAGCACTTGCTGACCAAACCTACTGTGAACAGAACAGGGACAGCAAAAATACCTTCTTTGTGCACAACAGCTTTTACACTTTGCCATCAAGGGTTCAGGGAAGAGCCATCAGCTCCAGCTTTAGCACCAGGTCTGTTTTCAGGTTTTAACCAGTGAGTGCATTTATTGAGGGTAAAAGTGGGTAAGGGATGAAACCTCATTTGAATGGTCTCAGCTGAATGGAGTTAATTTAACTATGCTGGTAATTGGACACCTCTGTGATACTGATATAATAGTGATATTTTTAGTGTTCTCCTAGGACAATATCAGCACACTGATTAATGGAAGGCAGAATAGTTTTTTGGGGAATTATGGAAAAGATGGTCTGCTCTGAGAGCCCCCAGCACACCTACTTGGTGCCTGTGTTGGCTTTTAGGCCATTTTTGTGGCACTTGGTGAGGAAAAGTGTCCTGAGACTCCAAGCTGCAGGAATTTGAAAGATCCTCCCAGAAGGCAGAAATCTTCATAAGCCAAGATTTAGCTGTAGAGGAAAACTTTGCTATTTCAATAAAACCCATGGAATCCATTATACCTTTATTCAGGCCTAACTCTCCAAGAATAATCCACCAACAACACCAGCTCCAGCTTACCCATGAAATCCTATTTGGAATTCAGTGAGCAGGCCAGGAAACCCATGGATGGTGCTGGAAGGAGAAGACAGCTGAAGGAGAGGGTGCTGCTGTTCCCTGGTGAAGGTCACTTTAATAGGAGCAGTGGGACAGGTGATTTGGATAGTGCTTATTACAGACCCAGGTTTTATTTTTCACCCAGTTAATTCTTACCATATGTTAGAATTATTAAGCAAGAAAAAGTAACATTGCTGGACTACTTCAACCTAGAAGAACTCATTTTAGAAGAATTCTAAATATACATGTAGTTTAATGAAATTGGAACTTAAGCATTTCCATTTTGTATATCCTGCTAGTAATGTTATTTTCCTTACAGGACTGTAGTCTGTTCTACTCCAGAAGGTTCTGCCTCCCCTGTGTGAAGGAAAACCTAAAAAAGGTTGGAAATACAAGAAGACATGGATAAAAGGAAGCCCCAGCAGAAATCCTGCAAAAAAAAGGATACAAAACATAAATCCTGATGGAGCAAGAGCGACAGTTCTTTGGCTGGGGTTTCTCCTCCCTCTGCCTGGAGACTATCAGGTTGCTTCTTTTAAAGAAGTGACCTTCATCAGCTCACTACTACTGGAGAGAGCAACACATTTCCTTGCTCCTGGCTGGGGTTCAGACATCACCAGGGAGCAGCTCCGAGGTGCTGGGGAGCCAGCAAGGAAGGAAAGACCAGCCTGCTGCCACCATGAGATGCTTGCAGCAAAACCCAACAGCACCCACCCAACGGCATGGTCAGATTTGCACATCTGCTGTTTTAGTGCTCTGTGTGGTGCTTGACACTCCCACACTGTTAGGAGAACCCGAGGCAGATTGATCTGGCTTCATTCAATATAGATCCAAGACAGTCAGAATACACCGAGTGTTAATCTGGCACTGCTGTCCTGGTAAGATTACGGTAGGCAGGGAATTTAAAGCTTTATTTTTATTTTAAACTGCTGAGGGAAAATGTCATAACACTTAAATTTTTCAATGTGATAATCTCAGTGCTGTGACAGCACTGAGACTTCTGAAGATTGGTGCTTCTACAGTAAAATACCAATAAAAATATTTACAAGTCCCTTGCACTTGCAGTCACTTTTCACTCAACCTTCCAGTCCATGTCAGCACAGCAACTGGAGAGGACCCTGAATACATTCACAATAAAGGTGACTTTCTTTTCACTTTCCCATCAGCTAATCTGGAAATAGGAAAGTTCCATTAATAAGCTCATTTCTTTCTTGAACTGGGCAAATAAACTGCAGCTAGAATAGGGATGTCAGAAACGCAATCTCAGTCAAAAAAGGATAAAAAGTTATTAAGGGAAACAGCATTTTGTTTAGCTCAAAAGCTAGCTTCTCAAGTTACCTGTTTTGACTGTCTTAAAAGAAGATTTAGGTGGCTTTTATATAAAGCCAGAGTCACACACCTTAAGGATATGTCTAGAATGCTCCCTAATCACAAAATCACCTTTTATACTCAAGTTTTTGTGGTTCATCAGTTCAGAACCTGTTAGTGCCTTGATTAACATCTCTTTTTTCCACTCTTCCATGCATATAATTTGTCGTAGGACAACATCTCAGCTTGATCATTTTAGTAGAATGAACATGTGTCTGTTAAAAAAACCCCAACATTATTTGAAGGAGCTGTTCAGGACATTTGAGTGTCCTAAAATCTTTTTTTCTGAACTTAGTATATTGGTGCCCTCTGTTAAGGACTGAAATTTCTTGCAGTGCCTGGAGGAGCAATAATGGCCCTATAAGTAGCTTTTTCAAGCCCTAAGTGCTTTAAGAGATGAAATTATATATATATATCTATCTATCTATATATATATATATGTCTCTAATTGTGGGAAAAAAATGTTAGAAGTCAACATTTCGGATTCCTTTTTGCAGTAACAGAAGAAAGTGATACTAAACTTATTTAGGATGGGTGGTATTGTATTTCAGTTTCATGTTAGGCACACTGAGTTTAAAAGCTGTATCTGCTCTGTACAAACACCAGAGGCACATCCTGTGCTAAACCCACAACTAAAGAGAGTGAGAGATGCTGGAGAGCAAAGCACAGCCCTTTCCCACCTGGGAGTTGTAGTCTGCCAAAGCAAGACGGTTATGTGAGATCACATAATGTGTTTATACCAGCAAACATACCTGGAAAGGTTTTATTTCCTGTATTTCACGTTGTGCACCACAGGTTGTACTCTTAGCTTGAATGTAGCTCTTAAAAGCCTGGCTGGTGCAGTTCCCATGGCAGTGAGAATGGGAGCTTGTCTCTCTGAGCTGTTTCACCTCCTGTTCAGCTTCCTCAGTGCCCTTTAAGACAAATGCAATTAACTCATTTATTCCTAAACAGCAGAGTCATTTGACATATGACAGAGGAGTCACTGAAAGCCCTCAGAAATTGCTCTGCCTTCAAGTACTTGTGACATTGAACTGGAGGGGAGCAGCCTCAGTATTAAAAGGGAGCAGAACCTCTAACTACAGGATTTTAATTGTGGCTCAGTACAGCTCAGTTATTTATTGTACAACAGGAGAAACCAAGTCAGGGGTGCCTCTGTCACAGTTACCTGGGTGTGAAGACCTGTAGGTGAAAAGCCAGCAAGTACCACAGAGGGACAGCAGATGTGTTCTGGATTCTCTGGTCTGTGCTTTAAGGAAAGCTATGCTGTATTTCCTGGAATCACAACGGATTGTTGTCTGTGCCCACCTGTTAGAACTTACATATTCCACGTTCTTGTATTCCCATTGAACGTGAGCATTCTGGTCTCAGTATCGTATTTTGGTATAGATGTGATTTCCCAGCCTGAAGGCCACCATGCCCAACCCTTCCAGCCACAGGCCTGCTCTTCATGGATGCACATCCTTTACAGGTTGGTTTCATCAGGCTCTCCAAGTGCTTTCTGCTGCTCACAATCAGATCTGCCACACTCCTGAGCACAGCTGATTAAGAAATCTGATTCTTTATCCTCTGCTGTGATTTTTACTTCAGAACACTTTTACCAGCTTAAAACCCCCCTAGTTTCTGGAAGGAGAACAGCTACCTGCGGCATACTTCCCCAAGCGATTTAACTGAAGCCACACTTCTTGAATTAGAAGTGCACTCCTCACCTGTTGAATTTCACAAATGTCTCAAACCAGCCACACAACCCCTGAGAATGAAAGATCACAGCTGCATAGTGGGTCAGCACCAAACTTAGGAAATCTACATAGATAAATATATAAATATATATAGATAAATATATACGCAACATCTCTGTCTATGTTACACTCCCACAGCACCAGCACTTTAAGATGCATCAAATACTCTGCCTTTTGAATGTGAGTTCCTTTCCTGGAAATAAAAGATCAGCACAAGTCACTAAATTCACTTTTAAAAATACTTTATTTTTTTAAAACCATTAAGGCAAAACTGTGTTTCAAATTAAGTTGGTTTACATTCAGTCTGAAAAGATTACTTTTTTTAAAGCACATAGGTTCCTACCAGTCTCTATACAAACACTGTGAATTCAACCTCTTATTTTCAAAGAAGGTGGAATAAAATCAGAAAGTAAAAAAGAAAAAAAATAAATGTTTAGTTCAAGTTTTTTCATCCTAGATCAGTAGGCTGGTAACGTTTGAGAATGCATCATGTTTACCTAATGTAAATTTTACATTCACAAGTGCAAGATATGTTGTCTTTCCTAAAAATCCCTGCAAGACCAGGGCTTCCATTCATCCTTGGAAGTGTCATTTGCATTGTTCTGACAGAAAGAAACTTGGGAACTTGGCTTGAATGAGTGGTTTTTACTGGGAAACAAGCATTAGGTTTGACCACTCCTTGCAAGAAATGTCTGCTCTTTCTACGTTCTGTATTTCCTGTAGTAAAATGTACCCCAAACCTCCTAAAAACAGGGGACTGGAAACAATGAGCTGTTTTATTTTCTCTTTAGTATTGATATGTTGATTTCATTAACCACTTGTTAGCTCTAGTGATTGGGGTTTGGCAACATGAAGAACGCTGTGCTTTTTTTGAGTCCTACCAGATAACAGACCACTCAAGACATGAGGGAGGGCTTTAACATCACAGCACACTGGAGCTGTGGTGCTGCATTCCTAGGGAAAGTTCTGAGCAACCATTTGGGAGAGCTGTGAGACAGCAGAAGCTGCTAACCCAGCTGAGAGGGGCTCTGGGGCACATCCACGATACTGAAATGTTGGTGAGGTTGTTATTCCTAAAGAAGGGACTAAACCATACATGTTCCTCCTCTCCCAAAGGGCCAAGCAGGAGCACAACGCAGGACTTGTGTCTTGCCAGTATTCCAGTGGGTCAGGATTTTCCCACCCTGCCAATCTTTCTTCTTTGGAGTGCAAAGAATGCCATGACACTCCTTGCATGGAGCATAAGGCTGGGGTCTTTACCACCATAGGGATGATGGTGTCTGCATATCCAACCTGAGAAAATACACCAAAATACTGAAAAACAACTTCCAGTACCTTATGCTTGATCTGGCAGTCCTTATTTAAGGTCCAGCCTGTAATCAGGTTAGTCCCTTCCGTGCATGGTGCCTGTCCCCTGGCAGAGGCAGCTCATCTGAAATTGAGGTCCTTGCAACAGGAATTCTGTTTCGACACATCCTCAGCAATGGAATCTGACAAGATTGACTGATGCAATAAAGGAGCTCAAGAAAAAAAACCCAACAACAACCCAGCTTCAAAAGCAGAAAAAGACTTAAAAACCCTGTAAGCACAATAGAGAAAAGAAAGGAGGAAACAGCCTTCCTTAGGGTGGCTCAGTTACACGCTGGGACTGTGTTGTGTGAAGGAAGTGGCTGCAGGTCAGCACGGGGAAGTCCAGCAGAGCTTTAACAAACATGACACAAACACCTCAGGAGACACCATACCTGTATGATGAAGTGAAAATGCCGAATTGCAGCAATTTGAGGAAATAAAATGTTCTCTGTTACAAATAAAAAGCAGTTAAGTACAAATGATTGCTAGAACATTTGTCATAGATTGTGCTTGTGATAGCTGCTGTGCTTGGATTACAGCAGAATAAAAGGTAGATACCTTTGCAAGGTACCTTTGTCCCTCTATCAGATCTCCTTAGCAGGATGCTGTAGGCACAGACTGTCACACCTGCATGCACAAGACAGGATCCCTGCGAGCAGACTCTGAACTCAGTTCTATTTAAAATCCCACAGGAACCAATAATGGCATTTCAACATTTTGTTTTGTGCTGCCAAGTCAGGTTTGAAAATACATCTACAAAAGCAGCAGCACCCTCAGGGCAGGTGGCAAGGAATAATCCTGAGTACATGTTGTTATTCCCGGGGAGCCATGAGTCAGTACCTCAGGAAATACCAGCACATGCTTCTTTTTAGCTGTTTTCAAAGGAAAACCAGCTACCATGCTGCAGAACAAAGATGAACTCAGTTCTACACACCATCTTTCACACTGGTGAACTTGAGTTAAAACCTCGATTTTGGGATTGCAGCTCTTCTTCAACTAGACTTGCTTTTATTAAAATTAAATAAAAGGAAGTCTATGTTCTGTGTGAAAATATATTTTAAAGTTTTGTTACAACTGTCAACACCAAGCACTGATAACTTGCAGAATTTGTGATAGTTCTTCACAAATGATACAGCAATAAAGACCAGACAGGAATAAATAGCAATTTGTCTTTGATATCAGCCCCTTTATCCCTAGCCCATAAAATACTTCCTCACTGTACAAAGGGTTCACAAGATAAAGTATGTAACAAATATTTAAATTAAATAATTTACACATTTTTCTTTAAGCACCTCTGTAATTAATTTAGTGCGAGTTTACTCCTTGCAATTATATTCTTGTATTTTACAAATCGAAACATGAAGAAATGGTATTACATTAAATTAAAAAAATCCCACAACACATAAGAATATCAATAATCTTAGATCAAACCCACATATAATTTAAATCTCTAGTAGAAGAAGGATAATAAAGCTGATTAAACCTCGATACAAAAATTATATGCAACTGATTATCAGAAAGCACTTGGGACAGAAGCAAGCACCACACACCACGCTCCACCTGACATTCCAGCACTTCCTAAAGGACAAGGGGTTTCTGAGAAGGACCGTTATTTGTGAGACCTTATGCTTGAACAGCATCACAACAGCTGCCAAATGCATTTGTTAAATGCAGCTGCAGATTCCCAGCTAAGTCACAGGGAGCTTTTCAGGACAGGCTGAAGCTGTTCCCCTGCAGCCACAGCAGGGTCTTCCCCAACTGCTCTGCCTGAGACGGGGCCTAAGCTTGTCCAGGCCTTCCTTTAGAAAAAAAGGAGGAAATTCAAACCCAATCATATGTGACCCAGCTCTCGTGATGAATAAATCTCCCCGAGTTTCAGCGGTTTGAACAAACAAACAAATGTTTAGATGCTTATTGTAAGCTCTTTGAAGTGCAGCCCTGTGCCAGTTCTCCCATGAGAACGGGCTTAGTGCAACCGCCGGGATTTCCCAAATCTGCGAGGGGCAGGAATAGTGCACAGCTCTGCTCCCTGGCAACACTTCAGCTCTGCAGCAGCTGCTGGAGACAAGGCACAAAGGCGCATGGAAATGGCCATTCACACAAAACATGGGTTCTTTGCATGCGACTAAAGATGCAGTTTCTCTAAGTGGAAACTTTTCCTATCACGTGGCAATTCGTGTTCCCGAAAAAGTGGGATCTGCAATTTAAAAAGGTACAAAGGAACTGATTTTTTTTTTTTTTAATGGCAGCTTTAAAGAAAATATTTAAGGAGGAGAGAAGAATGAACATCATATTTCCCTAATGGCACAAAACATGTTTTTTCCCCTTCCCCTTTGACAAAAAGTACTTGGGGCACACCAATAAATAAATAAATAAGCCCCCAAACAATGCTCAAAAATCAGTAATCTGTAGGTTTGCTAAAGCTTCAGTCATACCATTCTTTTCCAGGGTATTTCTCTGTCCACCTGCTGTCTCTTGCCTTAAGCTGGTTGCTGACCAGAGTTCCTCTGTGCTACGACAGTAAAACAGGTTATGTTGATAAAAATCAGATCCAAACTGTACCTTACAAGCCAGTAAATCTTTAATACATTTTTAATCCTAGAATCTGATCACTTTATTTCCCTCCATGGATGGGGTACTCTGAAGTATTAGCTGATCTGCACATAGCGGAGATGCTGAAGTAATAGATCAGAAATAGATCTGAGACTAGTTCTGATTCCAAACTTAAAAAAATGGACACAAACTGAGTAATTTTAAAATCTCCTTGGCCAAAGCCTGTTGTAGTCACCTCCTGAAGGAGCAAATCCAATTCCTTAAAAGCATAATGTAGAAATGAAGGAGTTCTTTTGCCCATTAATTCTTGGGAATTGTCTGCCCAGGGCCACTCTTTGAAGTGACTGTGGGAATGTGCATGGGGCAGCAGTGTGGGCAGGGGAATCCACACAGAATTTTAGGCCATGTTAACATCTTGTTAATATTTCTGTAATTCAGAGATGTGTTCTTTTTTTTTCTTCTCATTAAACATCTGCAATTTAATTTAAAACTGAAATCAAACATTAGTGTCCAAGGAAGAAGTCAAAAATTGCTTTTCAAGTAACAAAAGTAACAAAAAAATTAGGCACTTTTCTCCTGCTGATAATTGAACCTTGTTACAAGCAACTGCCAAGATAGCTAAATGTTATGTCTTTCATTAAGTTACTCTTATTTTCAATCCTTTATAGTTTTGCTGAGAATTTCAGTTATTTATTATTAAATTTCCCATGTTTTTAAGTGTTTCACTGAAGTGTTTTAGCCACTTTTAAGAACAAAAGCAAGAAAAATTGTTGTTGTGCACACTGACTGTCTGATGTTCCTGAGAACCTACAGCACACCCAGACTATGGAATACAACTTTGAAATCTGCCCTTTGCAAAAATCTGAGCTTTAAGGAGAAAACATTTCAAGTTATCATTTTTTTTTTTTTAAGAAGATAAACTACCAGTTGGCTCCTAGAGTTTCAGAATATCAGAATGGCCGATATTTTGACAATTTTTGGTGTCAGCAATATTGCAGATCATGGCCTAAACCCCACAGCTCCTCAGTGAACCAGGGCTGGCTGGGAGAGTGAAGCAACAGCTTTCCTAAAATCCTCTCTTTATTTCTGAGGGCACACTGTGTGCTGCTCTGAGACACAAAAGGCAGCCCGTTTCTCATCTGAGGGTTCCTGGCAACTCCAGTCCTCTCTGATGGAAGTGTTTGAGGCCTGTTCTTCCTGCTGGCAACAGGGAAGGGGAGGAGGTTTTGTGCACATGCATTTACTGTTTCTATCCTGCCCTGGATGCTCACCAAATGTGAGCCCCGTGCTTCAACATTTTACACTGAATATACCTGACACTAAAACCTCTGCCCAGACAAACCCCAGGCTGCCTTTAAACCTGTAATTTATCCAGTGTCCAGCTGTGCCCCTGGGCGTGGAGAGAAAACAAGCACTGCCACAGAAACAGGAATCCCAGTGTGATGTTCTCACTTCATCCCTCAACCCTCGCAGTGAGGGAAGGTTCTGGTGTCTTCGAATGTGCTACAACAAAACAAGCACAAAGTGTCCTCCTGTGCCACTAAGAGCTTGGCTGCAGTGAAAATGCTGGGACTGACTCCTGAGACCTTGGTGTTATGAAACAGACTACAAAATTAGGAGGTAATAATGCAGAGTTACCATATCAAAGAAACAAAAAGAAAGAGAGATAAGAGTGCTTTGCATGCAGCTGGCACTTCTGGGCAGTACTCTGCGAAAAGAACCCACAAAGGGGCAAAGTCAGGCCATTTCCTTATGGTTTATTTTGCACCAGGAGAGGAGTAAGTACTGCTGTAAAAATCACTTTACTCTTAGGAACGTGATAAACTTACTCCCAACCGTGCTGCCTTTCATGCTACTGCACAGTCCAACACCTACAAACACTGCTCTTGGTCATATTGTCACCTCAGCCACAAGGCCAAAACCTGGTGAAATAAAAAAGCAAATATTTCTACTGACGGGGCCTAAGAAGGAACAGAAGGAAATATACCCAGGTGGGTAAAAAATGAAGCAGTGCATTCGTCAGGTACAAACAACTACACTGCCAAGACACTTGTCAAGGGCGAGGGTGCCTTTCCTATCCAATCATTCCTCTGGAGTCAGCTATCACTGCAATAGAATGCTGGGAAGTTGAAATTCTTCCTTTTTTTTTCTGATATAGGATCAGATTTTTCAGTCTTTCCAAAATTCTTGCTAATTCAAAATAGTATTTTTTATGCCAAAACTGCATCTTGAGCTATTACAAGTTCTCAAAAAATACAGGGTATATATTTTTTCATCAGCGGTATTCTGACATTTCCTTAAAAGACTTTTGAAAAAAAAAAAGTGTTCCATCACTTTATCATGTTTACTCTTCAAGAAACACCTGTTGGAGCATCTCTGCTGTATTTTAGATAATTCTTTGGATTTTATTTAATTTCATAAGAGAACCATCTTTTAAACATGCTAACCCTAAGTATGCCAATGTAACACTATATGAAGCTGAACATCATTTCATGGAATTAAAGCAGCAGTGGATCAAAGATCTTTCCCATTTTTTACAAGTGTATGGACAGCAATATCCAGCCATTTTCTACACCTAGACTGAGTGCTGTAAGAAAAAAAGTGTTAGCTGGTTCTCAGTAATTACCATTAGGCAAAAGTGCATCATCTTTTTGATTGTGCAGATACCTGGAAGGAAGGTGCTGAATTTGTTATTTTAATACTAAAGTGACTAAGCCAAGAGGAAATACAATTTTGTTCATTTCTGTTACTTAACATTCTGATTTATTATACAAATACGTATTCCTTACCAATCTTCAAATTTCCAAATAAAAGAACCATTGTAAGACACTTCATTGAGCACTCTGACCAGTGTTTTTATGCAGCACTCTTTCAAAAGAAGACAAAAGATCCCAAACCAAAAGAAGTGTAACACTCCAGTTCCCCAGTTTTAGATTTTGCCTGCTCTGGGCTGAGTGAACAGCACGAAACTGTTCAAGTAGTTTTGCTCCCATCTGTATTTCTCTGTCTTTAAATATTGTGGAAAAAAATTACTAAAAATCCTTAATACATATCCCTGTAGATTTCCTGTAGTAAAGGGTGTAAATGTGCATCAGATTCAGTCTTCTTGATTATCTGAACAAGCTGAGCGTGCTCTGTGACAAGCTGTCGGAGGTCAGCCATTTTTTGGAGAAGTTTTGGGAACAGGAAGATGTCATCAGGGTGGTTGGTTTGCAAGTGAAGTTTCAGTACATGCACAATGCTCTCCTGCATTTTTTCAATGTGTCCTACATTTACAAGACCAGGACGATCTGTTCTCAAAACAAGCAAAAGAACACATGTCATAATTTTGTAAGGATTCCTTAGAGTATTGTTAGTGGTAGAATTGAATCTTCAAGAGGATAAGAGCTTTTCCATTAAAGTTATTAATTCATGAGAGGGAAATAGGAACACCTCAGAGAACAAATATGTAATGCTTACCTCCACAGCAAATAATGGCAGCAACAAAAAGGGATATATCGCTATCATCCAAATCCAGTGCATTGAATTTCATGGCAAAGTCGAATTTGGGCTCCATGATGTCACAGAATGGCTTTCTCAGGCTTTTCAGGAACTCCCGGGTTATAAAGCCATTGCCATAGGCCACCAGCATCCCATCCTTGTTCATCACAGAGGCCAGCATGGCAAAGATGGCCTCGTACACTCCATACTTCAGCAGCGTCACCTGGTCGTTCAGGTCCAGGTTGGAGAAGCCAGGGATGGATTTGGCAAACTCTGTGAGTTCTGTCACAGTCTCTACAGACGTGCACTGGCAGCAGTGGAAGATCCGAACTTCTGCTTCCTTGTTCTGAATCCCATTGGCCACCAGTTTTGCCACCAGGGTCTTCTCTGCCATACATAAGGTATCCATATCGTGTATAACAAATGGCTACAGAGAAAAAAAACCCCACTAATTCAGTTACAAAATAATTAGTATTAGGTTATTAGTAATTTTTTTCCTCAAGAATAGGAATTTTGATAAACTTTAACTTCTGTGCTAATCAGGCTTCGATTATCAGCAAACCCTGAATTCTCTGTATTTCTCATCAAGACGAACAGTGTATGACAGAACTACAAACTGCAGCACCTAACAAGTGTGCTCTGCAAACAACAAAGCCAGCAGTCCAATGTAAAGATGCATGACGGATATTTAATTTAGCTTTATCTAACAGTGCCAGTGAGGCTCCAGCACTCCTGTGCTTAGTGTGCATATATCCATCTCAGAGCAAGTCCCAGAGGGGTCACAAAAGACTTGTATTACCTTCTCCAGAAGTCCAGGTTATTCTGCCTACATTCCTATCGATTCCTAAACTAACTACACTTGATGTACATCATGATGCTTTCCTGAAGTACCCTAGGGGGAATACAGACAGTCATTTCAATACAGGACAGCATATTCGCACAAGATTGTGAGCCCTGCACTACTCCTGTGTTTTACTGTCAGATTTTCACAGACCATGTCCCAGCTGTCCCAACTTTCTAGATGCAGTTGGTGCTGAGCCATTTCCAAACACAGAAGCCCACTAGAATGTCAGACCACACAAAATTTGGTCTTTTCCATAATCCCCTTTGCTTCAAAAGGTACATGCATTACAAACCGGTGAGCCACTCTCTTAAAGCATCACATCATAAGCAGCATTCAGACTTTCTTAAGAACAATCAGGACCCAAAAATATTTTGATACATATCTGCAGAGCAATAATCAAAACAAAGTAAAATCCACTAAATGAAAACAACCAACCCCAATGCTTCCCAGCCTAGCAAAGTCATGGCAACTGACCCTGAACAGCAATTTAGTTCCATACACACCAAGCACCTTCCCTGTGCTGATTTGCTCATCTCAGATTAAAAGCCAGGAGAAGCACATGGAAGTTCTGTCAGGAACTCATAGGATTCACTTGTTTCACTCAGAAAACTCTCCAACAGGTGAGTTTCCTATGGTTGTCCATTTCTAAATATTTATGGCTACTGCACATTCCATCTCACTCCAGCACAGTTATACAGAGCAGAACTTTCCATGGGAAAGTGGATATGAGTGAAAAGTAGGAAAGCAAGAAACCCAACACATCTCTAAACCCTTTAAAAGATGTAACCTATCTTTATTTTTTTAAATTTATCATTTCACTATGGAGAAAAGAGGTATGGCCGAGGACTTGGGAGCTAAATTAAAAAATGACACCTTGTCATCATGAAAACGACTTGTTCATTCTGGAATTAATTGTAGTGGTGCCAAAAATTAGGATTCACTGAAATCAGCTGTTAATGCACAATTCTGCAACAGGTGCGTTGCTAATGACAAGCCGTAAACCTCTTCTTCTAAAATTTGTTTTTCTGCTAAAAAGTCAAAAGAAAATTAAAATGTCTGTTTTTTCAAGAGATGGTAAAATAGTCTAAAACCCCTCTCCTCTTCCCTGCATATTGAAAAATTTGGAAGCAGCCTGTTTGTGACGTACTAGGGCTGGTTCTTCATTTATTTTTACATGCAGATTCACCCGGACACATGTGAGCTGGTCACTGTTGGCTGGTCAGTCGTGTGGCTGTGGCCACATGCAAATGCAAGAGCTGGGATGCAGAGCCCTAGGATCCATCCCAGCGTGTGTGGCACATGTTGGGCTTACAGTCCTGACACGTGGTGGCAACCACAAAAAGGAGTCTCTGCAGAAACCCACCCAGTGAGGACTTCAAGGTGGTATTTACTGCAGGCTCACATCAGCTTGTACCCCCTAAAATGTTTGATTTTACACATTCTTTAATCCAGTGAAAAGACTGGGATAATTCATGTGTCTGTCTCTCGAGGCAGAAAGCTGCAGGCTTGGCTAGACTAGACTACAGTAAGCCAAATTCCATAATGTAGGAGACAGCTTGCTTACAATTCTCACAACACTCATCCCCACACTTACATGGTTTTCATTGTGGCATATGTAAAACTGCTTCCCTGCAAATTTTTACTGAAACTGAAGTTGTTGGTAAAATAAGATGCTTATCTTCTACATAAAAGTAACAAAAATTACAGCAGAACTTAAATGAGTATGCATAAAGTGAAACAAGTGAGTCCTTACATCGATTCTACTCTCCCGTGTGCTACAGAACAAAAAGCAGTTTAGACCTTGGCTAAATTATCCTGAAAGAGAAATAACTTCTACAGCATCCATTGTGTCTTCACAACCTTGCTCGCTTCTGCCTTTCAAAGTAACCACAGAGTAAAGACCAGGAAGGCTGGGTGAGAAAATGGCCAGCACTGTCAACAAAAAATTACCGACTCAAGTTTTCTTTCCCCTCCTGCTATTAATATTGTTCTGATTAAAATAAAAGTCATGCAGAGTGCCTGTACACCCTAGAAGATAATAATATTTATCCTGGCATTTGTGACAAAAAAACCTTTTTCTTAAACTATCGTAATAGGAAATTACTTTTGAACCATTCCCCCATATCAAGAGGCATTCACATTCAGATGTCACTTCATTTTTGATTAAGAACCAATTTTTATTCCCTTGGTTGTTTATTACAATTTAAGCTTATGAGTTTCCACTTAAAAGTTCATCACCTGATGTTCCTAAAGCTTCTTACTATTCTGATAGTGGTTAAAAGCAACCATATTTACTACAGGTATTCTCTTTGAATATTCCATGTCTGTATTACCATGATATTTATTTTCTAAAAGATTTGCTAAAGTGTTTACCAAATTATTATAATCACCTTATGTACTTGCCAGCTTTAAAGGAACAGAAAGAATACTTACTGGATTGTTATTGGTTTTCCCTGCAAGGATGATTCTGGCTTTAACCTTGTTCATATTGAAGTTTTTCAGGTAAGCATCATGAATTCTTTTGGCAAGTGATTTAAGATCTGCCATTTCTGAATCTTCTACGTAATTTTCCCCTGTTAGAATTTCTGCTTTCAGCTTGGCCTTCTCAGACCTCGGCATTCGTCCAAAACGTATTGCTGATGGGAAGACATAATTGTGAAACAAACACGAATTATGCAGGGACTTAAACCTTTTACTGTTGCCGACTAGAGCAGGGAGACTTTTTGTTTAGAAAAACGAAGGTAGAGGTGAAGAAACCTCCTCCTTCCCAACACAGTCAGTGACTAACATGTCAAACTGAAGGAAATCAGATGTTTCAGAACACAAGCTGGTATCTGCAGTGAGCTAGAACACATTTCCCTTCTGCATCACCTAAACACTTGTATTTTCTTTTCTCCTTACTGAGTTCTACAGCTCCCAGTGTGAAACTCAAAGTCCGCCTTGGGAACTCTAAAAAAGCTGAGGAAACTCCTGCCAGGAGCTTGGCAGGAAGCACACACACCAGCTGGAGAGCTGCACTGGAGTCAGGTCTGAATCCCACTGCTGCCTCAAAACCTGTAGGGGCATCCAGTTCTTTATCCAACACATCTGTACTGCCAGAACCCCAGCCCAAAGACCTGGATTTACAGCTCAGAGGTTATAGCCAACAAAACCTCCTCTACACCCAGCACTCCCTGCTGCTTTCTCAACCAGTCCTTCACAGCTGGAGAGGAGAACAGCTGGAATATCCAGTCTAGCCATTAGGATATTCTTTTGAGAGGCAGGAGATGCATGTCTGAAACACCTCTCCTCTCCTGGTTTTCGGGCAAGTGCCATTCAGCTATAAAACGGGCATGTCCACATCTCTCTTCAGTTTCAAGCTAAACCAGCCCCATTTTACAGAGGGTCTTGCCCTTGGGAGGTGTGCAAGGGTTTGAGGTGGCTCATACAGCCAGGACAGGAGCTCACTGCCTAGGCTGAGCAATGCAGAGCCCGAGCAGCATCAGCCCTTCAGTGTGCCCAAGGCGTCTTCTCATGGCACAAGGAGGTGACTCTAGGTGTGATCTGAAATACAGCTGTGGGCTTCAATGGAAGTCCAGCAAGGAAAGCCTGTTTGGAATCTGGTGCTTCTCTCCCCTTAAGGGGGGGTCGTCACACGAATCTATTGGAGAAGTGGAGGAATACCTGCTCTAAACTGAAACTTGCAGTTTTAAGGTCACGGCTGTAAATTTAGTTCCAGCTCTTCCTGAGAAGTGCTGCCAGGAAGTTTGCAGTCATCCCCTTCCCTGCTGCCTCCCATGTGTTTGCTGCCATAAAACTGCAGCTACTCCCTTCAGCTGGAGCACAGGTGGCCACAGCAATTTTAGTAGGATGAAACAGCTTCCAATGGATGTTAATTCCTGCAGCCAGCACAGCTCCCTGCTCGGCTCCTGCCCCTGAGATGTCACTTTGTAGTGCAGCACACTTTTTGAGGGTGGTTATCCCCAGTCTTGCAGAGCCTATCAACCCTCTCCCAAGCGTCCCAGTCTCAGCCAAGGCTCTCCACAAGGGAGTCAGGCTTCTGCAGAACCAGAAAGTCAACTCTCCCACTGCCTCCTGCTGGGAACTCCAGACTACAGTGTCATCAGCAGCTTCCCCAACCATGTTCCCACCCCAGCTGTCCTGACTGCATAGTTTCCTCAGGAATTTGTCTCCTAACCCACAGCTTTTCACCTAGCCCAGCATTTTTACCTATTTCCACACTGCACCTGCCCCCAGGTTCAGCCTGGCCGGTATCAGAGCCATGCAGGGAAAGCAAACTACCATCATCTGGCCAAGTGAAATGTGCTTTCTCAGGGCTTGGCCTCTTCCTCCTCAGCCCTGTTGCCCAGCAAGCTACATCCTGCACAGAGAACTGCCTGTGGGTTGAGATTGGTCTGTCAGCCACGAGCTTACCAGCCTTATCTTACATCACCAGCACAAACAACAACACAGCTTTTAAACTGGGTATCTAGATGCTCTGAATTTTTACCATTCTGTTTAACAAACAACCCACCAGATTCCTGTTGCACAGTCAGCACAGACCTTTGCCCTCCCCCTCCACTTTCTGAACCATCTGCCCAAGAGCTGCTGCTCTGTAACCTGAAAAATAATGAAGGCTGCTTTCCTACAGATTTCTGTCCTACATCACTCCCCCTCACAATGAGGCAGTTGTTCTCCTCCTACTCCTCTACAAAACCCTGGATCAGAAATCTTCCAGGATTGAAATCTGTTTCAATGGGAGTACTGGTGCCAAAGTTCTGGGTGAAGGAAACAAATAAATGTACATTTACATGGACAAACTGACACCCAGCACAACTGTGTAAAGCTCGTAACAGCACATCTGGCAGCTCTGTATCAACTACGTGAACCCATCAGGGAAAAACATGTCCACCACCACCATCTATCCTGTAAAAAATCTGCGGTTCAACTTGTGTGTAGGATAAAAACACTATCCAAGTGCCTGCTTCCAGCAGCAGGCTCTGGGTAGGAACAAACGAATTAAGGGCACTCTTACCTACCATTATGTGACATTCCAACTGAAAGGCACTTTTGAAAACGACAGTACTGGCACTTATTACGATTTTTTTTCTGAATTTTGCAGTTGCGATCACATTTATCATAGATGAGTTTTAAACGAATTGTTCTTCTAAAAAAGCCCTATAAAAAGTTCAAAAAAACAATATGTAAAATTAATGAATGTTGACTACTAAGCTTCAGTCATATAGGTGTTTTTCTTTTCTTTCACTGTTTACTGATGTCACCAAACGATACACTGGACAGGTACACAACACCTGTCCAGAAGTACAAATCCACGCAGTGTTGTGTCTGAGGGCATGCAGAGAACGGAGAACATGGAAAGAGGGAGTAGCTCTCAGCCCTGTTTCTTGGAAAGGAACCAAGAACCCAAAGAACCTGAGCAGATTTGTGCTTAAAGATGAAGCAAAACAGTCACATGTTGCTCTTTTACCCAGTCCCTTAGCATCCTCTGTTGGAATAATCCCTCATTTTTCACACAGTGAAACCAGAATTAACAAAATGAGCCCCTCTTTCCTTCACCCAGCAAATGAGAGGGACGTGAGAGCACAGCAGGGAGTGCAGAAGAGCCAGGCACACAGTGCTGAGCACTGCAGAACAGCCTGTACCTCCACAGCTCTTCCCACAACGTCCCCAGTCTGCAGTGCAAGGTTGGTCACACAGGGCCAGACCACAGGGCCAGCAAACCCAGAGACATGGCAGCATCTGGTGTCACATCACAGAGCAATGTGTCATTTAGGCTGTGGGACCCACCTGGCTAGGGACTGGTTCCCCATCCCTAACTGATATTCTGGATTATTCCGCAAGATTTATATTCAAATGATCACATTCTGACGTGGTGCATGAAAGAAAACTGTACACAAACACCATTATTTCTCTCCTATTGCATTGTAATACAGAAAAAAATGCAAAACTAAAACATTAGAGGAAAAAGAAAAGAATCTTGTAATTCATGGGCCATATCATCCCAAAACTTATGCATTAATGATAAGAGTAATTTGCCCCAGAAACGTGCCCAGGCCCCAGAACTACAAGAGGTACAATACTGAGTGATTCAGGAGAATGTGGTGAAGATGAGAAATTCAGGATTTGTTACTGTTATACCAGGAATGTAGCAGACTGGCATACTCCTCCCAGCTGTGCCCCCAACACAAATAAAACACTAGTGGAGCAAGAAGGCTTTGATTTTTTTGGGTCACAATTAAGTGTTTTGCTTTAGTATTTCACTAACTATACCCAGAAGAGCAGCATTAAAATAATTTTTGTGAATTGCTCCTGCTTGACGAAGGTTTGGTATTGAGTTATGGTATCTGAACAGCTTACTTCAGAAAAAACATCACAGATAAGTTTATTATTTCAATAATTGTAATGGCTAGAACTATAGTAATGAAACGTTTATGTACCAAATGTTTATCTTCATATTACCCCATAAACAAAGCAACACGATTTAGGTTCTTAAGAGGAAAATTATGACTGTACCTTACAACCTTCACAAGCATGCACTCCATAATGGTAGCCTGAGGCTTTATCCCCACAAATTCTACATTCAATGTTTAATGCTCCACTGGGTGATTCATCTATGCTACCTGGAGCTGTGGCAAAATTAATGGATGAAGGACTGGATGCTGGTGAAAGGGTGTCTAAAAAAAAACAAAAGGAACACTTCATAAATACTTTACTATCAAGATTGATACAATTTCTGTACTAAAAGCACACAAAATAGGAGCTTATTCTAAAAAATAATCTTGAGTTAATAGTCATTAAGTGAACTAAGGATTCGACCGTAAGTCTTTGAAGAGTAATTCACATTACCAGTGCAAACACACACAACATACAGGGCCCCCCAGACCTTTGAAGATCTACTCAGCTTTAAATGATGATCTAAACTGAGGCCTAAAAAGCAGATGGGCAAGTCCTGCACATCAGTAGAAAGGCTGAACAGATATTAAAAGGAAGGTAACACAAAAGTAACTGAAATAGTCCAGCTCAAATATTTTATGTTTGGCTTACAATGGGAAAAGCATTTCTGAATTGTACAATGAAATAAACTTGCCAGACGTGCTACCAGCTGATGAACACATTACAAAACAAACATATTCCAACCTTAATTATTTCAATTAATATTTCCACCTTGTTTGAGGAAAATATTTTCTGGGGCCAGAATTTCTCTTATCTTCCATCTTGCGACTTGCACCACAAGACTTCAGCAAATTAATGGGTGTGTTATTTTAACAGACAGATTAAGAAACACTCATGAATGTAGGTCAGCAAGTATTACATTGGGAAAAACCTTGGCACACAACTCGGAGTCAGCACTGCCAGCACTGCCAAGCCCACAGGCATCAGAGTCATCAAAAACAGCCTAAACACCAGGATTTTTTTAAAGTGTGATTTCTTTTTACTTGCCTTATGGAATTTGAGCCTTGGAAGTTTACATTTTGCATGTTCTCTAACCACAACAGTAGCACCTTTTGCAGTGAACACTCACTGAGGAGGTGGCACTAGAAGCTGACCTAAGCTGTTGTAGGCCTTGTACACACAAACACTGAAATAATTGTAAAACCTCCTGTTGTCTGAAGGACTATGCTATAAACACAAACACACAGATATAAAGCACATCGTAATTTTCCTGTACGAGGCATCATCTGATGAGGAGGTCTGCAACCAAAAGGGAACCAAGCCACAGTTCTACAAGTCCTCCTTGGCCAGCAGTGCCAAGAGGAAGCTCTCCCTGTTCCCCTCAAAGCCCACACTGCTCATTTCAACTGCCTCAGTTCTATCACTGCAGGTTTGCTAAGGGGAAACAGGGGTCACAGGCTGGGAATCCATTGAAAGGAAGAACCTCCCAAGACAAAAAATAATGCAAACCAACCAAAAAGTTAATAGTAAACTACTTCAAATGGCTCTGCTGCTGCAAGATTTGCAAACCCACAGATTCAACAGGAAAACCTTACTGACATCACCACAGTGTCCCACACCACTGCAGTGACTCCCATTCTAATCTCCCAAATAAAGCCTCCCACAAAGATCTTTGACTAAAGACTGTGTAACTTTATGTTAGTCATTTTTCAGTGATATTTGTCTAGTATATTAACTTTAGCCTTAAATATTTTAAGACCATGCCATAATAAGCTCATATACTTCTAGTGTCACTTCATTATAAACAATAATTATTACATTGAAGTTTTTAATGTCTCTCCTTCTATTTCTAAAAGAAAGTTTTATGTTAAACCAAAATTCTCTTACCTGTTATAACTGATCCATCAGATCCTGGACCATTTCCCAGTGACTGGAACTCTGTTAAACTTAAAGCTCCAGAACTATCATCACCTAGAGACTGGGAGAGGTCTTGAATGTTCTCCATATCTTGCAGGAACTCTCCAGATAAAGGGCTGTCTATGTCCTCCTCCTCCAAGGGAGTAAGGGGATAGAGCTGGTTTTCAGTGTCCACCATTTTGATCAAGTAGAGCAGTCACTTAAACTTCTTTAGCCTGGTGAAAGAAAATTTTTTTAAAAATCAGATTTAAAAAAAAAATATTTGAGCCACTTGCAGCACAGTGAAAACAGGAACTGTAATCCAATAGTGAAATATTATACAACGTTCTGTTGCTCTGGAAGCTTTATGCAACGTGAATCATCAACAGCACAGGGTGGGGAAAATTCCCCAAAAAGACTTCATTATGAATGAAAGTTGTGACAAGATCAATCTGTGGATTGCTGTTTTCCCTCCATTGATGAGAAAAGTGTTTCTGTAGAAGGCACCACGCACTTCCCATCAAAATTTAAAGAAAAATAACCAACATCAATATTCCATGAGATGCTGTCACTATCCTAACTTGCCATCCCATTCTACAAAGACCATTAGTACAGATCTATTTGCCCAACTTCTTTGAAACAGGATAGTTTTAACTAAAACGGAAAGCAAGTTTTGTATCACACAGTGCATCAAGCAAGAATAACTAGGAGACTAAGGATGGGAATTTATCCATGATTTCTGACACCAGCTGCAGACAACAGGTATGTATGTTACTGTACCATGCTGTTGCTTCCTCATCCCTGGAAGTGTTCAAGGCCGGGTTGGATTCTTTAGGGATGCACGGTCCCACACCCAAGGAAAATGGCACAGAGTACTGCAGAATATCTGACAAAGATTTTATTGCTAAACCTCCTGCATGCACTCAGAACAACGTTTGCAATCTCATGAAGACTCCAGAGGAATTCTGCAGATGAAGAGCCCCTTACAAAACATTACTTTCACAAAGAAAGAAAAAGAATCAACTGCAAACACTTCAGGTTCACATCATCTGTTATTCTCTGCCAATACTTTCAAAGTTGAAGGTCTCTGTACAATTTCTCTGTAGAGGCAACATAAATAAGTCCAGTAACACCTGGAACTAACTGTGCTATTTGCTCTTAGTTATCTACCAAAGTCCCTGACACAACCAGAACATAAACTGAGAAATGAGAAATCACTTGTGTCTATTTGTGAGAACAAAGTTAAATTGCCACCCCTGTGATGCAGCTATTTTGTGATGAGGAAAAAAAGTGTAGGGAAACCTTAGTGTACATTGGTTTTTGCAATGACAGCTGAGAATAACTGTTTTCCAGCATTCCAAAGGAGACTACCAAATTTGTCTCCCTAAATCAGCAAAAAAGAGAAGAAAGGAATGGCAAAGCATATGATTGGCACTGCTCCTCCAGTGTGCTCTTCATGAAGTTCTCCTGGGCTAAACCACTTGTTCAGAGCACAGAAATATTATATTCCTCTGCAAAACTCTGCCCCAGGATAGGTGGGGAGGCTCCAGTAGGCACTGGGATTCTTGTACCCAGTGTTCCCTACTGAATCACCCACATCTCCCCAAGGATCACTTCTTCATCAAGCACAAGTATTTTTGAAAGGTTAAGTGAACACTGAAGTGTACCTTCAAGCAAAACAGGCATCATCTGACAGGAAAGCAAAGGAAAGGCTTGAGAGCTGACCTCTGAACAGGGCAACAGCTGCCGGGTATCACCCCAATGGCACTACATGTTTCCATATTTACAATCAATATGTAATATTCAGCAGCATTTTTAGCTAAATGTCTATAAAAACAACCTAACAGCTAGTGAAACATAAATGGAGTGCTTCTTGTTTTAACTATTAAATGACATACCCTTTTGTACTTTCAAACACTACAAGCAAATTACAGCTGCTTAATCATTAGAGCTCTTGTCAATGATTAACTGGTACCTTAGCAAGCATGGCGACAACACAACCATTTCGGAAGGCTTTCAAAATATACCAATATTTACAATACTGAATTTTGTTTTCTTTTTAATAAGCACAGAAAATCTTTAAGTAGCATGTCTAGTATTCATGCAGTGAACTGAACTGCCTTCTGGCTTCTCTGTTGTTTTGTGCATGTTTTCACATGCATATACTTTCATTGGCAGGCTTCACAGAATATGCATTGATCCTTGCTTGAACGAGAAGAGCTTCTAAAATAAAATTGTAATGAGTATGAAGTTCATTTAATATTCACAGAGAGTATTTTGCTTTACAAAAAGCCCTGTACATGTTACAACAGAAGATGCAGTAGCTGCAGCATGATGACTCCACTCAAAGATCTGTGTCTTTTAAGTGTTTACAAAAATTCTATGCCACAGAGACATTTACAGATGATTTTCTCGCTGTCCCATACAATACCTTAGTGTCCATAACCCCTTTCCTACCCCCACATAACAGACAGAAACTGAAAACAAGAGAATAGAACATAGAAAATTAAGGATGCAATTTCATGTAATCATGGTTTTAGGATTAAGCAGGTTTTACTGGTGCTCTCTCACATCCTGTTATCTCTGAAATATGTCTGTTTTCAAAAGAAGTCCTTTCCCCCCACAACCACACTGTGAATATTCACTGAGTAACTTACCTATAAACTTGAAACAGGTCTCAAAGAAATCAGATTCTTAAAGAAAAATACCTAATCCTGCAGCTATTGGTTATTTGCTTCATTTTTGGAAAGGGATGGAGGGATACCAAACCCTCAGCCCTCCCACATTTAATACTTGCCACAGCAGGGATGATTCCTGTAAGGAAACAGGTCTCTGAGATGCAAAGGTCTCTGGGAAGCAGTAACAAAGTTTGAACTCACTGCATAAACAAATTGATCGTGTAAAGGGCTTGCTTGCAAATACCAAGGTTAGAGTTGAAACAATCATTACCTCCAGGTCATTTTGGGAGTGCTGGGGCTGAAAACAGCACATGTAGAACTAGTGATTGCAAGAGATACTTTTAGAAAACTTTGGTGGATAGGAAGAGCCTTGAATATGTAAGCTGCAGGATATTTCCAATATCCTGATTCAACACAATAAAACTCATGGAAAATAAAATTTGGTACCTAAAATGTTACATCCAGACTTTACGTGGGAAAAGATGCCTATTTTCTCCTCTACCATGTGACAACTGGTTCAGTTTTCATAGCTTGTAACCTTACATACTAGCAATATTTTGTATTTTAAAAAGCATTAAGAATCTAAGACAAAGAGAATTTGTGTGTGATGAAAAATTTTTGTAAGCCACCCCTTCATCAACTGCCAGTTGCACGCCTCTCTGCCAAAAAAAAACCACACAGAAAAACTTCATCTTTCTTCCCTGCACTCAGCTGTACTCCAAGATACCATACGCAAATTACAAGTATCCTTGCCTTTAAAAGAAATCAAAATTCACATATCCTAATTTTGAAAATTGATAGCACAGTTGTAAAGTTAGGATCTTAAAAGTTATCAAATGAAAAATTCCACACAACCTTGACTCCTGTTCTCTCCCCAGTCCCATGGCAGAGGAGTGAGCAAGTGGGGCTTGGCTGTCACTTGGGGTTAAGCCAAAATGGTGAAAACAACAACAATGGGAATTTTTTTTTTTTGTTTTATATTACTCAGCCAAACCCCAGGAGAACTTACTGAACTCAGACGCTGCGGTTCTTTGGTCCCAGGATTTTCTGTCCTGCTGGATTTTAAATGACATTGGCTAGTGCATATTACAGATAATTATCTCTGAGCAGGACCACTCATCACCCTTTTAAATGTGACTTTCCTGCCTTAAACTATTCAGCTGCTTTCTAGACCTTCAAGATTAATACTCACAATTTCCTCCAATGCTTCCTTTCACTTATGTAACACATTCATTATACACTAAATAGTTCTAAAAATTGTTTGTTTTGCCAAAATTACTGTTTAAGAAGTAACTAATAACAGGACAGCAACAAAACCATTCAGGAGATAATGAAACGATTTATTTCCAACATCATGCCCTCTCACTTTCACACAACAGAAGCAGTTACTAACGGAGAAAAAAATTACAAAGTGGAAATTAATTTTCAGCAAACAGAAATAAGAGAGGTAATTCATCTCTCCTAATGTCAAACAGCTCACTTAGCATGTTTGGGTTGAGTGGAGCTCAGTGGAATTTCCAGAGCCATGACTGATCTTTGAGGCCATGATTACACGCTAAAAATGTGGTAGTTTTCAATCAGATCACTTCCCCGACCCAGGTCACTGCAAAGCCTTACAAATATTAGTGCTGGCTCGTTGGAGGTAGCAGGAAAAAGCAGCTGGGAAGGGGGATACACGTGCCGCATGGCCAACAAATAACTGTGCACGTGAGGCTGCATCTCCTCTGCAGAACCCAGTGACTGTGGGGGCAGGCTGGCTCTGCAAACCAGGCACTTGCACTGCCTGCAGGGAAGAAGGCAATGCCTCCTCAGTCTCCTGTGAGAGGTGAAAACTTTACAGATCAGACAGCACCTCTATTAGATGAAGTGGTACTATCATCTTTTGGCCATGGAACTGCCGTGTGCACATCCCACGGGTACTCACCATCCTTCCAGCAGTAAAACTCCCACCAAAATCCAGCAAATGGAAGATACAGCCATTTACTCTGAGCTGACACAACATGCTCCAATAAATAAATAAGTAACTAAAATAAAATTATACTTCCAGTGCCGGAAACTCAAGCTGAGAGCAGAATCTAGCTCAAAAAAAGCCTTCAGCTGCTTGTAATGAATAAAACAACATTCTGGCATCAAATGGCTTTCCAATGGAGAATTTGAAATTCAACAAGAACCTGGTAACTAGGAACTCTGTTCAGAACACTTTACATCTACACTGGCTCCATATTAGACCAGAAAATAGATTTCACCATATTTCATCCACATTAGATTAGTCAACCTCTAGCAGACACCTCAATTCCAGATGTAAAGGAACACCACAGCTCCCAGTTATCAGACCAGTAAGATCTGAAGCCTTGGTTTAAATTAGCCCCTGCAATCCCTTTAACAACAGCAGCCAGATTTGGTTTCATCAGCAACGGGACAGGAAGGTTTTGCAACCTTGGCCTGCAGGCTCCAAAGACAAGACTTACAGGTCTATCACCACACGTTTACACCTCTCTGCAGTCATGCTTGCATTCTTCCACATAAATGGATATATCAAACATGGCATTACTCAAATTTGCACCAAGGTCCCTCTGATAAAAGGAAAATTTCATATTGTAAAGAGTGGAGATTGAGCTGCTGTTTGAACTGCCTTCAAGCTCAAATAGGTTCAACTCTGCACAGAATACCAATATGATTTTGAGATTTTTTGGTTGGTTTGGGTTTTTTTTCCCTCTTCCAATTGTGAGTTTTCATATCCAAAAAGTAAATGCTTCAGAGGTTTCTGTAATTGGAAATAGGAGGACACGACTTTTCTTTCTAATGAATGTTGAACTGAAACCAAAGTCAGAAGTAGCTGTACGTCAAGGCAGAGCTTTCAAATCTCTTTTAAACCTGTGTCTGCTGAATCCTTTAAAGAGACGTCTAGTCAGGACTTCAGTATAAAGTCAGTAGTAATATTAATTAACAAACTAAATACTACTACACTGGCGTTATTTGCAATGTATAATGTTCTTCCTTTTCCTATTTTCTTCAAGAAGTGTTTTTTGAGGGGCCTTTGTTGCTTTGGTTTTTTTGTTTTGGGGGTTTTTTTAGCTGGTTGGTTGCTTCACATGTTTTCTAGGTTTTTGTATTTTTTAAACCACATTATAACCCAGTCTGACCTTTAGATGATTCCAAAACCAAGCAAGAACTGTCAAAGACTCAAGGAGAAAACTTGTTAAAGTCTGTTGTCTTGCTTCAACTTTTATAGTCCAGATGCACAGAAGGCCTGAAAAACTCACCATTTGTAATTGTGTGCCTGTTTCCATTTTTATAGTCAATAATGAGCTTTGACACATGGCTCAGAACTGACTACAGGCTTAATCTATAGAATAAATATACTACTGTTAACATAGGTTTAAATAAATCTGCCTGGAAAACAGTATGAGGAAAGATTATTCAATTTAGTACACGAGTTGTTCATGCACTTAAAGCAGATATTCATACTGGAGTTCATAATTTTAGAGGCATTGCCATTGAAGAAAGTGCATTTTATTAACAAGAGATTCAAAAGGACAGTAAGACTCTCTTTTCTGTAAGAAACTAAGCCATGGCAACATCTTCAGAACCACTGTGTTATGGAGTGTGTGCTGAACACTTACATGTGCAGACCACAGCTGCTGAGAAGTGGAGCTCTGGTGCATCACTGAAGAGGCTGTTCTGTGTCCACGCACATCAAAAGCTGGGATTTGATTTATGGTTGATATTTGAACCAAGGAGGGGTCACATTCAGACGAACACGACATACATGTATTTGCTATTTGATCCCAGATCCAAGGTCACGTTCACACAAATGTGTCATCTGAGTATTTGCTTTATTTTTATTACCCCCTTGATGAACTCAAAGCTCTTTTACTTTCCCTCATGTGTCCCAAAAACTCTTTACCCATGTAGGTGGTGTGTCCCAAAAACTCCTTTCCCATTTACTTGGAAGTTGCCTGGTTTTTCTAAGTTTTGCAACACTGTACAAATGTCTGACCAGTTAATTACATAAACCAAGATTTTGAACTGATTAACAGTTAGGGACTCCTTAATTTCAGAAATCAGTGCTCATATTGAGGCTAAATCTGGTTGCATGGTATGGCCAGAATTAAGAGAATTAAGGAAAAGGAACAAACCAAAAGCCCCACAAAAACTGTCTTATGAACTGCATGCACAGATTAGCTGTCCTAAGACATTGTAAATTCTTTTTTTCTAAAATTAATACATTGAAGTAAGTTGGAGTGGTGAAGTCAAAGTGGATTACAACATGAACAGCATTTACAAAGAGCCCACACGTTTGCCCCAACTTGCTGCTCACTGGGAACTGGATCCTTAAGACTAAATTGGAATGTTGCAATTGTTTCCTTATACATGTGATTACTGCATCTCAGATTATGCAAAGTGCCTGCTCAACAATTTTCGAACTATACCCTGATATTCCACAAGGACCTCATTTGTTGAAGGATACAGACATCTGAGGGTAAAAGGCAAATAGAAATTGCAGTTTGGTGTGGTGCCTGAATGATTATCTCAAATATAATCAATTTCCGAAGTAAATAAAATGTAAGCTCCTTGCTAAGTCTCCTGCAAAGAACATCTTCACTACCTATAGTAAAAATAAACTTCATAGGGTAACAAATTACAGACATCTGTGCTACTAAAATTGTCAATTAAAATTATAATCTAATACATACAGAGGCAGTGCCAGGCAAAATTTTTGGCATATTGACTGTGCTGTTACATAAACCTTTCTCTCAGAAGATTTACTTGCTCACATGCTTGATAAAAAAAGAAAAACCCCAAAGGAAAAAAACCCACAAAAACCCAACATACATTACCGTTCTATCAGGAAAGATATAATAACTTTTACAAGCGTAACTGTCTAGTAACTCTTCCTAACAAATGAGAAAATTCAGACCTACTACATTTACGAAAAGGAGAAAATAAATTGCCACTAACTCAGTCAAACACACTTTGATGCACTTTGTGAAACTGATAGTATTTCAACAATCTTTAGGGTTCACGTATAAGTATGGATAACTTAAAATGTGTTCTTATAAACTAGGATATAAGAATCCCTTTTGTTTTATATCTGCAGAGCTTTATGTGTGATAGCAGTTGGTATCTATTGTTGATAATCCCTTATTGGCAGGACTGGCAGTAACACACTCTTTAGAAATTACAATCCTTGCTGTGTTATAAATAAAAATACTTGGCTTCAGCTGAAATTTCTAGTAAAAGAAAGGTAAGAAATAATTACCTGATCTTTTGTTCTCTCAGCATATTTAATATTCCTGTAGTATTTCAACCTTGATTATTCTTCAAGAGAAGAGCCAAGGTAAGTAGACCAAATGAGGTGAGAAAGCAATCCTGAAAATAGCTTTCATTATAGCACTTCTGGAGCATAACTCTCTTCCAAGACAGATCTGGACTTTTGCCTGCACCCCTGATCCCTCCATTTGTTTTTTCCAGCTCATTTTTGGTATTTGTTTTATATTCGCTAGAGTTTGTAGAACACACGAGTGTACAACAGCTGCTTGAAGCTACGTCAATACTTGGATCATTCCACAATTTTCCAGAGTCCCTCAATTTGACTCCTAATCACATACTTTATTAAGAAAAAGATAATTGGCTGTCCTTGCAATGGTGGTTAAATATTCACTTTGGCTGAGGATTTCTGAAATGTGAGCAAAAATACTGGTTCTTACGGACATCTTAGTGGCAACATTCTTCCTGAATAAAGAGCTATTGTTTTGGAACAATACTTACAATCTAAAAGGAGAGGAAAAAAAAAAAAGAAAAAGATAAATTAAAACTACTTATGCAAAAATTTGAAAGATGTGTGCTTACCATTATTGACTTAAGATTGTGAAAAGCTTCATTTGAGTCCTACCTGCCATCTGATGACAACTTAGGCCTTGCAACCCCCCATTTTTAGTCCACCTAGACAGATGCAACTTCTCCACCTGACAAATTCCCAGATTTTGCCACCCTGATCTCATTACAGAGGTCCTGCTCAGAAAAATTGAAATAAAAAACCCCACAACTTTGCATCTGCACCTTTTCCTGAAACAGCTCTCCTACTTATGACCAGCATTCCTTTTAAAAAGACATAAAGTCTCTCAGTTTTCTCTTTTCTTTTACAGCTTAAACTTCTACGCTTGGGCTCCTTCGTGTTTTGGCTTGGGACAAAAGTCCAGTTACTTTGGTATCTGAGGCTGCAACTTTTGCTTCAAAGAACAATAACAACAAAAAATATCTTTCTGCCTGAAGAATACCTCCTGTCAGTCTCTGGCACGCTCCCAATCCCAAATCTCAGGTTACAGTCCTTTTCAGTACTCTTTCAGGTGTCCCACCCCTCTCCTCCATCAACCAGATCAGCCCATCCCCAGATCACCTCCTTCACCCCTGGGGTCCTCCATCCTCCTATCTCAGCTCCTCCAGCATCTGCACAGCTGCACCCGCCTCACCATCTGCAAACCCTGCATGATTCATCACCAAACATAACAGACCATGATTATTCACTATTTGAAAAGCTACAGTGGAATTTACATCTGTTTCTGGAAGAGATTCAAGAAGCCTGAATTCGCCTTCTTAGCAGAGAACACCACCACTGTGTATTTTCAGTGGTTTTATTTCACTAAGAAACTTTATTCCCTTGTTCAGACACAATTACATGACTTATTTGATAAATTAAATTCAGCTTAGCAGAGGAATTTATATCCTTTAAAAAATAATGACCCTCAGACAAGATATTACAGATTTAGGCCCCTTCTGCTTGCAAGTGTCTTTTTGAAAATTGAGTAATTCCAATGGGCTAGCTTTCGTACTCTTCTAGCAGCACAAAAAAATCTAATGTCTTCTATAAATAGCACCTGAAGTTGTGTAGTTTACTTATTCCTAATTGTGCTACAATTTTACTCATTCCTTCAAAGTATTTTTACAGGCTCTTGTTGCTCAGCTATTACGTTTAAATAAATAAACAAATGAAACCTGCTAAAAATAAACTAACTTCAATTTAATGTCATGCCACAACTCAGAGTACCCAGAGTGGAATGTGAAACAAAATTCTTTCACTTTTTGTTGCTGGTTTGGTTTTGGTTTGGTTTCTTGTTAAGAAAAAAGCCTTCAGTTTTATTCTGACAATTCAGGCATCCCTAACCTTTACAAGTTTTTGTGATAAAGGTATCACACAAAACCAAAGTTTACACTGAACTAGCACTGCTGACAAGAGCCCTGGCAACAGGCATGAATGTAATTAATCTACATTTTTTGGCAAATGGACATCAAGTACTTGTACTTGCGAGCTCCTGACCTGTCAGATAGAGGATATACTTAGGACACATGACTTCACAGCTCTAAATCAGGTCACTCACTACAGTATGGAGATCACAAGCCTCACACTCCTGGGGGAGCAGAAACTGTCAAACCAGAACCAGTTATTTTCCTGCCTTATTTTCCCTGCTCATCCTCCATGACATGGAGGGTGTCTGGTGAGCAGTTTAACAGCAACACCAGCACTGCTGTCCATCTGCCACCCCATTCCTCCTTCCCACTCCTTCCAACCAAGGAAGCACCTGAACTGCACGAAGGTGGAACGAGTCCAGCCAAACAGCCAGGATAACAAAGCCTGTTTAAAAAGCCATGTGTGTATGTTCACATTCCAGTTTCACTTTACTTTTTGAGGCATTTTAGCTGGCTTGAACCAGAGTTTGAAAGAGCAGTTCTGGGGACACAGCACGCAGTCCCTCTGCAGAGCCCAGCTGAGTTACTGGCTGCAAATGAAGTTACCTTATGTGTTCATTCATACACACACACACCCCCTTGCCACATAAAAGAGAAATAAAATGAATGTCAGCTGCAAACGGAACAATTCTACATTATTACAGGATAATCACTATTAAATTTCCACAGGATTTATAATCTGCAACTCCTTGTACATTTGGTCAGAATTACAGCAGCTCAGGATGCTGAAAATCAAATGCCCAAAACACAGATTTAAGTTGACAGCTGTTTGAAAATCTTGGCCTGTTGATGCACAGCTACGCCTGTGTGGCAGCACAGAACAACATCCACAGCTGCTGCTTTATTCAGAGGCTTTCCTGTGCTGCTGTCTCTGACTCACACAGACACTAAAGCTGCTACCTGATTTGATCACACTGGCCTGCTCAACTGCACACAGCACATCTTCTGGCCTGAGGTGGGTAAGAATAAATACATTTCATTTATTTTATATATCTATCTATCTATCTGTATAATCTATACATCCAACAATTGTCACTATGACCTGTGGGCTGCAATTAACTGTGTTTTTAACATCAGAGTGTATGAATTAATTGGCAGCTGTCCTGGAGGATTCCTCAGCCCTGCTGCACACCATGCCACCAGGCACTGCCTGCTCACGAAGAGTCTCCAAAGCAGTCTCCTGACACAATACCACCTTCTCCCTCATCCTGCCCCTCAGATCCAAATGGTTCCATAGTATACCCCTCAGCCTTACTGCTCCAGGGAATGTTTTCCATACATGCTGAATGAAGATGGAAGAGGGTTTTGTTTTGTTTAATGGGAGCGTGCCACACCACTTCAATGTCATGTACTTTGTACCCTTCCTCCTGAAGCAGTAACACCACCAGCAGGTTAGGAAATGTCAGCAGCAACTCAAGTCTTCACTTTCAAACAGGTTTTGCAAACAGACAAAAAACTCTTCTTACCTTCTGCACACTCATGTTCAGTGGTTTGTTCTGTGATTTGTTAGATGAATCATTTCCCATAAATCATTATACAAAACAAAATAGGCATGTAGCACTTGTGTAACAAAAAGAAGAATGGCAATATGCAGGTAATAGAACCTACTCAGCATAACAGTGCTGGATGCATGGATATATACAACAGAACAGTAAGACCTGTCTCCACACCTTAATCACAGGCTGCAGAATAGTTTCAAATGACCCATTTTTATGATATTTGGGTTTTTGTTACATGTAAATAACATTAAATTATTGTGGTATCATTTTTTCACATAAAATACATCAAACTCTGAACAATTCACAACAATAAATTCTCTCAACTCCAGGATATTATACACTCAGAAATGAGTAAGGATTTACTCAACCAGCACACCAAACAGCAGCTCTGGTTTCCTACTACATACTCCTTAACAAAATGAAACAAACTAATGATATACAAAAACATGAAATACAAAAATATTGTGCTAACTCACTTTCACATGTATTTCAGCTGCCTAGAAACAAATGCCAAAGAACTGCATGACTTCAGTAGCTGCTCATTGCTCTGAATTCCTCAAGGCAGACACATTTTTGAGCATGTTTCTTTCACTATTTGGGAAGATTTAGTGAATAACTTCTCAGTTTATACATTTTAAAAAACCAAGATAGTACAGCACAATTTCTAGAAAGGGATAGGTAATTTGCCAAATGCTTGCCAATCTATCTCATACTCTTAGTGCTTCCACAGGCACGAGCCAACTTGAACTTAAAACAGTAAATTTAGATGAATACAGTACCACAGAACAAACTATGCCTCTTAGGTAGCTCACATCTTTCACTCTCCAAAGTAAAAAAAAAAATTTAACACCATGTGCATTTGAAGACACAGCAAAGACCCACACAAACTACTCATGTAACAACTTCAACCTCAGTCAGGATTAGAATGCCAATGAGTTGTAATTTACACTTTGTATTAATCTGTGCATGAGAAGTCCTTCACTGGACACAGAAATTACACTTCCTAGATACTTAAAGACACATGCAATGCACTTATTAATAAATATTGTTTCATAAGCAGAAACTATGAGAAGTGGTATGAGGAAGTGGAGTCAGATTTGGCAACATCTCAATGCCACATGCAATCTGGCCACACAACAATCTCCTCCAATCAATTTAATGTTTTTAAAACATATCACACACTTTGAGAGATTTTAGTTTTATTTTGAGGATAGCAATGATTTAGAGCCTAACCTTACCAGGTAAGTACTTTTTAATTCAGTGAAAAATTCAGCATTCTTCATAAAAAGTCATTCAATAATCAATTGTACAGACCTGGTCCTGTGAAATGCTCAGCATTCTACTTTTAAAATGTTAAGAATTTAGAATTCCACTGACTAACACCTAAGACAGCAGTAGATATCAGAATATAAGGAAGTTTTACTTACTGTGTTCTCCTGATTGTGCTACTATTTTCTGTTAATCAATTATATATTGGCACTACATGCTGAGATTGCTTTCCTTGTCAGTTGACTATCCATATTTCCTTGTCAGCTGACTATACATTAATCACTCTTTGCTGATACTCTACCTCAAATGTTTGTTTTTCTCCAGCTGTTCAAGAACACTGCCAAGATAGCTCCCAGTGCGTGTATGTACTCACCACTTCATGCATCCTGCAAGGCTGAAACAGAAGCTGTTTTCCAGAATCTCTTCCCTTTCCATTTCATGTGCACATTGGTGGTAACAAGTGGTTCTTCATCAATAAAAAGCTGCTGGCATTCTTTCTTAAAAAAATTAAAACAAAGAGTCAACAAAATTTCCGAAGGCTTACTGGACTGATTTTATATTGATATCATGTAATATAAGACTTTTAAAAAAGTATTTCTTTACGCTTCTTAAGAAAGAAAAAGCTGTCATTTCACTCAGGCTAAAATTATTTTTTAAATGACTAAGGCTGTTAATATGTCCCTAGTTTTATAGTAGGACCACACTGACATCTAGCTAACTAGGGAATATAGCTGGTATATCCCAGTATCGTTCTCATCTTTTCTTCTTCATACTAAAAAAATTAAAAACCACTCAACTGAGAACACCATAGTGAAAGCCCTGTGCTATTTTAATTATCTATTATAAAGCAAAACACTTTTACTCCTCAAGAGCATTCTCACAAATGCCCAAGTCTTTCTGTAGACAAACTTAGACTGGTTATGGTTTCCAAGATGCACACACAGTCCCATGAGATGTCTTTGCAATTGACCTTTATTTTGAGGGTTTACATCCCAAAGGAACAGATTTTGCTTTTATATACTTTATCAGGCCTGTTAAAAAAAAAAAAAAGCATACATAGCTATAAAACCCAAACAAATTAAAGATTCAGAGAGATTTTGAAAAAGCAGATTAAAAGAATTTAAAATTCAAAAATGCTGTAAGAAAATATGCTTGTGCATATAATAAATATTAATTCAACCTCATAAGTTTTCCAAGGTAAGTATGGTGTTCTTTTTCCCCTTGCAAAAATATGTGCAATAGAAGCAGAACGCAGAACCAAAATCTCATCAGGAAAGCTACAGAAAAGTAAAGAGAAGAACAGTGCTGTTTGCAATTTTGAAGTACAAGCTGCTTCTAAAAAGTTCTAAGAAAAATTATATTTCCATGCCCACTTTGGGACACCAGTGAGCATTATAATCCATTTTCTAGAGCAAGATGAATATCTTAGGCCATATATCCTACTCTCCTGTAGGACATTACCATCTCTAATATTTTTATAATAATCCACACAATACTTTTAGTGAAATATTAAAAGCATAACAACACAAAAATCACAACTGAAATGTAACCCTCTCTCCATGGTTTAAAACTCACGATACCCTTTATGAAGACTTCAGCATTAACAGAAAATGAAGACGTTAAAGAACTACTGAAAAGCAAGTGACAAAACCACAAGGTGTTTCCAACAGGTAGCCAAAACTCCCTGTGTACCTGACTGGAGAGGATGTCAGTCAATACCACGCATCAACACATTGATAAGAATGGTTTTTTGGACCACGCTAAGAGTTCCTTCCAAAGATGGGAAAAGACAGTGAGCATGCTGCCTGTGCAGCTCCCCAAACTCTGATAAGGTCTGCACACTCTCATCGTTCCAAAACACTACACTGCATTGCTTAAAATCCCCAAAGTTGCCCCCAAAATCAAGTAAAAGCTGCTGGCCGCTTGGTATCTCATGCCAGCTAACAAAGGTTATGATACTGGTTTAGTTTTGAGCAGACGTGTGACCACATCACATGAACCACAACTGCCCTCGGCTCCAGCATGAGACCAGGTAGCCAGCCTCAATGCTAAGTCAATGATTCAGAACCTACAAAAGAAACACTTTTTAGAGCTGATCCGTTTTGCTGCCTGCAAAGCAAATTTCAAAAAGTGATCAGTGCTAGATGCCACTGAGAAAGTCTGCGCATGTTCTGTAATACAAGGAGTTTGACCACGATTTTCCTTCACAACGAAACTTATGCAACGCCTTTATTAGTGCAGTACTACTAAGACACCCAATGCCAAAAGTGCCGAACATTATCATTCCAGATAATCCTGCGTGACGAATCCTGTGCTCATACTAATTCCATCGCGAGCTTGGGAACAGCTACCTGTGTCACTGAGCGAGACTGGGCCAATCTTCATATGAATACAAGGCAACACCTTTTCGCACTCCCTTCCATTATTGCTTCTGGAATGCTTCTTGAAAAGGGACCACCAAGGACTCACCAGACCACAGAAGCAAAACCCGGACTGACCCGGTACTCCATCCCAGGACAGAGGACCCTCCCCTGCCCAGCCGGCTGGGAACAGCACTGACTGAGCCAAGCCAACAGCGGGAACCTCCAAGCACGTACTTTCCGCCTGGTGCCCGAGTTCATTCCAGGTTAAGGGCAACCCAGATGTTCCATTCAGGAGACATGACAGTCGCGCAACAGCCGCCTGTGTGACAGGGCATTACCCCCTCCTCTGTTCCCCACCTCCAGCGCTCCGAAATCCCGCTCCCCCGGGACTTCCCGGGTGCCTCTTTACCTGCGCCGGCGCCGGGCCGGCTCTGCCCGTCCCGCAGCCCCCGGCCCCGGGTCCCGCAGCCGGCGGCCGGCGCCGAGCCGAGCGAGCAGCGGGAGCCGCTACAGCATCTCCCCGGGCCGGCTACCTCCTCCTGCGCGCCGCCGCCGCTCCGCCGAGCGCTTCACACCGCAGGGCCAGAGAGACAAGTAATAGCGAATAGCGAGGGAGGGGAGGAGAAGAAAGGACAGGTCATTAGCAAAGCCGCCGCCGCGTTAGCGAGGCGGGGGCGTCACCCAGCCCCGGGCGGGCGCTCCCGCCTCCTCCTGGAGCCCCGGCCGGGACGCGGGCACCGCGCGGGCGGGGGGCGGCCCTGAGGCAATACCGTGCATCGCTGCCGCGGGCTGCGCAGAGCCGGGCCGGGTCGCGTCCCCGGCTGCCGGCGGGGAAGGAGCGGGAACGGGAGCGGGAACGGGAAGGGAGCGGGAAGGGAGCGGGAGCGGGGCGGGAGCGGCCGGTGACAGGTCCCGGAAGTGAGGTCGGCACACACCTCCCGCCGCGGCCGCCCGCCATTGGCGGGGCCGGGGCGGCCCCGCTCCCCTCACACCCCTCCCTGCCCTCTCAGCCCTCACAGCTTTCACACCCCTCATCACTCGCCGTTCACTCAGTCCCTTCGCACCCTGATGGGGTCGAGCCCGAGACGCCGGGGTTTTCGGTCAGGGGCGAATAAAGCCCCGCCGGTCGGAGGGGCAGTGGTGGTGCCCAGGCATCGCTCTGCAAAAAAACTTTTCAAAATTATATAAATGTGTATTCGCCTTCATGTTTGTATTCCATTTGGGGATGAAAAAAAACCCCACACCAAAAAAATCGCCAGGAAACCCGCTTTATTACTGACCTGAGTAGTCAATGGCACAGTAGCACATGATTCTCTTCAGATGTTTCCAATGGGAAGTTGATTGGGGCCGAGGAGGGGAAGAAGGGCACTGTCTTGGGGCTCGGTCCCTCCTGCAGTGAGCACCACACTTAATTCCGTAAATTTCTCATAAATTCGGGTTAAGCACATGGCGTGGACACCGGAGCACTCAGTACAGGAACAACAGTAAAAGCCCCCAAAAGCATAGCTGATGGCCAGCCAGCAAAAGGCAATATTGACCGCGGAAAGCAGAAGCTAACTAAAGACCTCATACTGATTTTAAGCTTTTTCAGACTGTTTCAAACTGGTTCTAGTCACAGTTCGACTGCTCAACCACGAGTGCTGCTCCAAGGTCTGTCCCAAGCTGGGCCAACACCCAATGCCACAAGAACCAGTTGATTTAGCAGGTTAATTCCCAGGTTTAACACCTACGTATTTCTCCACAGCTGAGATGACATGGTACGCATGCAGGCTTTTGCCTGGGGAATATGCACGTTTTGAGGGATTTGCCACTGCTGCCAGTGAGAGGCATGCCAGGCTGACTAAGCTTTATCCTAGCTTTATCCACAGCTCATCTTGTCCTGACTCACGCACAAGCACTGTCCCAAAGGCAGTAAAAACGCAAAATATTTATTGGAGTTCAAAATGCGTTGTGGGTTGTTTCCTGTTTATGAGCTGTGGGCTCCCCAACCCACACCAAACGTGTAGCAAACTCGGTCTGCAGCGAGGAGGGATGTGTTACTCCAGGCAGGGAGGAGACCTCTCTTAATCACTGTTCTGGAAGTGTTTCTTATGAAGAACTTAGTTACGTTTTGTCCAGGAAAATGACTGGTGTTGCAGAAAGCATCTGCAGTGAAGGAGGAGAGTCTATTCCACACTTAAAATATTTACACAGGAGACTGTACTAATTCCTTTTGTACTGAAAGAGCTTTTAAAGTATACATTACTGACTGGATTGCTGGAAATTTGTATCACAGTTCAAATCTTAATCACACACTAAATATCATAAACATCCATTAGCTATTTAAATGTGCCAGCTTTTAGAAATCAGAAATTAGATTATTTACTAAGTCTTTAGCTGGAATAAGCTTTAATTAGTGTTATATTCTATTAATATGCAATAACCTTATTACAATTACAACAGCTTGGCAGTTGTGAAACAAGCAGCCAGATTAGTGCAGTTGTTGATTTTCCATCTTTCCAGTGGCCAGCTGGCTTTGTCAGCATTTCTATCACAAAACTTTTTCACTGGCAAAACAAAAATGCCTTTTCATTTATTTACAGGCCAGGTAAGGAGTCTCTCGTAACAGTTCTGCGGGAGCAGATAGGCAGCTCCAGGTCAGCACAGACTCATTCAGAAGTCTGGGATACAGAAAATGCCAGGAAAAATTGGCAGTGCCTTCACCACCCCCTCCAGCTACGGGTAGAAGGCAGGAAGTGGGCTGACCCTGTGCTCAAATATTTGCTGTGGTTTCTCTTGCTGATTTGATGATAGAGATTTTAACAGACAGCGGGCCTCGCTTTTGCTGGGTCATCATGACAGACTTTCCCTACAAAGTCCATATAGCCACAGAGCTTTCCCATTTGAGTGTTTATTTGGATGGGAACTGCAGAGACCCAGTATGAGAGCCAGCACTTTATCAGCCGAAATAATATGTAGGGTCCTGGTTCTCTTTGAGTGACTGCTGAAGCTTTATGGAGCTAACATGTACTAAGTGAAAATTAACTTCATTAAATTAACCTTTGAATAAGTCTTATTAAGAGAATAGAAGAGGCTGGACCATCACAAGGCAACAGGTTTTATGAACAGAGGTCACTAGCAGAGGTCTAGAAAACCATCTGAGCGTAATTTAAGTCTTTCTGTGTATAATTTTGTGCATGCTGAATCCTGCCCATTTGTGCCTGGTCAAAATATGTCGAAGCCAAAAGTCCCACGTGATAATGAACTAGAGATGATTACATCTGATTTATGTAATATACACAGTATGCAAATTATTGTTGAAAGAGCAATTCTCTCTCACCAAATCAACCCCCTTAAAAAACCCAAAAAACAGCCAAGAAAATTGGTGAAGCAGAGGAGACCCCCGAACTTTCCTTATGAAGCTCCGTCCCAGCACAGCAGTCTGGGTATGGAAATATCTGTGGTGCTTTGCTTTGCTGTTGTTTTTAGGTCAGGCTGGATTTGAGGGTTGGTTGTTTTTAGATGCATGTCTCTCTCCTGGATTAGAATAAAGCTCTAAGACCTAAGGTGATAAATGAAAACATTTGTAAGTCACATGAGGCTCATCTGCCTCATTTTAATATGACAGGTTTGGGATGGAACCAGGATGCAAGTTACAGGTTTACACAAGTCTAATGTTCCAAAAAACTACTTAGACTTTTTTTTTTTTTTTAATCTAAAATGAGATTATATTTCCCAACAAAATAAGCAACTCAGGCTGTTACTTACATTTAACTTTTGTTGGAGATGTTTACCATGCCATCCCATCAATATAAGGTCTGGACTTAGTCATTCAGATAATTTCTATCCATATTTGAAAGTTTCCTTGCTAATTACTCTTCACTTACTTAACTAATTCATTATTTGTCAGAGTATCAAGATGAAACATGCCAGGTGTCCATACGTCTCTTCCTGTGTCAAAGAGACTGCAGAACAGTTGCATGTAAGATCATGGTGCTTTAAACTTATTAACCCTTCTAAAGCCAAAATGTTTAGGATTCCCTCATGACTCTTTATGCTGGTGCTGTGGTTGTCACTATGGATTTTCACGGTATGATTTCCAGCCAGCTTGAGAGCTGGTGAATTCATTTTTTTTTAATGTGACAGTTCTCTCCCCCCTCATCATTACTACTGTCAGTGTGTTTCATTTCTCTGTTTTACTAAAAAAGCTCTTTAAAGAAAACTATTAGCAGTGACCAAGCACCTTTCTTGCAGTAATGCAGGATGCCCACAAGAACCTGGGGGAGAGGGGAAGGAGAGTATGTCCCAGAGCTTTCTTCTGAGGGGGAGCTCACACTGAAGCCTTCTGCAGGATGGGGAGGAATCAGAGCAAAAGCTAGTGACTTGGAAACACTTTATGGGAATAAGCAATTACTCTTAAAATGCAGCTGTGGCTATTCCTTCCCAAATCTGCCCTCCCTTCTCATCTGAATCATTTCTTTCTCCAGTATGAAATTCCTTTTCTATACATTTCTTTTTGTGCTGGACACTGCATTACCAGATCCAGCAGGATTTACCAGATGTATTTGCTTTGGGGTTTGCTTTTTGTCTCTGAGAACTGGGAGAAATCAGGCTCAATATAATAAATTTACACGTTTTTAGAAAACAAATCACAGCTTGGTTTCTTGAACTAGGGAGAAGTTATTCTGTTACTGGGGTAGATTGCTCCTTCCTTCCTTTGATGCACTTACTTACCATATGGTACTTACCACTATGGTACTTACCATAAAGTGACTGAAGGAATAACAGTTTCCTCCTATTTTGGAAGGTTTTTCCCTGTTATCCTTGGAAATAGATGTACTCTTAATTTAATTGCTTAATGCATTTTAATTTATTGATCCCTGTATTCCCAGTCCTTTGAACTGAATACTATTTGAATGTTTCCTGTTTCAAAGAAAGAGTTTCTTTCCTTATCCAGGCTTCCCACTTGTTCCTACTTTTGCTTTGTTGGCTCAATGGAGGCTTTGTTGCCCCTTTTTCCCCAATCTCAGTTTCCCATTCGGTGTTTTATGTGTCCCACTGAGGTTCTCTTCTTGGGTGATGTACTTAAAATCTCTCCCTGTGACTCAAGTCTTACTCATGAGTGACTATTGCGACATCTCTTTTGGCCTTCATTCTCCCCTCTCTCCAGCTAAAGCTTCCTTTCACTGTCCCCTCTCAAGTCTCTTTGCTATGTACGTCAGCTCTGTACCCCCTTTGACGTCTGCTTCCAATTCCCAACCCTTCTTTCCTGTAACACCCGGTGCACTCTCCACTCTCCTTAAACAATCCTGCAGGAAACCTGCCCTTTCCCTGCAGAGCCTGCACAACACTCACACACAATACAGAAGCAAGACAGAATGTTCAGTGGATTGTGTTTCTTAATACAATTATTAGCAATTTCTGCTTGGTTTTCTTTTAAATGTGTCCCCTATGCACCTCTGCAGTGTGTATTTATTCCCTTGCGTGCCTCCATCAGCTTATGCTGTCACTGGTAAATTCCCCCAGCACGCTTCCATCAATGATCATCTATCCTTGTCTAGCTTTAGTTGTAAGCTGCAGAAGTTTCTGGGCTTTCACTTGTGTTTTATGCAGATTTCCAGAAGGAATTTCTGTGAAAATATCAGCTTGCTGTAAATAACGTCGCTTTGTAAATAATTCAGTTCCAGTGCAGAAATTGAAGCTGAAGTTGCAACTTCTGTTTGCCTCTGTACACCTCAGCCCGAGTTCTCCGTGCACCAGAGGTGTAAGTAAGCACACCTCTTTGGCTGCAGTGATTGTACAGACTGGACTGCTGCCAGAGCACCCGAGGAGAGGCAGTGCCAGCCGTGCATGTGTGCTTGTTTTGGTGCAAAGTCCAGTGGCTCCTGAAGGGGACTTCAAAGCTAAGCTGGTTTGGGTTGGTTTGGTTTTGGCTGAGGCCATTCAAGGGAAGGGACAGGCTGCTGCTGTTTCCAGACTGGCAGCACGGGCAGCACTGGTGCTGTGTGTCCACTCCAGTGCATTTCCCAGAGCTCATCTAATCACAGTTTTGCAGTCCTTCCAGGACTCTTCATGCAAGCAGGTTCTTTCCCTCTAACTGCTTGTACTGCCCCCCCCCAGAGGAAAGGCAAGTATTTCTATCACGCTGTTCACTAAAAACGTTGATTTTGGTTGCTTAGGGTGTGTAAACGTGAGACTTAGTCCAAGCAATTAGCTGAGTAACCATTCAGCTTAAATTGTTTTCCTGCCCTGTTTGCAGGCCATGACTAACACCCGCTGTGATACACACCCAGCCTTTTCCAGCTCTCACAGCTGATACGGGGCTGATGCTTTGTAGGTACCAGTTTTTCCTTTAAACTTCGCCTGTCCATGTTCCTGTTCAAGTATTCCTCACTGCTCTTTACACTGGCCAGCTTTGCTGTGTGAATAGGAGCTGTTCCTAACAAAGTCCTAGGTAGGCTTTTTTTAAAGCAAGACTGTACTTGTAGAATTCTTTAAAGTGTTTGATAAAATAACTTGTAAACAAGATATTAAATACCCCAGAAGAGGGAGGTCAGATGAGACTTGAAAACATGCTATTATAAAACAGCTTAACAGGCTTGCTACTGGCTAGAAATTGAGGCTCACCCCAGGCTGGTAGCAGAAAGACCACAGTTTTCTGATCCTGTGGCCTCAGAAACATCCCAACATCCAGTTCCACCTTATTTGTCCTCACACCATACTGCACCACTCCCCAGTCTTCCCAATTCCAGCTCTTGGCAGGGCTATGCTGTGAACCAGGTTAGGGGACCTGTTCCACTGAAAAATAATAGAAAGTAGCAGCAGAAAATAAAAATCATTTCATGATCTAACTCATGGCACATGCCCCACATTGTGCAGGGAGCACTGGCTGAATTCCTGCCATCTGTACTACCTTGGAAGTCAGCCTGGCATCAAAACCCAGTCCAGCCTGACTAAGGACAGAGAAGGTGACTGTGGCAGGGGATCTGAGGGATAAGGAAAGAGAGCAGAGGGCTTCAAGGGCTTCTTCTAGTTAGAGGATGGTTACAGGAAACCCTGGAAAAGGAGGTGGTTTTCAGCTGGCTCATGAGGAGCAAAGCCAGAGGAGATCTGTAGGGCTGGAGTGAGGGCAAGTCCAGATTGTTTGGACATGAGGAATGTAAGCAGCAGCAGGAGCCTTTGGAGCTTGGGGAAGGACGTCATTGCAGCAACACGAGAGCATCAGCTGCTAACACTGTATTTATCCAAACCGTACAGAACAATTTTAAGTAAGAAGAGGTTTCAAAGCTGTGTTTAGCTGGAAGATCTGTGTGGGAGAGGGGTGGATACCTTTGGACTTTGTTAATAATTAAGTGGAGGAGTGTGTTAAAGCCTATGGAATGGACAGCATGGTAGTAAAAATACCGTGACTCACTGAAGCTGGAGGTTAGCAAACAGGCGCAGGTAAACAGAATTGCACATGACAGTTCCTTGTGCAGGTAGACCCATCTCTCTTTAGTGAAACCGAGCCTGAAATGCTCCATTTGCTTCTGGAAACCTTATGACCTCATCAAAATGATTTGGTACTGAACCTGCAAGAAATAAAAATTGTGTTCAGAACTAGATGAAAATCCAGCATGTTTTCCAAAGCTTTCCTATACATTTGCAATATTCAGCATATTTTCCAAACAGTTTTTTCTCACAATAATCCCTGAGCCAATGTCTTTAAAAAAAAATACATGAAGAAACCTTCAGCAGGACATGCAGATTACTGCTGCTGTTCCAGAAGCAGCTGAGTACAAGAAGCATCACAGGAGTGGTTAATTAGAGCTATATCTTAGTTTTGAATCCATTTTGACTCGTTACCTGACTGCAGTTGCCCTGATTACCTAACTCATCTGTGTGCAACTCCACAAATATTTGTTAGAGAACACAAAGTATTTGCTGTTTATCCTGAGGTTCAGCACTACAAATGATTGCTTCATGTCCAGGCTGGGATTTTCAAATGTATCTCAGTATAAATCCAATTTCTTTCTATTTAATGTGGGGAAAAAAAAAAAAAAAAAGGATCTTGCCAATGTACCTGCGCTGTGGATCTCACCCTGTGTACATTGTGGGAGCCTGCCTGTTGGAGCTGTGTAAAAGGGGAAGTGCCCTGTCACTGTCCTGCCTGTCACCAGCTGTGCCGTGGCACACAGACACGCACCAGGAGCTTCTGGTGGTACCTGTGGCACGGGGGGCGTGGGGAAAGGCACTGTTATGTTGTTTCAGGGTAAATGAGGTTAGATGAACCCAGGGTGTGAGGTGCTGACATCACCTAATTACTCTGCAGTACAATTACAAGTGCTGTCTCTCCACTCAGATTTTACAGTTAGATTAACTATTACATATGACTCTGCTCCAAGATCAGCTCTCAGGAAAAACAAACCCAAGCCTCTTTTTTTTTTTTTTTTTTGACCCAGTAAAGCTCTAATTACAACACAAAGTGAAAAAATGTCTTTTTTTTTTCTTATCAAGGGCAATGCCATAGGCTAGGTTAGGACTGGAAGCTGAGTAAGGAAGAACTCCTCCCAGCCAGGTGCCACAGGCCGCACCACTGCACCTCTGGCAGCAGAGGAGTCTTTTGGGGTCATGTCAGTGTAGCCACTCAGCACTGCTGCAAATGGAAAACTTTCAGGCACAGGCTCCACCCTTTCCCTTCTCTGAACTTCGGTGTTTTTGGCATTTTTCAACCCCCCCAAAAGACTGGCTGTAGGTTAGGGAGCTGCACTGCCTCAGCTGGGAGCCACGAACACCAGAGCAGGCACAAGGGTGAGGAGAGGACACGGGGAGAGGGCAGGAGGAAGAGAGACCTTCCCTCTGCAGCTGCAAGGTGTTACATCAGCTCACCTGTTTGTTAAACCACACCTTGGAGGAAGGGGGTAAAGGCCATATCCACTGTCTTTGGGTATTTAAAAACAGATCAAAGAGTGGTTGAAATCCCTGTTGGGTGGTTTGGTTTCCCATTGCACCGATATTAGTTTTACTCCTCTTTTCTTCCCCCAGTCTTCAAACCCCTTGATGGGGGCAGTGACCCTCTTAACAAGCACCCACTGTCCTTTCCTGCTCTCTTTGTATCAGTCCCTATTTCTTTTGAAAACTTTTTTTTTTTCCAACTGGTCAACTCTTCATTGACTGCTACCAACATAAATTATACCAGAATTCTTGCTCCTGTTTGCCTGACTATTCAGTTCTTTGGGGCTAAATCTTACCAATCTTCACTCAATTTTGTAGAGTGCTGTTTGCTTGTACATATCTAAAGATCCTTAGGAGAGTTCAGCAACTTCCTTTTGCTCTTAGAGAAAAGACTGAAGTCAGTCATTACCCCTCCATCAATCCCATGTACTATAAGCAGAAAAATATTATTTATTAGGTAAATAAAAGTGAACTATACATTCAAAAAATCAGAGTGGAATACTGGAATCAAAATGTACTTAATCCAGAAACAATGAATCTCTGATTAGAAATAAAATACAATGCTGATTTTTTTTTCTCCCTAAACTCTGTAAATCCTTGGACAGTCCAGCTGGAATAACCAACCATTTTTGTTGTTTTTTCTGTTTCTAGCTCTTACATTGTTTTTTCCACTCCAGAAATAAAAGCCTTACAGCTGGTGTGTATATTACACTAATGATACTTTGATTTAGAAACACAACTAGCAGATGTTAAATTAATCTAGTCAGGTTTGAGTTACCTTTGAGACCTGGCTCCAGTGTTTGCTTCTGAAAGGTATGCACATTTTATTTGTCCCCATGGCTCCTGAAAGTCAGGCTGTCTTTGGATAAATGATGGTTTCATATTTTTCTCAGATATCCACTCATGTCCATACATTTGAAAGATCTGTATTGTACTATCAGAGAATGTACTTTGAAGTCAGTTTTAGATTTGGTTGCTAATCTGGAGGCCCTGCTTTTCTCTTCTGTAAACAGTGATGAATAGTTTCCAGTGGGCCCAAATCCAGCAAGGCTCTTCACTAAATAGCCTCTAGGTAGAGTTACTTTGGAGTGAAGGGACAAATCCTACGTTAAAAGAGAAGTTTGATAACAGAAATGTATGAAAATACTGAATGCTGCCTGCAATATGTGCAGTTTTCTGCATTTGGAGAGCTGAACTGGACACTGCTCCTGCCAGAACAGCAGGTTGTACCCAGAGCAGTCTGTGCCTGATACGAGGTTTCTGATAAGCTCCTGGATATAAAAAAGATTATTGAACAAATATGTTTGATACAGTAGGCTACTATTTTCTATTGCTTTTCCACTCCTGATCACAAGTCATCATAGGACTAGTAAAAATTAGATTATTCCATTCTAAGGCTTTCCTGCTCCAGGAGAATAAAAATTTACTTTTAAAAAATATTCATGTGCCTTAGGAAAAAAACCCCCACCTTTATTCCCTGGATTAATCACTTGGAGCAATGTGCTAAGTACACTGAGCCGTTCTTTTTGTGGAGCACAGGATCGAGCCTTTGTTCTTGGCAGCCACATCCCTCACGCCGTGCATGCTGGAACCCACCTCTGTTATTTTCTGTTCCTCACGGGAGCAGAGCGCTCTCCTGCAGAAAAAGGGGAACTCCTCCCAGAGGAACCTGTGCCACAGCAGCAGCAAACTCCCAGGAAGAGCCTGAGGACACCAGGGTCACAATAAAGGTCACAAGGAAAGCCTGATGTGGCACCTCTGCTCTGTAAATGCTGCGCTGGACTTGGCACACTTCATCAATTTTTATGGGTGGTGTTCAGTTTGAGGCTCAGGGGTGGGAGGCTGGCATTCAAAAAAGGGAAATAACGAACTGCTGAGATGTACCAGATGCAGAGACACTGGGGAGGAAAGAAACAGAGGCCTTCAAATTGTATTATTCTGGCAGTGACGTTGAGAGAAGCTTGCAGGCAGGATGGCCATCGACATTTCTACCCTACCCTGCACCCTGTCCATCCCATACCCTGTGAGCAGGCTTTACCTATTTTTGGGGAGTTACCTGAGAGAAAAGGGTGGTTATTTTTGCCTTGCCAGATTCACTGGTGTAAAAGAGAGACAAAGCCAGAAAGTTATCTTATAAAACCCTAACAAACAGCGTAACTGCACTCTTGCTTCCTCTTTGTATCCCTACAAAAAGTGTAAGTGGTCAATACAGCAAAACTGCAGCTGATGGGAGGTCAATTCTCCTGCAGACCACACAAACGATCCCCTTGTCACGACTAACATATATAGATGTACTTCTTGTATATATTGACCTTTGACTGACGTGTCTCAATGTATTTACATCTCAGCAAAACGAGGATGAGTGCCTACTTTACTGAATTTATATTCACGTTTGCTGGACAAAACCATTCTTCTCTCATTTAAAAATATTTCTCCTTGCATTTGTCTTATGACATTACAAGAACACAAATAGGTGATTTCCCATAAACTTTTTTTTTAATCCTATTAAAATTTTGTCTTTACAAATAAAAAAGAATACCTCCCTGGAAATTATTGAAGCCTAAAAATTAAATATTTGCTGTTTAAATTGCTCTCTGGGTGGAAAGAAATGCTGCAGTCCCTCTTCTGAGCAGACAAAGCATAAGGCACAGCAGGATCTGAGCAACGTAGTCATCAAAGCCACTAAAGCAAACCCTAAACCCAGTTTTAGCAAACCATAGAGTAGCAGTTTAAAGTACTCTGGGAGTAGTTTCGTATTACCAGCAGCTGGCTTAAAATAGTAACAGGACCATTGTGCCATCCTCTAAAATAATGGTCCTATCATAACAAAAATATTTGCGTGAAGTAAATGGACATTGGGTAACTGCGGACTTTTGTACCGGTGATTGCGCTGCCTCAAACTGTGGCAAAAACAAGGGGCAGAGAAGAGAAAAAACCTCAGGCACAATGACTTGCACCCCTTTTCCACACTGCTGATTAGAGCAGCATCCACTTGTCCTTTGAACAAAGATAAAAAGATTTACTCTGCTACCAAAAAACCCCAAAACCCACCCTCCCAAACCTAAATAAAACAGTTCTTCATAATGCATATGACTGGTCCTTTGAGCTTTTTACTCTTAGATTAAGTTGGTTTTTTATTTTACTTACAAGGTTTTCTTACTCAAAGATTTTTATTCTTTCTTCTGAACTCACCTAAGAGACTTTCATAGCAGAAAAAAAGCAGCAGTCCATCTCTGATGTTGTTTGCAGTTTCTCGTATTGGGCTGAATCTTGAAAGGTGTTCTGAACCTACAGTGCACTTTTCTGGATTACATCCCTTAGGATAACTGTCTGTGGAAGAGAGAGGAGACTTAACATGCTCCAACACAAAGAAATTTAGGGTACAGTCCCCCCCATGCTTAGACCCTGAGGTTGGAAACATAAATTGTATGTCTTGATTCAGTTTCTGCAATTTAAAAATTACTCTTACATTCTGTTCTGGGACTGTAACTCCAGGAAATTACCATCTCCAGGTGGCTTTTTTTTTTTTCCTTTTAATGAAAAAAGCTTAAAATCTCTAGGAAAATTCACAATTCACCTGTGAACCCAGCTGATTTTACAACTGTCCCTAAGCCTCACTGATGGCAGGGATTTGGTGAATATAAAGGTCTCTGAGTATTCAGTGTCTCATTTAAGAGTGCAGTGCCATGTAAGATTCAAAAAGAAAAGCCAGTTTTCTTATAGATGCTGTATCAAATCTAATCACAGTGGACCTTATCTTTTTGCTCTTAGAATGCTTCTTTTTCTAGTGAAGTTACAGGAATCCTTTAGCGCAGCAGAAAAGCAAGTTTTAAGACAATCTGGGAACTTGGAAGAGACTTGAGCCATCAAGAGAAAAGGATTTATGTTTCTCTGCATGGTGGTGACAGCACAGTGACAGGTTTGCATTTTAGCTCCTGGTAGCCTGAATGTATCACAGAGCTCCCCTGAGCACAAGAGCAGCCCTGAGGGGATGACGGGTTTAAAAATATAGATATAGAATGGGTTTACAAATAGATTCTGAAGTGGCCTGTGTTTCCGAGAAGAAAAGTACAAGTTTTGGAATTGTGGATTTGAAAATGACAAAGATTTGTTGTAATTTCTGGCCTATGGCTTTCCACAGTAATTTCAGTGTCTTTCACTGTTCTGGAACTTTATTGTCTATTGATCAAAATGAACACAGAACAGGAGAAAGTCCAGCACAGAGAAGAAAGTAAATGCCTTGTGAAGAGAGGAAGGCCCTTTGAAAGCTCTCCATTTAATCAATTTTGTGTGGTTTTCTACTTGGTAATAAAGTTTAATCTCTCCAAAAATTTGGAATTGATGTGCTATGAGTTTTTCACTGACGAAATCTTATACCACATGTCACCACGTCACAGTTCTAAGACATTGCACTGAAGGTCCCCTGCAATTTGGCATGGAGGTACAGATCAAATAACAAATTCAAATTAGTTATTTCAAACACACCTGGAAAATACTTTGAAAACATAGCAATGCCAATGAATTAAGTTCTTTTTTTTTTTCTTTGTCACGTTTGAGCCTTGCTCAGAGAATCCTCATGATCCTGCATAAAAACATGTAAGTATGCAGCCTCCAGCATCCCACATTTTGGGGCAAGGGAGCTGATTTGTGCCCGTGCTGCCTGCCCAGCCGGCACTCACTTCTGCAGGGACCACACCAGCAGGCAAGCACCAATTGTGTAAGAAGAATAATCATCTACTGCTATAAATGACAGCAAAACCTGCCCTGTACCATTCAAAACCTGCACGTTCTGCACCTAACCATTGTTTTCACCACCTTCACTGATACCTTCTCTGTTGGTTTTGGTGCAGCACTTGAATCAATGAATGTTTTCTTTGCCTGTCGGGAAATCCCATCTTTGTGCCTAGCACAGTAAACTCCACAGATTTCTCACACGAAATCCTACGTAGATTTTAAGTGTTCTGATCTGTGAAGGGCACACGAACGCGGTGTTAGTTCGCAGTCCATCTTTGCTCCGAGTTCTGATTTGCCTCCGGGCAGGTTGCGTTGTAAGCGAGCACCACCAGAGGTTATCGGTGGCAGAGGGAAGAGCGATAAACACCTGACCTCTAGTGGCTGCTGGCCGGGCTCGGCGGGAAGGGAGGGTTGGAAACGCAGGAAAAAAGGGATTACGGGGTGAACTGGAACTGTGAAGTGGAGCCTGAACTTCCATTAGTTGCTCTGTCAGTTTTTGTTTAATTATCTTTTTCTAGCCCGTTCAGAACCCAGGGCATTTTTCTTTCTGAAACTTCTCTTCGCGTTTATTACTATGTTTAAGAAGTCTGTGCATGGTCTTCCAAAAGAAATCCAGCAATATCCTAACTGGTTTCATATCTTCATATAGAAAACTTCTGGTAAGTTTGTCACTTTGGTTGTTCCCCCTCCATGCACACACAATTATTCATTTGGGTCCTCATTAGACTTCATTCCTGCTCCTCACTGACTCAGAACATTTCCCCAGTGAAAACACGTCCTTCACTACCAGCACCCTGCACATCAAAGCTTTCCTTCCTATTGGGCTAAAAATACAGCAGCCATCCCATAAACAAAGGTCATAAACTTTCCAATCAAGTGATTAACCCAAATATTAAATCCCCTCCATAAGGAACAACAGCCTTGTTTTTAACCCCGTAGGATTAAATTTCAAAGTGCTGACTTACACAAACTTTCTCCTAAGCAAAAAACCATTATCTGGAAGCTATGGTTAAATCCACATTTCATTCCAGCTTTGTGAGGCCTTCAGACCACCAGTACAATCTTTTAATGTGACAGTGGCAAAGCTGCAGGAGGACTGGAGCAATGGCAGTTTCAAGGGGTCATTATTTCCCAGTCGGAGTTAAAAGTCACACTTATTTCCCGAAGCCACAGTGAAAATGAAGTTATGTATGACTCAAATCATTCTGTACATTAAAAACAAGTTGATACATCTATAGAGACGATTTCTGAAGAAAAACAAACAAACAAAACTGTGCAAATACTTTAGCCCATTTAAGTTATTAGATTAATTGGGACATAGTAGGGGTAAATTTGTGTTTTCCTTATGGCTGACAAGCACTGATTTGAGAAGGGCATAGAACAGTACTATACTGTTAAATTTTAGTGTTTCTCATAAAAAGCATCAAATTATCACAGTTATATCTAAATATCTATTTATGTTTGAGCCATTTATATGTTTTCTATTTAGTTTTTTAAAATCTGCTTTATTCTTCATCTAGCAGCCTCTGAGAACCTGATTTTTCTTCCCTCTGTTGAGACTGGCTCAAAATCTCCTTCCTTACCTTCAAGGTGCCTTGGCAGAAGCCCAATATACCCAATGGCTTATCCCACACAAGATGTCAAAGTGAATTAACAAAAAAAGATGTGAATTTAGAGTGATCATAACTCCAGCATATATAATTTCTCTGTGGACACTCGTTCAGGAGTCAGCTGGCCGTAATTACCTGAACTTAATTCACGCTCAGAGTGAATTAAACTGAAGTGAACGAGTGGTTTATCAGCATGGGAGAGGCACTGCACAATGAGCTCGGTGTAAATTCACAATCCATCAGCTGCTCTGCTCTGGAAATGCAACGTTCCCTCAAGGTGCCTTTGTATGAGGTAACTTCTTTTTTTTTCAGGGGGGAAAAAAAGGCTCTATATGGAGGTGTGGGCTGATTGATAGCAGGTGCAGAAGTGATTGGATTTCAGTGGTGCTACACTAGAAAAAAGGTCAGCACACATCACCTGTGCAGTTGGAGTTTCTCTGCCATGTTGTGACCACACAATGGCACCTTCTATGCTGTAGGGTCTGTCTGGAACTGGAGAAAGCCAAACAGCATTTCTGATGTTTCCATAGCAGGGGAACAGGCCAGTTAGTACTGAGTACTTCGACTCACATTTCTGTTCACTATTCAGTAAATCAACGTGGAGGAGTGCAGAGATCCCTTCACCATTTCTGGATGAAAACATCCAAAAGCAGTTCCATATGATAAATTTACACTGTTACCCAGCTTGGTTTAACTTTACTCAGTATCTTGGTATTAATTTCGTCCTAAATGATTTCCCACCTTTCTTTATTCATTAGATTTAACAGCATTTGCTGTTAGCATAAGCAAAGCAGTAAGAAATACGGAGAGGCATCCCTACTTGCAGCACTCCTTTAAATTTACCCAGCATTGTCAGGCAGTCTCTGACATGATTATCCAGCCAGGAAAACATCCCTGCCCTGTTCACTCAGCCGTTCCTGCTCATTTTTCCAGGCACAGAACGTTTGTGCCGTGGCAGGCCTTGTCAGATTTGGAGCCCTTCCAGTACCTGATGAGCATATTAACAGTGCTCCCATTCATGGCCCAGGGCCTGCCAGTTCTATCTAATTTTAGAGGAGCTGCTATTTATAGGCAGATGGCTGTGCTGGCCCTGGTGAGAGCCCTGCCACTGCTGGGCGTGGGGGGGATGTGTATTTTTGGGCTGTTTTCGTTGGCACATGAAAAGTTCGTGGTTGTAATTTACCCCAGCCCAAAATACTCAGCCATCCTCCCCGAGGAGCAGCGATGCTCCGTGTGAGGGTTTGCAGCAGGAACACTGTGGCACTGTTGGCTGGCTGGGTCTGGTCCAGCCACGTGCTGGCTGGGTCAGGGCACAGGTGACAGCACAAAATCACAGCCCTTGCTAAATTACTAAATGCAGAAAGGTTTCAAGGTCCACAGGATGGGGGAGAGGGGGAGAATGTGGGGGCAAACCTCTCTGTGCTGTAACACCTGTAATACTGAAATGAATTCCTTTTTCCTTGTTCCCAAAGAGCACATCAATAACAGCAGGGATAATCCCTACCTTTGCACCACAGCATTTTGTGAGCATTAGCATTCACTAATTCATTAATCAGGCATTTCATTAACTAACACTACACTGTGTGTATCTGTACCTGTGTGAGTGTGTATGGAAAATTGAGAGAGCTGAGAGGAAATCAGCATTACAGCTCATTTGCTCTTGCAGCAAATCAGTCATATAAACAGTGAGAACTCCAAAACGATTTCATTTAGAAACAGAGTGTTTAAATCATATATAGTCTGGTGCTGTAAAGCTGTGTAATGACCCTTGGGAAAACGTAAGTTGACCTCTTCAAGCTTAAAAGATACTTCATTATGTGTTTTAGTAATTGCCAATTTGTTCCCAGTTTTATTGGTGTGACAGAATGGTGGTGGAAAAATTAAATTCACCTCTTGTAAACTGAAATTGGGGTTCAGCTCATTTTAGATTTTCGAAGCGAATCCTGACCTTGGTAGAGGAAGGTTTGAGTCACAGTTTCAGTCAGACTGTAGCGTTTTGGGTTCAAAACACCCAAAGTTGACTGTGCTTTGTCTCTGTCTAGGCCTCTGGAACAGGCAATGTCCATCTCCCAGATCTGTACGAGGTGCTACAGGGCTTGTTTACTGCCGTTCTGATGTTGTAACTTGCTGACACAGAATATGTGTTCTGCTCATCCCTCGTTTTGCTCCAATAGACAGGAAGACTTAGAAGCTGGAACAGATACCAGTATGAGAGTCAAAAAATAATCTTTGTACTCATCAGTCTTAATTGCATTCTGATTCCTGGTTAATTTGTGTATCACAAGAAGAAGGGGACATTTAACCAGCAGAGATTGTGGTTCAGCTGAAATTCATATTCAGCCTGGCTGGTATTCTGCTGAGGCAGAGCTGAACTGGAGCTGATCCAGAAAAGCAGTTGAAGAAAGAAATAATGGTGTAAATCTGAGGCTAATGTGGTTGACAGGACAAAAAGTATTCTTTTCTCTCTAGTTTGTAGCTGACTGCTGCACATGATAAAGCCCTTGCCCCACAATCCAGAGGCCATGTGCTGGCAGAGGATTGTAATTTCTGTGATGGTCAGAGCCAGGAGTGTGTTTTAGTGCACATTTGTATCAGTAAGAGTTCCTCTCCCTCCCATCCCCTCCAGCTGAAAACAGATGTTCCAGGAAAACCAGTGGTTCAGATGTTCCTGCAGATACAAACTGCAGTGCTGCCTGGTGAGGATCCCAGGTAAAGCTGTAACACAGCTCTGAAAGGGGCCACGATGAGCAAATATTTGCATTGGTTTGAGCACAATTTATGGTGGATGAGGATGTGCTACTGGCAGGGTCACACTGAGCAATCCCTGCACCTGCAGGAGAATTTGGTTCTTTTTTAGGGGCTGTACAGAAGGAGGTGGTGCAGAGATGATGTCAGCCCAGAGGGGTCTGAGCTTCCTGTTACCAGCAGACCCCAAGAACTGCGTGGTGGGTCAGACACACACACAGTGTCCCCCTGGAGGGCACAGCTCTGGTGACATCTGGTCACACAGCTCTGGTGACATCTCACCTGTGTCTCAAAACACTCCCTGGGACAGGGGCAGGCAGCCCTGCAGCCCTGTGCCCACACCACAGGTTTGCCTTTGTGCACTCTGGCTAAAGGATTCCCTCCTGATCTCCTAAAGCTCTGATTTGGCCACTTCTGAGAGCCTCCTCCAAGCACAGCTTTTCACAATAAAAACCCCACCACAATTTGAGAGGCTCCTTCTTATGCACAGGCTGTCAGCTCTCCCTCCTTGCACTCCATCAGCCTTTCTGGGTTGCCTGTCTTGTGTTGCTTTATGGTGTCTATTAAGCAAATTAATTATACTGTCCTTATTGTTTGCATTTTACATATCTTTGCAGCCCTCCCAGAAAAAGCTGACACGTTATTGCTGCTTCCATAAATTGTACTTTCTTCCACGTGTTCTTGTGACCCATTCTGCTATTTTTCATTGTTAGATCCAGGCCCAGTGTGGCTTCTCTCCATAAAAGCCCCCAGTGAAGCCTAATACATCATCACCTGTTGCTCTGCACCGCGTAAGGGAGAGGAAAAACAATTGTCTGTGGAGACCTGCCACAAAAGCTTCTCCTGCCACCACCTGGTGGGCTGAGGTTGGGGTTTGCAAGCACAGAAACTCAGTGTCTCCGTCCTTCTTCCTGGATTTTATCTGGCACAGGTACTCCTACTAATCCCAGCCATTTTAGAGCATTGATGAGCTAAATTACTGTGACTTTATAGAACGATTTTGGACTAATTAGCCAGTATAAAATTAGTGACTTTTCACACACCTGTGGTACTTGAACAGTCGGTGAGTTTTCCTTTATGGAGAACAACTGGCTGGTAGCAAGGCAGGGATTATAACTTCAAGGAAGGTTTTTGCCTGTGTGCTGAAACAAGAATTTTTCCTCTACAGCTAATATTTGCCTTTTTTAGTTATTCTGAGGGGAAGCAATTGCTTCCATCTTTCCTATCCCCACTCCAGCTTGTTATGTTTGAGGTGTATTCCAGTTTATTGTTCCCGAAGCAAGACCAGCAAGATGATTCTTCAGTCTTGACTGATGCTGTGCCCCTAAAGAATTCAGGCTTTTATAGTAATGGCCTTCCCCTCTCTCTTATGGCAGCCATTTTTGGGGTCTATTAGCACTGACATCTGTATCCAAAGTAAAAGAAAATTTGAAATACTGGCTGGTATTCATGGCTCCACGTCAAGGAATCCTGAGAGCTTTTCACTTCCTTTTGCAAGTTCCTTGCTGCTGCAGTTTCTCTCCGTCGGGTATGAGTCAAAGCAGCAGAGTTTTTTTGTCCTTCCAAGCAGCTTAGGACATTTTCTGACCAGTGGCAGCCAGCTGGCCAGTGGCCTTACCCATCCATCTCAGATTTCTGAACAGGCAGCATTACAGCTGGGCCTCCTCATCTGCACAGACACTGTAGCTGCCCCAGAGGTTTTATCTCCTCAAGTCTGTATCACCTGTAATCACTTCTTGGGAAGCCACCTGATGTTAATTTTAATATTTTTAGAAAATATCCAGCTCTTTTTAAAGACTATTTTGGTATTTTTGATTTTTTTGTGAGACTGTCAGAGTTCAACTTCTTTAGCTGCAGCAGTTAATCAGCCTTCAAAATCTTGTCTATTTTTTCCAATGGGGAGGCTGACAAAGATATCACCTGTACTTTCTTTTTTTAGACAAGGAGAACATCAGTTCTGTAACATTTTTCCCAACCAAACCTATTATGCATTTTTTCCATGGGCATCTTACTGAGGGTTGTAAGATTTCGTGCTGTGTAATTCATTTTTGAAGAAACCCTTCCCCTGAAAAGCTGAAATTAAACCAAGCAGCTAAACTGCTCACACAAAGCCAATACAAATAAACCTCCACTGGGGACTGAAGGAAGCAGTTTTGTAACTCAGATTTTGGGGGGAAAGGAGCGCGAGGTTGAAACAGAAATATTTAGAAGTGCCAAAAGGGAAAGTGACTTCTTTCAAAGCGCAGCCTTATATTAAGTCAGTAACACTTGCTGCAAAAGAATTGAAACTTTGTATAAAGGCGCTATTGTACACGGAAAGCTTTTAAATAAGTAGGAAGGGAGGCAGGAAGACAGTAAGACAAAATCATATTGGGGTGTGTAAGCCCGTAACTAACATTTCAATGCTGTTCTTTATGATTTCTACTGCTTCTTTAGGGACTTTCTTAAATAAAATGTCCTTATATTTTAGGTGCCTCAGTTTCTGCCTTTTGGCAGGGAGCTTCACGTGCATCTCCAGAATCTCAGGCAAGTCTGGCAGCAGAAGCTCTAACCCAGACTCCCAGTGCCTGGCAGCTGCAGTATTTGTTTGCAGGTTGGGGTGCACCTGTAGATGTAACACTTCCACAAACACCCCAGCCTGGTCACTCTCCAGCCTCTCTTCAGACCCACTTTATTTCAGCCTGATGTGCTGGATTAACCCAGTACTTCACTTTTCATTCCTGCCACCTCCAAAGCACACCCTGGCAGTTCTGACAGTGCTGAAACAAAACCCTCCTCAGCAGCTTCCCCGTGTCCCCCCAGTCCCCTCTGCCAGTTCCCTGTGCTTCACTCCCCAGTGGATGTTTACACCTGCAGGTCAGTGACACGGGTTCTAAAACCTCTTTTCCCCTGACTCATTTTTCCATGACCCTCTTGCACACGAGGAACTCGAAAGCTTCGACAGCTGCTGAAGATTGAATTGCAGAGGATCCTTCTGCTTGGTTTGCAGAATCTCACACTCCCAAGGGTTCAGACACTGCTTGAGACAAACTCACTTTGAAGACCAACTCAAGTGGAGTTATTTTAAGCCAATGTATACTCTGTTCACTGGAGGATGTCCTGCTGAGCAGGAGGAATTTGCGTTTTGAAAAACTCGAATCAGATTGATCAGGCTCAGCTTCAGACTCTCTCCAGCATCAGATTTCTATCTCCTGACTGAGCCAGCTTCTTCCACTGCAGGTTCATTTTGCTCCCAGCTCAACTAATTATTTTTCCAACCTGATCATGTTGCACATATGCAATCTCAGTTGTATTTCCATCACCTGTTGAATCATTCCCTGTGTCCTCCCTTCCTCCTGCTTCTGATTTTCTATTTTCAGGACTCCCTCCTCCTTTAGGGGAGAATGGACGAGTATAATCGCAAGGCTTTCATCCTTAGCTTGGCCGGCAGCACCTTTAGCCTGCTCAACACTGGGTTTAGCATCAGGCTGGACACAGTTCAGCATTCAGGGCATTAATGACAAGCACCAATCCACTGGTGCATACCCACACCTCACTCCGCCTAGGTTGGGTAATGCAGATTTAACATAGATAAATTAGTCAATACTTTAGGACTCTGGCTATCATTCAATCAGAAGGAATACAAGAGACAGGTAGAATTTTCTTCCAAAAATTTCCATTAAATTTTGTCTTTTACAGAATATTACTATACTTGGAACACTGGGATTTCTTATATGATTTGAACTCATTTCTCCTTACTCTCTTTTAAAATTTTTTTTGAGGTCTCATCTTTGTATTAGGACCTTGCAATAGGAGAGAGTTAATCTCTGGTTCTGAACTTGTTTTGGTACTGAAAGAAATTAATTCTTTATACTCAAGCTGAATTTTAGATTTTAAAAATTCTTTTATTTGTGTGTCTGTGTGAACACATTGATCAGCCCACAGCTACTCAGGACTCCTTAGGCTGCACCTGGAATTTAATGCCCCCTTTTGGCCCTCCAGGTCAAGAAAATGAATATAAGAAGAAAGGCTAAAGGAAGTGGGTTTGTTCAGCCTAAGGAAGGAAGGGCCCAGGATGGTCTAGTCAGTGTCTCTAACACCCAGAGAAGGTGGCTCTGGAGCAGGTGGAGATACTCTTTTCCAAAGGATTCCCAGTGCCAGGACACTTTAGGGGAAATTCTTTCTGGATATAGGAAAAAAATAATTCTTCAGCCAGAGAATAATTGAGCAGCAGCCCTCGCAGAGAAGTGGTGGGGCCTTCCCTAATGGAAATATTCAAGACTCTGCTTGACAATGCCCTGGATAACCTCGTCTAAGGAAGGAGAGGCACATTCAGGCTGCAGTGTGCAGTGCTAGGAGAGACTTGGGGCACAAATCAACAAGAAGCTGCACTTCATTAAATGTTTACAGAAGAGCTTGTCAAGCACTGCTAATGTGAACATTGCAGGGCTTGTCTGGTGCTAAAGCATCAGCAAGACTTTTCCTCAAAGTCACCAAGCTTCCTGAAAGCCAAAACATCATCTATTGTGCTGATGCTGCCAGACCCGTGAACTGCCCAATGTAATCCCTCCTAAAATTCCAGTGGTGCCTGGCTACTCAGAGCACAGGAAATACTGCTGAGTCTCTTAAATGAGGCAAAGAACTCGAGAGCTGGTAATGCCAGGCATGTAAAACAACATGAGATTGATGCCTTTGGTGTCAGAAAGTCTTTACATAAAGTGTGCACTCACTGGATACTGATAATTGAGAGGCTTCTTAAGGGAAATTGAAGTCTAAATCACCCAGTGTCTCCAGAAGAGGCCTGTATGTATTTCAGATGCAAGAGTGAGAGACTGCATCAGCAGATTTATACAGATACATATATATATATGTATGTATGTATGTCAATTTGCTTTTAATTAAATGTTTTCCTTGGCTCTGGAGCCACACACACACACACACACACACACACACAGAAGCTCTGCGATTTATCTCCACTACCCTCTTCTCCAGCCAAGTCACCCCTGCAAAGAAAACACCAAAGAGAAAACCAGCTAAAAGACAGCAAGGGTGGCACTCTTGACAGCTTCTTACCAAAACTCTTTCAAGCCAGTGCTCCTGCCATTAAAAATAAAAATAATAAAAAAAAAGCCTTTCACAACTTTTAAACATAACTGAAAAAGTCCTTGCAAAAAATTAGGCTCTGTCTTTCCCAGGATCCATCCTTAGCTGAGACAGGGGTGCTACATACACTGTGCTCAACCACAAACACCTCTCACTCTTACAGCTCACTGATGTGCCACAGCACCTCCCACAGACACCATCTCCACTGGGCAATCCCAACAGCCTGCGGAAAAACTTCTCATCCTGACCACTTTGAGCCTGCCCTTCCCTTGGCCTGTTACTGCCTGACCTTTTCCAGGTTCTTGCTCACCTTTTCCACAGCATCAATCATGGAAGATCGAGGACACCCTCTTGGCAAAAACACAGGAACCCCTGAGGAGGGGAGTCATCGAAACAACAACGAGGAAAAAAGGAGGCAGCATGTTCTTACTGTTATCAGGGACACATCTTATTCAAAATACACAGACCTGACTGATTTAGATGTTACATCAAAACACGTGCTGTAGTGTTTATGTTTCCAGAGGTTTTATGTCATGATAAACAGCACATACTGTGAGGATACAAGCATGGGAAATTCAGTAACCAGGTGAAAAACAGAGAGCGGGGAAACACGAGGATCCCAAGGCTCCTGGGAGGGCACACATCTCCCCTTTTGGAAAAAGTGATGTCACTCACCCTTCTCTGGATGCCACTTTGGAGGAGACCAGGAATCTCAGGAGCTGCAACCTTCTCAGGCAAAGCCCAGGCTTTTTAGGAATTGCACCTAGGAAAGAAATGGCAGCAGCAGTGGGTGACTGACAGAGCAACAAACCTCCTGCAAATTATTTCCAGCAATTAGTTTATTTGTCTTTAACCATAGTCTGTGTTTAAAACTAAAGGGGTGCTGCTGTCTACCTTACATCTCACAAGAGTCCAGACTTCTTTAAAAAAGGTGCTTCAGGTGTGGACTCGTGGCCTGTGAAATTCCCAAAGAAACCTAGGCACCAGCCTGGTTTGACTTTCCTTGCTCTGGAAAGGGCTCACAGTATGAGCAGCAACGAGCAGCTGGAGAACTGGAGAGGATGTTGCTCTGGAACTATTATAGGAACTGTTGTGTGCCTTTCAGAAATAAACAGAACACCAGCACCCCCCCCAAATAAACCCACCAAAACCCCCCTGGGAACCTTTCTGTAGCCCTAGGCTGTAATCAGAATGGAGAAAAATTTCCTTCCTCAAGTAGAGAAATAATAATAGTAAATCTGCATGAAAGAGAGCACACCAGACCTTGTCTTATTAATGGAGGGAATGATACTGTAGCTGGAGGGGATTACAGCCCTCACCCAGGAGAGAAAAGGCTCCTGTTCCTGGCTTCTGGTTCCAGAGCAGGATCTCAGCAGCAGGCACTGGCTCAGGAGTGAGTGGCTGGCTGTAATTACAGCTCCCCTGCCCCTTGCCAGCTGTCCCACCCTGCAGTTGGAGGCAGTGTTTGAGGCAGGCCATGGTCCTGCAGGTGACTCCCTGCAGCTCTGCCCTTGTGCTCAGCCATCTCCCACCTGCTGCAGCTCTCACCTCATCCCTCTGCAGGCCAAGGGCACGGCCTCTCTTTTTGCGGTGTGCTACACCTCAGGAATAATTGATGAACGTATGTAAATAAAGCTAGAAAGCAGAATTGCTTCCAGCATTACTCTCCTTGTCCCACAGTCCTGGGCGTGGAATTGGGCACAGCTCTTGCTCCACATCTCCGTGAAGGATTCTCCTTCAGCACTGAAAGCAGAGGAGCTCTGCAGGACAGCACTGACCTGCAAAACCCCCAGCTGGTACCACAGCAAGGAATGGCAGGAGACAGAACCCTGCCTGGATGAATGTGGGGTTCCTACTTGCCCTGATGCTGTGTGTCTTTCTGGCACTCTGTCTAAAATTCATTTAATTCAGCAGTGGCATTTTGGGATTTCCTACATGTGCTAAATTGTAATAAAAGACATCCGCTGATGGCAAAGTCTCCCGGCTCAGAGGATTACGTAGGGCAGGGCTGCCTCAGACAGCCCAAATCCACTTGAGATTGAAAAGGTGTGAGCAGTAAATAAAAGGAAATCCTGGATCACCATATAGTGTTCAGCTCCCACACTTTGACCTCCTCTGGTCCCTTCTATATTTTGTTAAGATCATATTTCTTTATGTGCTGCCTGGCTTAAAAGCCATCGTAAATCTGTGGCGTGCAGCAAGAATAACAGGGAAGGCACCATGTAACACAAGGGGCTCTAATTCCATCCCAGGCACTCGGAGGGAGCTGTAAATCACTTTGGAGAAGCTTTAGGCAGGAGAAGAGGGGGGAAGGCTGGGAAGGCAGCCCGGCCCCTGCCCGCCGCACCACAGCCCACCCACCCTCAGGCTGGGGTCAGCACACCTGCCTCAAAAAAGAGTTCCATTGGATCTCCAGGCTTGAACAGTGACAAAACTACTTTAAATACTTTTTGGAGAAAAGAGCACCTACCTGACTCTGGTGGGAATGCCCTGAGGGATGTGCCACAGCCACAGGTTTGTGTGCGGGTGGGAGCGCGGCCCCGATGCCGCTCTCGTCGTGTCCGGGCCTTTGCCTCCACCTGGCACCACCTGCAAATCCAACCACCCCCTGCCTGGGCTCACCTGTGGCCGAACCACGTCTCCTCTCCCAGCTGCAGACACGGCACGTGGGTCCAGGGAAGCTCCGCCATCCTGGTGGGCCTCTGGCAGCTGCTGGGGCTGTGTGAGCCACGGCTGGTTTGAGTTGTGTGCCCACCTACTGACCCAATCCAATGGAAATGCGGCTCCTCCACCGGAAACTTGGGAAGAGCCTGAGCTAGGGATATACTACCATATTCTAGATAAAATGTCTTTTTCTTTGCTCTTGTGTGAAAAACCTTTCAAGTGTGGAAGCTTTCCGAGGCAGACTTCGCTAATAATAATTTTGCTCAAGTTTTAATACAAATGGTGAAGAATAATTTCTTTTTTCTGCCAGCTAGTATGATGGATGTAATATTTTCATAAGGTTTCTTTGTACTATAGTTAAAACTTATTAAACTTTGGAAAAGATGAGTTGCAAAGAGGAAAGAAATGAAAACCTATTTGTCCATTGGAACTTCCAAACCCAGACTCTTAAGTTTTGCTAAGATGGAAGAATAAAGGGTAAATCATTGAATCCTGGGCCAGCAATCATTTTATTTTACCCATTGTAAATAGCAGAAAAGAGGAGAGAAAAGAAAATACAACCAAAGTTGTGGACATGTTGAAGCTTTGGAGGAAAAAAGTGATTATGTTGTAACCATGCATATCCTACACCAAACCTCAGCGGAGGTCACTGGAACAGCCAGCAAGCCAAGCCTAAATAAAAATGGGACCTATGGGATTCCCCATCTGATTTTCAAATATTCACTGCTACAACACCATTTGTCAAGCCTGCAGGGTAGTTTTTTACCAGATGTGAGAGAGAGTACCAAACCCAGGCTAAAGCCAGAGAGAGGAGTGTGTGCTTCCACACAGGAATAATCTGCCCAGGAAGGACTGTGAAGTGCAAAATGAGACTGAAGCCTCCCAGATCTCTGAGTGCTGCAAAGGGTGTTTTAATCATTTCACAACAAGTGAGATATTTTTGACACCAAAAGTGAGATGTTCAAAGGACCTGTCTTTGCTGTGTCCAGGAATGGTTAAAGTGCCTTTTTTTCACAAAAGGGAAATGCCAATTTACCATACCAGGAACGATTTTATTTCAGTTTAGATGTTTACATTGAGAACCATCATACTTGAATTTGTGTTACTTCAAAGTGCATCAAGTGCTCCTCACTCTTTTCCAAGTGCTAATTAAAACCAGATACTATATGCACTTATGATTAAGTTCTTTCCTCACACCTCAGGTGTGCAACACAACAGCATGAGACCTCAAGAAGTGGTAATGCTGACTTGTGCTTTAAAAAAACCCAGTTGGTTTTTCCTCGTGATTCCAGCAGCCCAAGCTGCTGCTTACATTTGGATACACACATTTTCAGTATGGAGTTCTGGGAAACACTCAGTACCCAGGGCTGTGCTTTCAAGTTTCTGCTGGGGTGTCATGAGCTGTAGTGACAGCCACTGCTAAGGACAGGCCTGGTATCTGCAGGCTCACACAATGCCAAGCACAGGCACAGAGTTTTGCATTTGCTGCTGATCCTAGAGAGAAGAACATGATGGATATTTTTGGCCCTTTGTTTTAATGAGATTGCCAGAACAACTGCAGTCTGAAAACTCACAGCTCATTACCAAGAGCGAGAGGCTGACCCAGAAGATTTGAGAACTGCTTCAGAGCTGAGGTCTAACAGGCTGCTGTAGAACGTGGGCAGCGCCTCCCCCTGCTAACCCCACTGTCCCAGGGAGAACATTCACTCTGTAGTCACTGAATGCAAGACTATCTTAGAGCCTGTTGTGCATCCTGGAGAGCAGCAGGATGTTTTAGGCTACACACAGTGCAGTCACTACCCCAGCTCATCTCGGAGGTTCACACTGCAGCCCTGAGTCTGCAAGGAAGAGCTCAGGCCCTGCAGCGCTGCATGAAGAGATGCTCTGTGCACAGCCAGAGGAATGCAGAAGATTAAAACCTGTTCTCCTGTGGGTTTTTCAGACATGCACCAACTTCTCCTCTTCTACCAAGAGCCTTTATCCACCTCTGTGAAGTCAAATAACCTCCCAAGCCTTTAGTACAGGCATGAACAAAAAGCCCTGTTTTAGGGGTTGAATGAGCTCAAATACCACCTGGCTCCAGATAACGTGAGGGATCTTTGGACCAGAGAGGTAATAAAATACCCAGTTTTGCTGTTGACTGTACCATGAGTTATTCCATTTGCATGTCACAGCTTTCCTAGCTCCAGAGATGAGGGGAAAGCTTTTCAGGGGAGAAGGGCTTGCCTTCGTGCAGCCTGTCAGATGGAAACAGAGGATTTCAGCTACCTTCAAGTTTCACTCCAGTCTACAGCAACAGGATGCTGGATAAACAAAATGTATACAAATGGTTAAACAAAACCAGTCTGATACCTCTGGTCTGAAGAAAACCTTAAGGTTTACAGGACTCCTATTTTGGGGTATATTTTTCACATGGGAGAATGATTTCTATGTCTACAACCAAACCCAGCACCTCGTTGTTATAGTCCCTTCCTTCTGCAGATTTTTGTTGTAAGACTCTATAGTTCACATTCTCAAAATATCCTTAATGGACCAAATGTTTTTTTGTCCATGGTTTTCCAGATGCAATTTGTGCTTTTTAGATAGCAGAGAATTCTCTTTTGGGGGGCATTAAATGTCATGAAATGAGCCTGCTTATGAGAAACTGAAGGACTAAATCGATGTCTGGCTTTGGTTTTTTAATTCTCATTCTTGATTTTCATTGTTACAACTCTTCCTTGCAATATATAGAGAGTCTTACCTGCTGAAGAATGTTGTGTGACTAAATCTGGTACTACTTGTAAAACACTGCAAGATTCCTGAGGGAGAGGTAAGGTTGAACAAAGCCAGTGCATTGCTAGTAAAATTTGTTGCACTCAAACTTAGATGTCAAGGAAATACAAACATCCTGAATGCAAGTTCACAGCATTTTTGGAGTAATTTTCCTCAATAACTTCATTCCACTCGAACCAGAAATGAAACAGATCGAGAGCAGGCAAACTTTGAAATAAATAAAACTTCTTTAATTCGATTTTTCACGATCAAGACTTTAAAAAGGATCATTATTTTGCAGGCAGTTATCAAAAATCTACACTTAAAATCTAAATTTAGAGCTATTAGGATAGCAACAATTGTATCTAGACTTACTTTGTTGGTCTCAGGAGTGTATCTCAGGAGTGTATTTTTGCTCTTGTCTCTCTGTGAATTAAGACACTGATGTTGTTATGCTGCTTATCAGGGAAGGCAGTAGGTTGTATAGTTATCTCCTGATTGGGGCAAAATCACTACCCTGAAACCACACAACCTACTACCTCATCCTGTTAGAGCATCATGCCCATCTTCTGAAGGAAACATTTCACCACTTGCAAGTAAATTCCCTTTCCACTTTGCAGCCCACACGTTTCTTAGCCTCAGAAAGAGCCTGTGAGACCTCCTGGCCCTTCCTCACAGCTCTGCCTGGCGTCAGTCAGGACTGCTGGAGGGACTCCAGACACACAACAACTGCAGTGCAAACACTGTCCCTCCCAAACTAGCAATATGTGATAAAAAAGCAAGTTCGATCAGCGTCCAAAACTGATCAAAGACACCTCTTAGGGTTCAAGCATTTACCAGTTCCAGGGTGGAACACGAGCGACTGGAATGTCACGAAAGATCCTCTTTGGTTTCTGTCCAGCTCATCCCTTGCAGTTTCTCCAACAGCCTACACCGAGTGGATTTAAACAGCTGCTGAATCAAAAGTGGTGTTTTCAGTTTAATATGAACACAAATACCAGAAAACAACGGAGGAATGGATCAGCTGTTTCCAAGTGGCCACTCCCATGGCAGGCCCAGGCAGCAAATCCACCGCAGGCTGGATCGTAGCTCCGTGTCCTGGCACTCACACCCCACCTTCTCCCAGAAAACACCCAAAGGAAATGGCTTTTGAGCCTGAATGGGAAACACAGGGATCTAAACACTGTAAGGACATTTGTGTACAAGAACCACATGTAGGCACAGCCAGAGGATGGTCAGTTTAAACAGTTGAAAAACGTCTGCGTTGTCTTTCGGAGACGTCCAGCGCTGGCATCACAGCCACTTCAGGAAAGACAGTAGATTGTATAGTTATGTGACAGGCAGGGCATAGCCCTAAAACTATACAACCTACTACCTCACCCCAAAGGACAGTCAGACTCTGACCAGGCAGCACAGGCTGTATTCCCACACAGCTGGATTGCTTGCTGACAACCTGCAAGACAAAAACCACTGGAGACAAATGTTAACAGTTTTGAATTTGAAACAGTTTGCTATATACCAGTCAACATTCTGCTTAATGAGCTCCAGTTTCGTGTTTGAAATGTTTAATAGATTTGCAACTCGTGAAGTCATGTCAGTGACAAGATACACGAGGGAAACAGGATACAGCATTCATTTTTAATAACTGCACTTGTGTACTTGCAGCTCCGACATGACTGTACCTTATCAAACCAGTCTGTCACTTTGGGAAAGCATCACTGTGACTTAGAGAGTGGATGCTGACTTAGAGGGATTGTTTAGCATCCTTCTAGATACTCCTCTCTTGTCCTAATGGCGAAGAGCTGAGGTCCTCTAAGTGCATTTCCCAAGTTCTGCACGGGTAAAGCCCTAAAGCTGAGCAATGAACTTGTCAGGACTGTGAGGAATTGTTGTGGCCTACTCAACAATACTCGAACTGAGCAGTAACCCAGCTCCGAATCAATGAATTAAACACACCCTACTGTGCCACACAGAGCCTGGTGAGTGGGATTACAGAACTGCCATCACAGCGTCAGCTTCTGTAACCTCAAGCCAGTCCTTGAGTTGGAGGGGGCTGTTATTCCCTGACACCTGGTTGGATGGATAACACTTCCCATTCAGGACAGATAAAGTGGAAATAACTGAGATATCAGTCTATATTGTAATAAAAACGCTGCTTTAATAAATAAGCAAACTTTTAAAGCAAACACCCTACCTTAATCGGTGAACTCACCTTTTGCTAGTTAATTAAAGAACACAAAAAATGCAGCACCCATCAGCCCCACATGGATCAAGGGAAGTTGTTTCACCCAGCAGATCCCATCCCTGCAGGGGGACTGGAGCCATGTGCCCTGGCCTTCAGCATCACTGATGCGGGGATCTGAGAAGAGAGGAGCAAGACAAAACACACACACCTCAACTGGATTTCACTGCACACTGAAACAACCATCAGGTGGGTGGGTGCAAAAGCAGGGAGCAGTGTCTTTCTCCAGGAGAACCATGCATAGCACCAGCTTTCCCATTCACCTGTTCCTACCGCAATTCCATGGGGACCCCGACTTTAAAAAGACAGACAAGAGAAAAGTACAGTGAAAAAAGAACAATTTTTTTTTTCAGATTGACTGGAATGTTAGGAGCACTGCAGAGACAGGCAGAGAGAGGTATCAGGTACTTCACCTTCAAGCAACAAACACTTTTAAACAAAGCAGAGAAGGAAGAAGAAGGCAGGTGTCTGACCAAATCAGCTATCAGTGTGCTAATCTATAAAGGGAAATGTTAGGCCATCAAAGATATCTCACTGCTGTGGCCTGAGACCACGTGGAGAAAGAGGTCCCAGCTGCTGTGAGCTGCACGTTTGCATAGGACAGGACAGGTGCAACTCTGACCATGCTGAGATCAGTGTAAGAAAGGAAATCCTGTCCAACCCTGTATTTCACACCCTGGAACCTCCCTGCCCTTGCAGGCCAGGCAGAATGATATTCCTTCTACACCACACTGAAGGAATAGCTTGAGAGACTTCAACATCTCATCCATGCAAACTGCTAAAAACTGGTAGCAGAAGCCACTCCTTAACCACTATTAAAGAACCCCTTTGGAAAGCTCTTCAGCAGAAAGCCTGGTAGTCTTTTCTGTGTACTTAAGGATTTTAAATCTCTGCATTTTCTGAGTGCCAGCTTTTTGGCAGGGTCAATTACTCTCAGAATAATCCTCTGAAAAAAACCCCTACCCTGTACCTCGGTTTTTTAGATAAAATATTTACAAATAAATGAGTTCTTTATGTGCGCAATCAGAGATCTCAGTATTTTTCCTAAGAGCCAAGAATTTGAAGTGGAGCTTTGGCTAAAATTCTGTGCCATTTCAGCAATGCCGGGTGGGGACCTGTGTGTTGTGCAGTCACTCACGCAGAAAGTGCTTTCTGTGTAAAATAAACCCTGTGCTTGTATCAATACAACAGCATTACAGAGTAAAACTGGAGGAAAGCTGTGCACTGTGTGACTTCAAAGTGAGACTTTTTGTAAGCATCTGCTTTACAGTGGAAAGGTAAAAAAACTTTCAGAGCAGCGACTCTTTATGCTGGATGGTCCAGTGAAACCAGTTCAAAGAACCAGTCTGGCACTAAAAGGATGCATTCACAGTGGTGAAAGGCCCAAACTACCCCACAGACCCAACCAACTCCAACAACAGGGAGTTTGGGATGAACAACCTACACTTACAGCTGATTTCAGTGACACCAAGAGACAGAAATACAGATCCAAACAAAGGCAACACTCTGGAAAGTTTGAGTATGTTCTAGGGATTTATACTGCCTGTCTTTAATATATCTGGACTTCACTTTCACTTTTGGGTGCAATACCAGGTGGGATACTGGAAAATGTTCATCCCTGTTGAAAAAATGATGACCTTTTTTAACTATTTCTAAAGGATGCTCTTATTTTCTATGATAATGATGTTAAAAGATTCTTTTCTCTAAGTGCTGTGCTGATATAGTGTTGCCTCAGTGTATATTTTCCCACAAAAGAAGTAGTTTGTTAATTCATACAGATATTGAGATAATTATTTGTAAAGTACAGTAAACTCTGTGCAACACTATTTTCTATAAGATCTGTTATTATGGATATTAATAATACTCATTAGCAGACAAAAATGGAAAAGAATGTGCTTTATCCAACACCTAAAATTAATTAATCTTCTGCTCTCACAAGCTGCTCATAAACTTAATTTAATTGACTAGATCACCAAACAAGGATGAACTTTAAAATACTTAATGAAAGAAAAATGCATGTTCATTTTCCTTCTATGAAGACGACAGGCACAAGAAAGAACTATCTGGCAAGAGCTATGTTTCTAGTTTAACACTAGGAAAAATATGACATTTCCATATTCCAACTCTCACTGCTCACTGAAAAATGTCTTGGAACTGATGTTAATAAGTACCTCAGCAGTCACTGCTCAAGAGGCATGGGGCCAAGGCTGCTATTTCTGTGATGTTACAGGAAAGCAGTTCGAAAGCTGGGTGGTTCTGTAACTAACAGCCTTTCTGATGAACAGACCGGGACAGCACAGAACAAGCGTTTGGCGATTCCAGGGCTCCTTCCCCCCAAAACCTGGGGAGGATTTACAAATCCTTACAAATTACAAAAAAAAAAAAAGAAAAAAAAAGGCTAAGCCTCCCTAGCTGCCAGGAGGAGGGAAATGCCCCGGGTGTGTGCTCTCAGAGTGCACTGTGATTACCAGGGAAAGAAGGGCTTGGAGGCTCTCCCAGGCAGGGACATTCCCCAGCAAGGTGCAGGCCACATCAGGAGTTTCCAATCTCTCTCCATGTAATGATTCTCTTCTGCTTCCCAAGTGGTGCAGAGTCCCCACTCTGCTCCTCCAGACTATTTATTCATGATTAAAAATGCCACAAACATTTTTGGGAAGAGTGTTGTGGGGTAAATGTCCAGGGTGGACACTGCAGCCAAGGGAAGCCTCCTGACCAATTCAGCAGGGCCTGGATCAGGCAGGAAACTCAACTGCCACACTCTTCTTTTGGGGCAGGATTGTGCCAAAGCAGGATCATGGCAGGTAACTTTCCTGGAGATTTCAGAAATTAATTCTTTGGAGGAGGAAAGCATTCAGTTTCCTTGGATCTGTGTATGACAAACTTCACACAGTGTATTTTCAGATATATTTTTAACTAAATATAACCAAGATGACACACTGCCTTCATAGAGCATGCAAACTTCAAGAAGCAAAAAATACTCTACAAACACAGATGTTGTGACTCCTGTGAAATACGACGTGTACCATGATCTTACCCATTACTTAAATACAGTTGTTTCTAAAATGGCAAACAACACCTCTTTCCCTGGCTGTGACACTTTCCTGTAATTTAATAACACAGGACAGATTCTGCCAGAACTTCAAGCAGGCACAAGGGGAAAAACTCACAGGACCAGGCCTCCACAGCCTCCTCCTCATGATGCTCATCCATGAAGTTCCTCAGTGCTGGAGCACTCAGGGGTGCTGTGCTGCTGGGTACAAAGCCCAGGCACAGTTTTGCAGGGAAGCATTTTCCTCAGATTCATCAGGGACACCTTTAAGAAGGAGAACACTTCACACACGATTGAGATCAAGAGTACACCTTCACTTGGCCTCAGTGGTTTTGAAGGAGGTCCTGATGACCCAAACCAGCACAAATTATGAGGCACAGAAGTTAAAAATGACAATTTTGGAGGCCAGTGACTATTTGCATTAAGCACTAATTCTATTAAAATCAGTTATAAAAATTTTGTTCACCTTTTCACTCATAGTGAGTTCTATGTTCACTCACTGTACATAGAACAGTGTGACAAGGCTATATATAATAAACAGTTTTACATATTCGGTGAAGCCATTGTCATTATCTAACGTTTGCAAGTATTTGGGAAAAAGGAGCAGCTGTGAAATGAGCCAGAACTCTCTGGCGAAATGTCTCTGAGCTCTGCAATAATTTATGTATGTTCCTAAAATCTGAACATTTCATGTATGGGAGAGAAAAAAAAAGGCAACAATGTAAAAAATATAAATACATCAGCTTAAATAAATATTGTAGCCTGATTACCTGCACAGGAGCTTCCTCACTGTCACGTGGAACCATGCTAAAGTCGAGGAAATTCCTCCATAGAAACAACCTTTCAGAAAAGTTTTACAATGGCATAAAAAATTGGGATGTGCTTAATGACAGCTGCTCTATCTCTGACCGGGGGTATGGAGGCCTGACAGAGCCACAGAGCCGGGGCTGGGTGTGCACCAGAGGTGTTCTGCACCATCCCTGACAGGTTCCCTGCGTGTGTGTCAGCACCTCAGAGTCCTTCTGCTGTGAAATGCCTGGAATGTTAAACAGATGCTTCAAAACGGATTGCATTAGGGAAAAGACTGCTCTCCATCAAAAATACATCTTATTTTTCTCAGAGGTGGGATCATGTCTTCTGCTTATGCAAACTGCAGTACCTACACTGAAAAAATTGTTAATTTTCTGTTGCATTTATCTCTGTGTTTTGCTTATGTCCTACTCTGAATGCTAAAAAGCCATAAAAACTGATTTTCCAGAGAATGATGAAACACTCAATGCCTCAAAGCTTCCACAAATACAGAAATTAAACCAGGGCTAAACACTGGCTGCTCCGTATGTTGCACTTGTGTTCTTAAGCACATAAATGTTTAAGGAGATAAATTTTTAAAAAAATAAACTCCAAAAGGCACTACAGAACTGCTCAGTGTATTACAAGCTATTAGTTTCGTAGGACTTAAAGATCAATCTCCTGTGTTCCTGTGATAATTTTTCCATCTCCTGGCTTCCCTGTGCTCACCCTACTGAGCTCTCCACGGCAGAGGTGACAACCACCAGATCCCAATGCCCAGGACCCAGGGCAAGGCCAGAGTCCAGGGGAGATGAAACCTGTGTGGAGAAACAGCAAATCCACCAGGTGAGTGAGGCACATCTCATGAAAAATAAAGGTTACAGGTTACCATCTCACGAACAATTACTTGAGTGATGTTTTGAATTATTTTTGGATGGAAAACCCCTTTACTACACAGAGAATCTTAAATTAAGACATTTGAATTTTAAGCCAACCAGATTTGGCTTTTTAATATGTTCAGTTCATGCAGTGTCACACCTCACCTATGCGACACCATTGAGGAAGTGTTCTTTATTTCAGTTCCTTATAGATGCTAAGAAAAATTGACTGGAGTCACATCTTCTGTAAAAAACTCCATTCCCAATCTCAACCCACTGATTCCTTTTAGGGAAAACTGAATTTTCACTCTGAAATGGATTTAGGTCCTTGAAAATTGTTTTTCTTTAGAAAGACATGCAATAAACTAGTGTGTGCAAGTCCTACCTTAATTAAGCACCAAGAGGGAATGCCTGTCAGAGTCAGCCTCAACAAGAAACTAAAACTCATTTTGCAGAATGCACTTGTGCCAATAATTATAGCTGGTAGGAAAATGTCTTCTGGCCTTTCCCCCATAAAGCTTTCATTTTAAATTTTAGCCTTTAGTGAGATCAAGCAGCTGACAAGTAGGAGTAGTGAATTAGTAGTCTGGGAGCCAGGATTAGGTGAAAGCTCTGAATAACCTTACATGGATTTAGCCTAAAATTGTGTATTTACATCAATGCACATTTACATTTGCCATCACCACAAACAGGATAAAGTTGCTCAAGTGCTAATGAAGAAGGAGCTTTGTATGATGGCAGACAAGCAAAATCCATCCTTTACAAACTGTTCCATTTGTCATGATCACTTTAGAGCCTGCAGCATCTGAAATTATGGATACTATTATATGGAAAACTGGCATGAAATCACCAATCTGTGTAGTATGTTTGTTTTAAAATATTGTTAAAAGCTTGAAATTCATTTCCATTGCAGAACAATGTTCTGGGGTCTGGACTGCATTTGGGGTCAAGCCAGAGGGCTTGGTTCAAGCTGAGAGTGGCCTGGAAGTTCACATGCATTAACACAGAGAAAGCATTTGTACAGGCACTGCAAACCCAAGCTGCAGTTTGTTTCTGGTTACTTTTGGGGTTGGGGCAGGTGTGAGGCTATAGACCTGATCAGACAAGCCCATGTGCAGGTGCAAGAATTGTCACTGACCCTGTTGGGCATTTTCTTGTCCCTGCCAGGGGACCTCCAGGAATCTGCTGCTAACAACACCCCTCCTTATCGAGTTCCCTTTTTCCTCTTAGCGACTGTTTCTCTTTGACTACCAGCACACAACAGCTTTGTTATCACCCGTGGGTACTGTCTCAAGCGGTGTTACGATTTCAGAAGCACACACTTTGCCGTGATGACTTTGCCTCTGCCCTGACCAGTTATTTTCCATCCGGAGCACTCCAACGGCACTGCCAAGAGCCGTACGCACACCCTCGCCAGCCCAGTTTTACACAAGCCTTTCAAAAGCAAGGGGGGAAGCACTGAAAATGGCCATTTTCACCACAAGGGCCCTTCTCACCACCTCTGCCCACGTGCTGAGGGGGTGAAGGCTTTCGGAGCGTTGGGGTGGCCAGGCGGTGCCACCCACACGGCACCTGCTGGCACAGGAGAATTCCTCCAGAATTCCAGACACACAGCACTGCCTGCGCTCGGCTCTACACAACCTTCTGTCGTCCCAGGTGCCCAGGGCTCTCCACAGCTGCACTCTGGAGCAAGCCTGTGCCCCTGAGACTGAAGCTCTCCCAGGTTAAACACCCGTGGGCGGCGCTGGAGCGGTGGCAGGGAGCGAGCAGATCTCTGCCGGAGCCCCACGGAGCCTTGGACTCTCCCTGTCCATTATTCATGATGCTGTTGCTACAGGCCCTAATTTTACATAAATGGAAGTCACGAGAGAATTGTTAGGATGAGCAACTAGGAAAAGCACAGGGAAAGACTGCCCCATCAGTCAGTATTAAAGACAGAGTTCAGTGTTACATTTTCTGGTTGTGAAGCCTCTTGGGAGTCAAAGTATGCAACACATTTTCTCTGAGGAGTAACAAGCTGAAACCTAAAATCTTGTAGACAGTCTTTAGAACCAATTTCTTCATGTCCTCTGCACAACTCCATTCCAATTCCCCACATATGAAAAATACATAACCTCTTAGCTCCAAATTCTTACAGTTCCTTCTAGCTCCGGTTTAAAAATGACTAAAATTCTATCTTAGCTATCATGTAAGCTATTGTTCTGTGCCTGCTCTGGGATGACAGATTTCAGAATTGAAGATCTGTCGGGCAAGGAGCAGATTACACCTTCTCTGAAGACAGAAATGTGCACATAACTGGTATCAACTCAGCCATATAGCATGATTCCCTTCTCCTTATCAACATAAAAGAGTCATATAAAACCCCCAGCTTTTCTATCTCACAGCATTTATAGCAAAGACACTGGACAGTATTTCAATATTCTGCTGTTGGAGAAATAAGCTTCAGGCACAGAACCCATGACACGTAAATTAAGATATACTTCACAAGACCTATCTTAGTTGTGAAAGTAGGTCATGCACTTAAGGCATTTCTAGACTCTCGATGTAAATATTCTGAAAACATTTTTGTGTGTATGGAATAATATTTTAATTATTTATCAGATTTCATCCTCCAAGAACACTCAAGGAACAGCTATTTCTAAGTCCTCATAGGGTAATAAGTACAAGCACTTTTTTGCAACCTTTTACAGCTTTATGTAGTGCATAGTTGGTCCTTTTTGGAACTGCATGCTTGAACATACCACAAAAAAAATTTGATACAGTAGAAGAAGTTATTGTGTGAAGATCACAGGCTGCACAGGCAGGGATCCTGACTAAACAATACCACAACACTTTCAAACAATTACTACCTTGTATTATTTTGAGACTCTTGGGATTCCCTCAAGACTGGTATTTGGTCACCTGGCTATGAGCAAGTTATTCCATGAGCAAAGTTAAAGAGGGGAAAAAAAAAAAAAAGAGAAATTTAGAAAGCAAGAGAGTATGTGTTTGTGATGTGAATTGAGTTTCCAGGCCAGAACTTCTATCAGGAGAATAAAAAAACCACAGAGGCACCACTATCAATTTATCCACTAGGTGTCACAAAATAATCATGCAACCAGACAAGAAGCAATTATATGTAAAATGTGTCAATGTACTACATCAATGAAGTGCTGCTTTGAAACGAAATCTGTGATAAGAGCAGATGCAGGAAAATGTCATGGATCTCATGAATATGCATGAACTGTCAGGAGTGTATGGGAACCTGAGCCATGACACACAGGAGCTGTTGCTAACCACGGTGTATATCATGTAATGGATTCACATACAAGCATGTAAGTGTTCCATTTAAAAAAAAGTCTTCCCAAATCCTAAAAGCTGTATTACCAGTCCTCAGAACTGCAAGACTTACGTTTCTTGCTTTTTAACGCTCCAGCTACTGGACTAATATATTATATCAGATTCTCCACAAATATGTAAAAAGCCCTCCTGGCTACAGGGAAAACACTGCAAAGAAAACAAGTTCTGAAGGCTAAAATGTATGAGGAAGAGAAACAAAAATATATTATTAATATTAGTATAAAATCAACCACAAATGCCAAACACTGGAATTGGCAATAACATGTGACAGACACTCCTTAGATCCAGACTGTTCTTTTGGAAGGGTAAGGTAGAAAATCACCACATGGTTCTGTAGCCATTTTCCAGAAATTAACTCTACTACATTGGCAGTATTTTTGTTCTTAAATATTCCTGGACCATTTAAAAGTCTTAATTACATCTGCACTCATCCAAAGCACTGAGTGCATTAAAGGATTAAGGCTGGGCTGTTGAAACAGGCACCTCGGTTTCCAAAATGGTTCTTTAATAACTGTAACTTTTCCTCTGAGTTGCATAAAATTTTTATGGGCCAAGTAGACTCCAGTGTGAATTTATCATTATCTGTACTCACACATAATCCAATTAAAAATATTGTAATCAATAGCATATGCAATATTATGAAGTGCAATGGTTAGGTAAGGACACATGTCCTGGACATTTTTATCGTATAAATATAAAAGTATCAGGGCTATATATGCTCTGCTGCCAAGTTCCACTGAATAAAGCCAGCCTAAGCTATGTTAAAAACCCTTCCCCCTTGTCAGAAATGCAGTAAAGGAACATATGCCCTGCCAGGGCACTGTATGTTTACACTGCAGTATTTATGTTTTATCCTGGCTGTAAAAAACACGCTTTTTCAGGGTGCAAGCAAACTCGCATGATAAAGTTTAGATTTTTTACATAGTCTTCCTTTGTAAGATGTGCTTTCTAAATGCAAGTATTTTCCAAAGCTTGGAAATACTTTCTTACTTGGTGATCACAGCAAGGGAGCTTTTCTTCCCAGCAATTTTCCCTTCTTTTTTTCATCCAGTCAAGTAAATACTTGTGCTTACAGGAACACAGGTACAAAGCTGAGAGAAATACCCTTTTTTTTTTTTTTTGTTATTTCCAATACTAGAATAACTTAATGTGTATTTGCTAAAGGAAGCTGGTATTGTGAAAGAGACTTTCTGAAAAATTCAGAACAATACTCTGAAGCTCTCCCCACATTAAAACCATTATCTGACTTTGAAGAGCCCTCCAGTGATGCGCATTTCAGCTGGCAAAATTCAGAGCCTCATGAAGTCAGTGAGAATTTTGTTATCACGTAGTGAGGCTGAGATTTCCCTTTAGGCAGAGCCATACAGATAAATGCTGAGGTAACTACTCACTACTTAAATCTCTGACCTTCTGCCAGAAGGTGAACTGAGCAGATGTACAGTGTTATTAATTTCACTTAAGGAACTTAAGTTGCTCCTTTTTGATCTTTCAGTGGTCCAAGCCTGCAATATTGTTCTTTAGTCCTTGCTATGAAAGAATCAAAGAACAACAGAATAATTTGGGTTGGAAGCATCCAGTCCAACCTCCTGCTCAAAGCACACGGCCCAGCCCTGAGGAGCCTGGTGGTCCTGCCTGGGCCAGGGGAGCTGTGGTGTGCTGGTGTCTCTCTTGTACTCCCACACTGGACACAATATTGATCAGGGGATGGAGCAGCTCTGCTGTGGGGAAAGGCTGAGAGAATTGGGATGGTTCAGCCTGGAGAAGAGAAGCTTTGAGGTGACCTCATTGTGGCCTTCCAGTAGCTACAGCAAGCCCACAGGAAAGATGGAGAGAGACTGTTTACAAGGGATGGAGTGACAGGACAAGGGGCAATGGCTTCACACTGACAGAGAGGAGGCTTGGATGGGATATTAGAAGAAATTCCTCCCTGTGAGGGTGGGGAGGCCCTCGCCCAGGCTTCCCAGAGAAGCTGTGGCTGCCCCATCCCTGGAAGTGTCCAAGGCCAGGCTGGAGGGGCTTGGAGCAACCTGGGATAGTGGAAGGTGTCCCTGCCCATGGCACAGGTGGCACTGGATGGGCTATAAGGTCCCTCCCAACCCAAGCCATCCTGTGACTCTACCACAGTCTCACAAAAGCTCTGAAGAGGGAGGATCACTCCTCTGAGCTGTGGTTTTGCTAAAGCAGCCCTGGGTGCAGTTGGCACATGGCTGGTGGGCCTCAACCTGTGCACCAGGACCCCCAGATCCTTTCCTACAGAGCTGCTTCCCTACACAGCTGCCCCCAGGCTGTTTCATTAAGATCTCATTGATGGCAGTATATACATCATTTCTCAAATTATCAATATTAAAACATTTTTTTCCTTTTCCTTTTTTTTTTTTAATTTGGAATTTCATCTATCCTAGGCCTCACATGGCCTTGAAGTGCCGTGAGTAGAACAGCTTAGGAATGTGAATGTACAGCAAATGTGCTTCCCATGAGCTCTTAATACCATAAATCTAAAATCCTTGATACTACTGTTTGAGCAGTGCTTCCACTGAAATCTTCAAAGAAGCTTTAGCCAGGATAGGAAGTCTCAGCAGTCACACAAGACACTTACTGCTGCTTAGGACAGGCTTGCAAATGCACGTGGATCAGAGGTCCTGCCCTTGTGCATCAGTATTTCACTTACAATGGAATAATTTTAAATTACATTAAGAACTATAATCATATTCTACTATCATTTACTTTTTCATACCCTCTGCCACTAGAAATAAGCTTGAAGATATCCATCCAGCCCTGAGTGCACTATTCTGGGAAAGTTTCCATTTAGATGAGAACATTTATGCTCATAACTAGAGAATTTTTTTTTCCCAGCTTAATTCAATACGAGTAACTGGTTCAACTTGGTGTCTGCTCATTAGTGAGCAGTTGGAAGGAACTGGTTAATCATTGTTTGCCATCTGCTTTGGAGAATCTGCACTGTACAGAACCTTTTCTGCAGCAAATGAAACCACAAAGAGCACTAAAGGAAAATCCTGTTTTCAGCTATGGGGTTTTTTTCAGCACTCCCCATTAGATTTCTTGGCCAAAAATGAAGGCAGCCCCTTCAGGTATTTGTTGTTCTCTCAGAAAGGCTCTGAATTCTCTAACTTCTCCAGGCTCTTTTATTAAAACCAACTCTTAAGTTCTTCTAAACAGACAAGCCAGGACTTAAAACACTATATTGAGTCAAAAAGTGCATTTGCCTCCTCACAGAAAAAAGTCAAAATCAAAGAATATAAAATTGGTTGACTATCTATGCTGCTTTCTTGGCTCATCTTCCCCTTCTGTGGGACTGACAAATGCTGTGTCATAATTGGAGAGGGAAGGAAGTTTCCATTTTTAGATTTTGGAATCCAGGAGTTCTTAAAAAAAATCCATTTGCTTCAAAATGAGGAAAAATATATGTGAATGATGTAAAAATGTTCCACTTAAAGACAGAAAAATTGCTGGGAAAAGGCCCTTCGTAAACTGAGGTTTTGTTAAAATACACATTCCAAACATGTGGCAAAAAATACCAGAAGAAAAGCTGAACATGAGAAAATCAGTACTGCTAGGCTCACTCTCCTATCAAAAATCCAGCACTGGGGGCCATAATTCAGGTTATTAAAGTCTTTTTTCAAGATTGATTAAAGTTCTTTTTAGTAACATCAGCAGGAAACCCAGGCTCCAATGTTCTTAATGCTGAGCTCCAATGTTCTTAATACTGAGGGGGCTGAAGACTGCAGTCTTCCAGCAGAAAATCAAAGTGTGCTCCTCCAGGCCTTCCTACAAATACTGAACTCTCACTGTATCCCATCATAACAAAAGCCTGTCAGTGAAAAATATTTTTTCTTTAAAAAACTTCATAAAACAAACAATGGGAATTGCTCCCTCTGATTTCTTGCTCAAGCCATGAACTTCAATCATGCTCCTTTACTTTGCAGATCTCCTGGGGGATCAAATCACGGAATCACAGGATGGCTTGGGTTAGAAGGGCTCTTAAAGCTCACCCAGTTCCACGCCCTGCCATGGGAAGGGACACCTTCCACTATCCCAGGTTGCTCCAAGCCCTGGGCTGGGCTGGCCCTGGGATGGGGCAGCCTCCAGGGACAGCTTCTCTGGGCAACCTGTGCCAGGGCCTCACCCCCTTCACAGGGAAGAATTTCTAATATCCCATCCAAACCTATTCACTGTCAGTGTGAAGCCATTGCCCCTTGTCCTGTCACTCCAGGCTCTTGTCCAAAGTCCAGCTCTCCTGGAGCCTCTTTGGAATTGGAAGGGGCTCTGAGGTCTCCCCAGAGCCTTCTCTTCAGGTTGTTTTCTCTAACAACCGGGGAGACCCCCTCCTGCAGATTCCTGAGACCTGCCACTGCTTTGTAATTTGAGGTAACTGGTACCAACAGAGGCCTTAAAAAGAGATTATCCAGTAAGCCTTTGGAGATTTTAGGGTTCCAGACCCAGTCTTCAAGACTCTCTGCCAGTCCTGTTGGGATTTCCCCTCTATTACAGCTGGCAGTAAGAGAAAGGAAGATTTAATGAGCACAGAAAAGCTGCATTACCTTCCAAATACTCAGCAAAAAGTCTTTGGAACAGAGAAGTGAGCAAAGTGGCAGAGAGGAAGGTCCTTTGGGTATGCAAAAATTTGAGCAAGCTGGATTCATTCACCAACTGTACCATGTATTTCCTTCATAATCTTGGGCAGATACTTGGGTCAAGTTCTCAGAAAAGTAAGTTCAGTTCTCCCAGCTTCTTTAAATACTGAAAGAACTCATGAGACTTTTCACAGGCAAATTGCAACTCAGCTGCCAGTCACCCTGAAAAGGTTGCTAGCCAACCCACACTGGATGCTTTTAAAGACCTACCCCTCTCTGCTGAGGTTATACATCCTAAAATACTCACAGCTGTGCTTCCCTTCCACACCTGTAACATATCGTGTTCCTCCTCTGTGAGCTGAGGAGAACAAATCTGTCAAGTCCCTGAACCAGCACTCAGAATCTGCAGTGCTAAGACCACTGAAGTACCTAGACTGGCTCAGGGAATCTGTTCCGTGGGGACCATCTCCTACTTCTGGCTTTGACACAAAGGGAATTGTGACTCTACAAACCCCAAACTCATGATCATGAGATGCCACAGATGCCAGGGTAGGTTGCTCTAAACTCTGTGGGGAGTCTGGCCTTCAGTTATGGGAATGAGGAGGGCACTTTTCACTCCTTCTCTTAACTGAGACAAATGTCCCTTCTAGGACGTGCCTGTGTTGAGTTCAGCTGTTTGCTGTGAAGGCCATTAGACAGTATCTCATTATAAAGCAGAGATATTTAAATCAAGATCTCACTTCCCTGTATAAATTCAGCAATGTTCTTTGACAGCCACAGGATACTTAACCAAACAATTCAGATGCTGATTTCAAGAGATGAAAACTATGTCAATATGGACATCTAATGTATCTTCAGAGTTCTAAATGTGTCTGCATTTACCATAAAGGTCTCTGGCTTGCTTAAAATGTAACTAAAACATTGGATTGGGATGCAGTAGGATTAGCAGATCCTCTCAAGACCAAACTCTTGGCATTCCAGATCACCCTTGTAGCATTCCCTCAGAAGGAATGCAAGTGTTTCCTGAACTTATTTTTCCAGAATAATTAACTTCTCATTAAAGTGAGATTAGCACAGGTGAAGACATGAAATACCTGCAGAAATTCTCTCTTTGATCACTCCCCCGGATCCAGCAGAAGGATCTTGCCAGCAGGAATTTCACACCAACTGATCCCACTTTCTGCAGCTGTTTCTTCTGAGAAAGACCCATCAGGAAGATATATCAATAGGTTTTTCTGCAGGCATGTAAGAGCAGAGGGAAAGCATATTAATAATTCTAGAGTATCACCCTTAAGCTGGGCAGGCACATCTGGTGTGGGTAAGTACTGTCAGCCTGTACCTATGCCAAGACACAGCTACATAAGGCTGCTTTCTTGTAGGCACAAGCCAAGACAGACATAAAAAGTCTGTAATCTTAATTTTTCCTATGGATATCTCCACAAGAATGTCTTTGGTTGAGGACCATGTATTTTTTATATCTCTATTTTCCATAAAAATCAACAGCCTTTCTCTAGTATTCAATTCATTATTGACATTCCCCACTTTGCCACATCAACATTTTATTTGAAGTATCAGTCATAGCATCCCATCAAAATTTAATAGCCACTTTCTATAATTGAAGCATATTAACTCTTGGTTTCACCTATGCTAAAGTTTATCCTTCTCCTTCTTTAAAATTCTAATGATATTAAAAATACAACACCTTCCTTCAGCATGACTCAGAGTTGTGTAATATTCCTTTCTTCAGCTCATGGGAAAGGAAAGAGATACAAGCAAAGGCAGAAGAATTCTCTAACCCAGTCTACAGCTTTATACTGAATCCTGAGTGTCAAACCAACAGGGCTTTTAAGAGAAATGTCAACAACTGTAACAGTTACATAAGATATAGCTAGAAAAATATTTTGCAAGGAGAAATGACAGTTTCTGTCACTTGAGAAGATAATTTATACTTCAGCTTTAGAATGCAAGCAGTCAACATGTGACCTGACATTTACTAAGGGAAATCAAAGAGATGTTGAGCAAGATTACAAAAGGCAAAGCACTGATTGCCCTCCACTAGCAGTTCCTCTCTGTACTACAGAAAGATCGGCAGGGTTTTCCTCTCAAAGTTATGCAAAAAAATAGAAAGGGAGGTCACAGTAAGAGCTCTCCCTGTTGTCAGTCTGTGCTGACTTGCTCCAGTTCCAAAGGCCATCTGGTGCTGTTTGTGCTGCCTTTCTGCCTCGTGTCTCAAGTTCTTTGTGGACGAGAAGGATTCACAGGTCACATCAGCTGTGCTTTCAGTTACTCTGCAAAAGACTTTGATGGTTGAAGCTGTGCATAAGGAATGTACAGCTGCTGGTAAGAGCCCACAGTGAAAAGGATACCAGGTGCAGGGGTGTGCAGATAGGAAGGATGGCAGGTCAGGTGAGCTGGGCTTCATCCCTGGCTCTATTACACACTTCCTGCAGGACTTGAAGTGCTTACACAAGCCCTTTGGGGCTCATTTTTATCACTTGTTCAATGGAGATCATAATTCCCCCTCTCAGAGTGATACTCTGAGGCTTATTCATTAATGGGTTCAACTCAGTGCTGGGCAGATGGTCAATACAAATTTTATGCATCACTGAAGCAACGTTTAACCTCAGGACTGAAGTGGCACGCAGCCTTGTGCTGGTCTCTTTGCAGCCACTGGGTAAACATTATGCACTCCCTTTACTGAAAATATTTGAGAGGCAGGAGTTGTTAGCAGTGCTGATTTTGCATCCCTCAAGTTACAAATCTTCAGGATGGCAAAGGTAAAAGGACACATTCTCTATATGCAGTGCAAAACAGGTACTAAGTGCATCTCCTTGTGATGGTAATAAATGAGGAGGAGAAAATGCTAACACTGCTGCACTGAGCACACAGTGATTTCAATGAGTCCATGAAAAAGGTATTTTAAAGTCTCAAGAATGACCATTGATAGTATCTGGAAGAATTTCAGTTTTGAGCTGGGAGAAGGGTTGTTTTTACTGGCCTCAGCCAAAAAGCCAATTCATTGGAAGTGATTGCCATTTACCTGAAGAAACACAGCTACAATTCAGCACAGTAATGAGTTTAAAGGTGTATCTCAAAGATATTTATAACAATATAAATATTTACTTTGCTTACTGTAGCAATCACACAGAAGAAAAAAGTTCTTTTCCAAACGTCTTTTTCAAGGTTTCTGAGGACTATTTTTAGACTTTATTGCCACAAGTAATCTACCATGAAAACTTAAGCACCAGCAAGAAATGAACCTACAGTGTGATTGCTATGCATACCTTGTCATTTCCTCTGCAGAGATGACCAATCTTCACTTCTTTCATTTTCTAACTTAGTTCCCCAGTAAGTCATTCTTTCTGTTTCTACAGAGAAAGGAATAAAAAAAGATAAATTTATATGTTATCCTTATGATGAAAAAAAAGTGAGGAACAGACACAGAGATATTAAATATTGCCTTCCAAAGTCTTTTCTGCAGGTGAAGGATGTGTTTCAGTAGAAGGCCAGTGTCCCACTGCAAACTTATTTTGGAATTGAGGGTAAGTGGAGCACGAATGGCACTTTGTGGAGGGATGATTTTACCCTCAGGGAAGATCTATGACAAGATTCCTGAGACCAGGCAGTTTAACTGCTGCAAACCTTGAAAGCTTTGAGTTTAAAAAGTCTCCTCTACTTTCACAGCCAAGTGAATATAAAGAAAAATTACCAGATAAAAATATTTCAACATTTACTCCTGAATATCTTCCTTGTTTTCAGACCCTTAAAGCTGCTATACCAATCACTAGTAGAAAGATTAATTGTGGTCAGACTAATTGACCAAGCACAGACATGAACACATCAGGTATAAATCACTCATAAAATGTAGTATTCAGCAGTTTAGTCTCAGGAGCCAGGGACACTGACATTTTTGATAATGCACTTGTGTCAGTAATACTTTTACATATGCTTTGTAATCCTAGTCAAGTACAGAAACCATTACCACTTATAAAAATTACAATGGGTCATTCCAAAGGAGTGATGCTGTGATTGTTCTCCCTCTCGTTACATCACACACTAAATCTGTTCACTTCTTACTGCTTCTAGGTTTTTCCAGCTAATTCTATTGCTGTTTTATGAAGAAGGGTTACTTTTCACCACAACATCCTTAAAATTTGTGTATATGCAACAATCTATCAAATCTTCTTGGAATACTGTTTTCCTCTAATAAAAGGCACCTCCTATTTTGGCATTTCTCAATCTGTGACCACCATAACACCCAAATGCTTCACAACTTCTTTTGCATGCTACCCCCACCACCTCACAGGAGAAAAATTATTGCCTTTGTTTATAGAACAGAAAGGTCAGAACACAGGGAGAGGATACAGCTCATTTCAAGTGTCTCAATTAAGTGATGGAATCTTACAGAGTGTCCATACAGACTTCAGAGAGAAATCTGCAGCACATCTCTAACACATGTACCCTGAAACAACCCCTTCAGAGCCTCCCTTTTCTCTCTCCATAGCAGCAGTTTAGGAATAACAATTACCTACACATGCACCTAAATTAGATCTAAATGCAAGTGAACATTCTCTTCACCGCCAAGTCTGAGAGCAAAGTCCTATAAAGACTTCAGCATCCTGAAAATTAGGATTGGGTTACCCGCTGTGAGATGACACCTGGCCTTGGAATGAAAGGCAGTGAGGCATCAGAGTTCCCCACACAATCTGTGGAGAGGTAAAGATTTCAGCTGGTATTCCCATGCCTGGATATCAGACAGGTCTTCATACCCATGCCTATTCACTCCTCCTCTTCGTCAGTGAAGACACCAATTATGTTAATGTTATAGCTTTTATAAGCTTTTTTGCTGTATGTCCTGAACCAATTTTCTTGGTTTTTTCCCACCTATTTCAGTATCATTCTTTCACTCCACAGTACATCTTTATACTTTCCCCACATTTTTCGCTTAGTAAAATTTTTCTTTCTTTTATTGCTGCCTCCATAGTTCACCTAAGCATTAGAACAGTCTGGCTGATTTTTCTCAAAGCCACCACCTTGGCACTGCTTGGTTTTGCTCCTCTTCCTCAGCTCTGTAGGTGATGTAATGCTTTCCTCTCTGTTTAGCTCACTCTGAAATGTGCCAGTACATCTGTGTACCATTCTGAACAGCTGAAAGAATTTATTTTAAATTGTCACTCAGTTTATTAATGAAGAAGAAAAATGCATGTGTATATTTTTCCTTAAAATAGAATATAGGTACTGTACAAAAATGGACACTAAAATAATCTTTAGCCTCAGTCAGACATGTGGCCAATGGGAACCTACAGGCAGAAAAAAGTCCAGACACAAGATGGGATAGAAATGGTACAGATAAAGAAACTCTTCAAACTTGACAGCCTTAAGGCTGCAAAAAGAATATGTGTTGATGCATTGCCACACTGAGATTTTACAGACAGGGTTTTCAGACTATTCCATTATTACAGTAGCCTACAATCATGTCAGTGTTTTCATGACTGGGTCTTACATTCCTTCTCCAGAGAGTTAATAAGAAAACCCTCTCTTAGACTGGCTACAGAAGAGCAGCAGTTGCTGGATATATTTCTGTTGGAACATGAGAATGTACAACAAGAAACATCACATTAAACTTGCATCCGTTCTCTGAAACACACAATGCCTGCGCTCCAGGGGCCTCGAGGGCTGACTGAAACATGGAACTCAAATTAAAGATATGTTTATGTATTATTCTGGGTGGGGACATTACTGAACATCAGGGATATTGTTCCCAAGCAACAAGTATGATTTCCCTTTGCAAGAGCTGTATTTTAACGTTGTGAGTAAACGCAAAAAGAGGTGACCAGCAGGAGTGTGTTAAGTACGGTCTGTGAGGCAGCCAAGTGACCCAGCCTGAGAGTCAGAGAGTGAACGATAACGCAGCTCTAGAACAGAGTGTGAACTTCCCGTATCTACACACTGAGAGAGTTAATCAAGCCCACTTCCAGTTTTAGCCCAAGTCACAGAGCTGGTGGTTCCTCACTAATGCAGTGCACCAAAAAAGGGTGCTAAGGATAACCTCGAGCATTAATGGCTGGCACTGGAAATCTGTGCACCTGGTTTAGCTTAACCTGAGTCTGTTTTTTTGAAGGCCAATGGGAGAAGCCACCCTTTACCACGGCAGGTTTCAATACATCAGGATTGCTGTTTTAAGTCACAATTTTTGAAACTGCACTCTTACACATCATGGCAGAAGTGTAACATAAAACACCAAATGTTGTAGAGCCGACATTTGGTGTCTGTTAAAAAGGAAAAGCCCCAGTTTACTCTATAGCAATGCAAGATGTTTACTTTGTGGGAAGGAAGGAGAAATTACCCTTCCGGTTGATTAAACCCTGCCCCATCCCAACAACATGACTGACTGGAACCCCACTGAAATAGGATCTCAATGAAGTGGCACCACTAATCCCATTTTAGGAAAGTGTTGGCCATGAATGTTTTCTGCAATACTTTACATTTGCAAAAGACCTCCTAGGTGTGGTAACTACAGGTATTTTCCATGCCCGTAAGCTCTACAGCCTGACTGCAAGTTTACTGAAACACTTTTGTGCAAAATGCAAATTTTAGTGATGTGATGCCACTTCAACTAACAACAGAAAATAACTTCAACAGTCCAAGTCCTCTAAACAGAGTCACAGAATATGCTGAGTTGGAAGGGACCCATAAGGATCATCGAGTCCAACACCTACAAAGACTAAAGGAATGGGGTTCACGGTGAAGTAATATGTAAACAGCCTAGGCAAATCAAATCCATTATTGAAAGAAGCAGGTTACTAAGGTAATTAAGAATTAGTCATTAATTGCATTTGAACACTCCTGTATTTACTGTCACTGAAGATGAATGCCCTTACAAACAGATCATTTGTAAATGGCTGGAAACATGTGGGTTTAGCCCCAGACTTGTCTGGTGTTTGTGCTGTGCTGGTCCCTATGCCCAATAAGTGACTGTGGATCTAACCATCCAGATCCAGGCTTTTGCCTAAGAACGCTCGGACCTGCTGCACCTACAGTCCAGGGGGATTTTCCACAGGCAGTGTCTGAGTTCAAGAACCACAGCACTTCTGTCTATTTATTCCATATACTTACTACCTTTTCCATAAGCACAGACTACTAATCACTGCAGGAAACAAGACAGTAGCCACACAGACCCTTCTCTGGCCCAGGATTCTTACATTCTTAGGATTTTTAACAGGGGAGACTGTTTCTCTCAAAGTTTCAACACACATCCATATTGAAACTGCTATATGCTTCTCAGGCTGCAATTCACAATCAAACGCTGCACCACGGTACGAGCAGGAAGAACATCCCTGCAGACAGACAAGTGCTGAAGCTGAGGCAGAGCTAATTCAGTTCCTCCAGAGTCTCTGATTCACTGCAGCTCATCACCAGTACAACTGCAGCCTACTCTGAGCCATCAATACCTGGTGCTAGGATTCATACCTTGCTGGAAATTTCCATGGAAAAGCTTTAGAAACAAATTCAAAACATGGAAGTCATCCACCAGGCCTTGTGAAAACCGTTATGAAAACTGTGAATGCAACAGCAGATGTGCCTGATGCAGGTATTTCAGTCCACTCACAGTGTAACAGGAGCCACACAAGCACAGGAGGTGTTCCCCTGACCCACCTGTGTGCAGGTGAGAGCACCCGAGGCTCCTCAGGAGCTGCTTGGGGGAGCAGTAAACTTTCCTTGAGAACTTACTGCTCTTTTACACAAAACACGGCAAGGGCTAGAAGAAGTCCTGACAGGCAGTTCCCAACGTGTTGGTCAGGAAAACCAAGCTAAGTGGCCAGAAAATACACGGCTCACTGGGTGTGCAAGGTTTGTGCTCCTGTGCTGAATCAGCAGTTGTGTCTGATAATGGTTTTAGTCCTTTCTGTCTTTAACAAGGAAGACATGTAACTCTTAAGGTAAACTTATATTGTGGAATGTGCTAAACAAATATGTCATCAAAGGGGAAAAGTTTATCTTAGAGTCATTTTGCTGCCAAATGATCTATTAGAACTCAGAGCCAAAACAGGTAAAAGCCCTAAGGAAGTGCTGTATCTTTCAAATAATTCAACTCTAAAAAGAGTTAAACCCTGCACACAGGAGGGCTGGGGTTTGGTAGGAAGGTGGAGAGCAGAGTTTTGCAAAACAAATAAAGATTTCCCACACATATGTCAATGCAATTCTCTGCACCAATACCTGAAAAAGGAGCAGGCGTTGGAGAAATGCACACTTAAAGCCATGACTAATGAGAGTACTTCTGTATCACAAAGTCTGGATTAGCCAGTGACTCTTTCAAACAATCTAAGTTGAAAAATAGCATTTGGCAAAGTCCTCTGACATCTGCCACCACTTTCTTTAGCCCCCTGCATTCCCCGAAGGTGCCGCCTGCGAGCTGCCCCGCAGTGCCACAGCACGGCAACTGCAGACAGCAGGGAATGCAGACAGACACGCAAAGTGTTTAAAATAGGAAGCACAGGCTCTGCGCTGGGGGCTGGTACAACAGGTGTGTGTGTATGTGTATATATATATATATATATATAGGGAGCTGATGTTAATGAGGCTTCTGTTACACAGGCACGGGGAGGCCGCAGCCTTTTCAGAAGGAGATGGGTATTTTGGTTATTTTGGTTAAAGTCAGACAGAGTAACCTCGTAGTAACCTCTAGTCTGGCTCACAGCCACGGGGAGGACTCTGGAGGACTGTCCCTTGGTGCTGCATCGATTAGATTTCTGCCCATAATACACCCAGTGTTTTTGCTCAGTAAACCTTGCTAACAACCGAATCAAGAATAAAGAGGGAGAGGGGAAATAAAAGCTGATCTCCATGTGAAAATGGGTCATAAAATTAACAAGGTTCTCAGCATCAAGTAATTCTGTCTGCTCTATTGTGGCCAGAAAGTCAGAGCCTGTAAAATACATACACAAGCAAAGACAAGAAAAAAAAAACCCAACCAAAAATCCAGAATTTATACAGCAAGACAAATATTTAAACATACAACACCTAAGAAATCTAAAAGCTTAACTTCCCCTACTGCATTTAAATATTTCCTTGTCCATATATTATACATGTATAACTTTTGGATACTAGTTATGTTGGCAAACCCACATTTTCCACAATCTTTTATGGTGCTGTGGAAGTGCTAATATACAAGTCTAATTTCCATGTCTTGCAGCACCTTTACAAAAACAAACAAAAAAGCCACACACTCTTAAATAAAATGTGGATGATAACCTGGGATTCACCAAGTCTACAGTGCAGTAATTTTTCCTCTAAGAACATTAACATCAATGCACAGGGGTACGATAATCCCAGACCAGTCTTTAATCTAGATATTAGATACTAAGGGTGCCTCGTTGTGGATCACCAATATTTTTTGCTAGAATGATCCTTAGTTGCTGAAAAGGAAACCAAATCCCAAATCATTGTCATGGGGAAGACAACTGTAACACTGAACATTCCAAATGAACAGCCCATTCCTTTAAGGAACACCACTTTCTATCAATAATGAATCATCGAGGCTCTGAGTAACAATTATAATACTCACCTACTTAGTAATTCATGTAAGAAAAACTATGATCTTCCTAACATAAACATAACCTACTATCAAGTATTAGAATTGAAAGGATGAACAGGATTGTCATGACTTCAGCTATCCACACTGCATTGTAACTGATGAAGTAAGTAGAATAAGTATTCTGCAAAATCTAGAGTAAGATGGGAACATAACACATAGGACTGCTTTAATAAGGCATGTGGGAAAACACAAATAATTCATTTCCAGCTTCTTTAATAACACATTTCTCAGAAAGGGCTGTCCCCCCAAAATGATCACTCTAGGAAGACAGGTACAGTGTGCAACATAATTTTTAAAGGTCTATATCTGTGGCAGGATACCAGACTAAATCTTAAGTAGATCTATTCATGTTACCATAACTGCAACCTAATTAATTAAAATAAAATAACCCCTTTTTTCTACATGAAAACAGGTGTCTAATATCAAAGGGAAACAATGGTAAGGACCTTAAAATACTGGCATTTGTTTGAGGCTTTCTCCCTGAGATCTTTTAAATGAATGACTCTGGTGAAGTAATGCCAAGAAGCAATAATCAGACACAAAATAACCAAGTAAAAAGTCAGCACCACAAGCAGCCTAGCACAGCTGATGCTGAAAGTTAGCAAGACTTTTTACTTCCACAAACACGGGCAGTGCATGTTTTACAACTCCATTAAAAAGCTGATATGACAATTTCTGACCCTTTGATGTTAACTGTGGTAAAGGATTGAAAGCCATCATTCACTTGGCACTAGTTTACATTCCTGCTGTTTATCTCTAGCAGCTTTAGGGGTATTCAAACACTGGGCAAAGTAAGTACTTGGGAACTACTCGCAAAAACGTGCAATCTGTGTTCAGAGGAGAAAGGTCTTAATTCAAAATAATAAAATTTAAAAATAACCTCAGGAACTCCATGAAAGAAAATGAGATTTTTCACAGAGGTTCTTCATGTGTTTTGGAGCTCAAAACAACTGTGTTTTCAATATGTATATATCAGTATGATATATTCTGGACAAATAGCGCTTCAAATATTGAAATACAACTCAAGTTTTTGGAGTGCCATGCCCTTCCTATATCCAACATCTCCCTTTCAGAAAAGGTTCAGAGAAGAGAATCAGATAGTTGATATTCCCCACTGTGGCACTCTGTCCTCTACCATTCAAACAAGCAACACATGGAACTGCAGGATGAATTCAGCATGCACTAACCACAAACCCCAACCAGAGGCCTATTAAGTCTTTCATTTGTTCCACAGGTATTTAAGTATGGTGAACTAAACCCATATTCAAATTTATCTGACATATAAATGTATTAATAAATAATTTACAAAGCACGTGTATCAACATCAAAATGAAACACGTAATGGGAGGAGACCTCATGGACCAGACAAACACAAAATACAAGCCCTTGTTACTGCTACTTAAAAAAAAAAAATCCTTTCAGATACTGCCTAAGATATGGCTTATCAAAGCAGCAAATCATTTAAAGAAGCCTTGGCACAAATATCCTGCTTGATAGGACAGCTGTCCCTAGGAAGGATGCACTTATATCTACAAATCACAAATTACAGTATTGCTGCTGTGAATGCATAAGGCTCGGAAGGACTATCACAAGCTGCCTGGTATTTTCAAGGTGGTTATTTTGAATTAATGGAAAAACACTTATTAAACCCCCAAGGAAGCCAGATTTCAGACACTGCATAAAAAAAGCTCTTCTGGAAGGGGAAAGCAAACCTTATTAACTCCCAGTTACACCTTCAGAGAACTGAACAGAAACTGAATAGAAATCCAGATGTCTAAAGTGTAACCTATGATCTCTGTCCAGATCATCTGTGCTTTTGGCTCCAATTTCACCTCAACTAAATTTGCTTTGGTGAGCTATTTTCGTTACATAAATACCTATTTGTGGAGGCTACTGTTCAACTGAAACCAAGAATCTCTTGCAGAACTTCCCCCTTCATTTATCTTGGGGCAACAAGAATGTTTGAAATGAATTAATAACTTTTTGGTCCAATGTGGGGGTCCTACCAGTTTCATGACTTAAAACATCACTGTTTCTTGCTGATCCTATACAAAAAAGCAAAGCTTTTGATCAATACAATGACTGAGAAAACCCACATGGAAATGAAAAATGGAAATGAGATAATATAAAGGTATGCCCTCACTGTAGCTGGCTATTTGCTGGCATATGGCACTGGTACTTTTATATTCAAGTTATGCTAAAAATCCTCTCAGTTAATATGATGTTAACATGACTGAGTTATGTATTTCACATTTTTATCACCAACAACAGTGACAGGTATATTCACAGCACACTGGAGGAACTTCAAAGTAATTTATAAGCACTAATGATAAGGAAGCATTAATCCTTATTTTGCAGGTGAAGAACAGACGTACACGACACTCTTTTTTGTGTGAATCACTGCAGCAGAGGCAGAAACTGAACCTGAGTTACCTACAACCTCCATCACCTCTACATGAACAGCTTTCTGAAACAGCACAGTAGACATGGGAAGCTGTCCTGAGAAGTAAACAGAAAGAAGCAATTTTCAGTGTAATCCTCTTAAAAGGCAGTACACAGCTGCCACCTCAAAAGCCAAAAGCAAAACCCAAGAACAAAACAGCACATGCTGTATTTTGAGAGACAACTTCAGTCAGGCGGGACAATATCTCTGTCCCTCCTTGCTCAGTCCATGACAGCAATCCCTACCTGCCAATCAGTCTTGTTTGGAGGATTATGTAATTCCAGATATTTCTTGCAGCTTTGAGCTTTTACTGTACTTAGATGGGTAAGAAAGAAAGGAAGAATGACTCTCCAGAAGGAGTTTCAGATGCTTTATTTTTACTGCCATACACATCGTTTTCTGAGGTGTTTGGCACTAAGGGTGCAATGTATTAAAATGATTGATTGATTGCATTTTAAAAATAGAAGTACTGTTCTGATACTGGGATTAACTATTATCATTAAGATATGGCAGAATTTTAAACAGCCTTGAAGCTGCACCCTCCTGTGAATGTAAAGCACCCTTCCCCATCCCCCTTGCCCACGTTACACACACAAACCAGAGCATTTCATCAAGAAACTGAGTAAATGCCACTAACTTTCCTCCTCACACAACGAGCACTGCAGCTCTAGGACCACAGGAACAACACAGTGTCCCTTCAATTCCTGCCATGCATTTTTGGTTTGCTTTCAGCGCATTTGTAGCCTCCCCTCCCACCTCTTTTTTTTTTTTCTCTGAACAACATTATGTGTTGCTCTAAGGGAGAAGCTTAATTACAGCTATTTTGAAGGTTCTTATTTTTAAATATCCTATATATTCTTGACCAAATCTTGGCTATCAAAGGGGCTGCAAATAATATTTGGGATAAATGTGCTGGTTTTGGCTGGGGTAGAGTTAAATTTCTTCCCAGTAGCTGGTAGGGGCTGTGTTTTGGATTTGTGCTGGAACAGTGCTGACAACACAGGGAGGCTGGAGTTATTGCTGAGCAGGGCGTGCACAGAGCCAAGGCCTTTTCTGCTCCTCNACAGCTGATCCCACAGGGACGTCCCAGTATATAAAGGTGGGGGGTGGAAGAGGAAGGGGGGACGTTTGGAGAGATGGAGTTTGTCTTCCCAAGTCCCCGTGACCTGTGGTGGAGCCCGGCTGTCCTGGGATGGCTGAGGGACGTGGGGAATTAATCCCTTGTTTTATTTGCTTGTGCACACACTTCTGCTTTATCTTTTACTCTTTATCTCACCCCACCAGTTTTCTCCTTTTCACCCTTCAGATTCCCTCCCAGTCCCATGTCAGGGGAGGGAGCAGGGCTCAGTTGCCACCCGGGGTTAAACCACGGTAATCTGGTGGCCCAGTACAGGGTAAGCAGGTTCTGATTCAGAGCTGGGTGAGCGACTGCAGCTACAGGGAGACCCTGCCAGCAGCACGTTCGTGCCAATAGAAAAGAACAGTTGATGGCATCTACCCAAGGTCAGCTCCTCAAATTCGGGAGCTGGTTTTCTTCCAGACACTGTAAAGTCACTTGTTTAAACGCAGCCAGTCGGCAACAATTAAGTGCCTAAATAAAACATGCAGATTTGGTGCTCCTTTTGAAATCTCCCCCACGCCATGCTGTTTATTTTCTATTCCTCACAGTCTTCATTATCCAACAATCAGGCTACAAAATGGCGCTGGGAGTGAGGCAGACATTTTGTAACTGTCTCATTAAACGGGACAATGGAGACGCGCCCGGGGAAGGCGCTGACCCAAGGGGACGGAAGGAGCGCCGAGCTCCACCACGACCCAGCTTTCAAGCAAACCCTTTATCTTATTTTATAGCAAAGTTAAAGCCAAGCCGTGCTCAGAAGCCACCTGACAGCGTTTGGCCACCGTGCAGGCAAAAATACAGTCCAGGGCAGCCTTTCCCAGCCCTTTGGCTCCGATGAGCACAGCTCATCACCCATCCCAGCAGAGACTTCTCTGGGAGCCACATGGACCCAAGACCACCCATTGACACTGACTCAAGCACTATAATCTTAACCACATTCTTCCCTTGGAAGTCCAGACACCAATGTTTTCTATTAAAGCCCCAGGAACTTCAGTCTTCAGCACAGCCCTTGCAACACAACCAGCAAATGAACACTTAGAGAAGGGAGCCCACACCTCCATCTCTGCAAGTGATTTTCATTCAGATTTCACTGTCTCGTGTGTAATAACCCAGGAAGCCAAAGCCAAACAAAGTAACACCAGAGATGACAAAATCAAAAAGCACCAAGAATTAATAAGCACATTCTTCTTTTTTAATTGTGTGCCCACCAGCCTCCTTGTAGAAGTATTAGCAACTGATGGATCCTAAGAAACAAATATGCAAAGCTTTAGGAAAAACTGCAAAGCACACGCTACTCATTAAAGATTTAGGTACCTGCCAAATTACAGGTTTAGAGATTCAGATATTTCACACTGTTTCCTGAGAGGGGAAAAAACCCCACAAACCATCTAAAACCCAAAACCTACAGCTTTCTAACACAGAAAAACTATGCTATAAATAAAAAATGGCTGAGGGGATTTTGCTTACCTTTTTTTTTTTAAGGACACAAAATTAGCAAAGCAGCTGAGCTACTGGTGTATTTGAAAAGGCTGATAGGAACAAAAAAAAGAAACTAACACCCTGGAATTATATAATGAAAAAAAAAATCATCATTATTAATTTTAATGCCACTCTGATTTTGAGGGACTTGTAATGCAGAAATGAAACCAACAAAACAGGCAAGGAATAAAGACACAGGCATGCTGAATACACAGGATTACACAGGTACACTGAGGCTAGAAGAGATTAGGCCAAAGCATTTCTGTTCCCTCTGTTCCACTCCTGCTCCAGTGTGATGCTGCTATTTGATATTCAAAGAACCAGGAGCAGGCAACCAAAAGGGAAAGGCTGGCCCTCAAAAGCCAGTTAGGTGACCCTTCCCAGAGTGCAGGTGGCAGAGTGAAGCAGCTACTTGGAAAAACAGTCAGAAGAAGCTTGTTTTGAAACATTATCTCTTGGAAGAAATGGAAGAAAGCCTGACTGCGTTGAAAGAAAACTACTCTGAGTCCCCAGGGAGGGCAGGGTAAAATGTTCTTAGAAAAGGGAAGAATTTAGCCTATAGCTGACATATGACTGTGCCACATTTCCCAGTAACTCTGTAACACATCTCTAAACCCACGGATTTAAAACCAACCTGGATTACAGCTGTCCTTTGCTTTTTATTACAAACCCCCGAAACTGTGGAAAGAATTCTGAGTTTTGTTACAACCTTGAAAGCAGGCCCAAGTTTATGAAGAAGTTCCCTGTGGGCTGTGATCCTTCAGAGTTAAGACAACTCTAGTCTGAACTGGGAGAAAAGGGCTCTGAATTAACACAAGGCTTCACCCTGGAAGAGTGGGAAACTCATGGCTTGACAAGATTTCCTTGCAAACCCAGGTGAAGTTCAGTGGTTTCTGTGATATTTCACAAAGACTGTCTGGATGTCTTTGAACTTGAAACTGAAAGAGGAATTCAGCAGCTGCAAACTTAAACACAGCAAGACAAAGATTAAGAAAAAAATGTTTGCATGAGCTCCTGGGAAGAATATACCGAGTTTCACCTGCTGACATTGGAAAAAGCAGAAGTCTGCACACCCTCCAGTTCCACTTCAATTTAAATAAAGACATTAGGGAGGGGTGGCAGAGACACATTTGTTACACTATTGACTTACCTAAGCGAGGTACCTGTGGCATGAAGGAAACAAAAGAAAAGGCCTGTAAGCAAAAAAAGAGAAAGGTAAAGCAGGAAAGGAAAAGCGAGATGAGAGTTATGATTACAGACAGATGAGAATAAGGATTAAAAACCAATTGGCAAATATTGGGAAAAAGGTTTAGAAATCATATTGGGAATCACGGAATGGGAATAAAAAGACTAAGCATGTTAATTATGGCACATTTCTTTGACATGCTCTTTATCTTAAGTGTAGAAAACTTTTTGAGCAGTAAAAGAATTTTGATTCTACTGTTAAATCCCTAGAGAAAGAGAAGAAAAATTCCTAAATTTTGTCAGCACGCTTTTGCTCTTTGGGGTTCCATGTCTTTGGTGAACTGTTCCTTAGCCACTTGTAAATGATGGAAGTCACATATGCTGATCCTAGAATAATATCCCCTGCCACCCCAAGTCTCCAATTATCCTTTAACAGAGCAAAGCTGTAAGAAAAGTAGCCATTTATATGAAAGAGTCAACCAGATCACCCTGGGGGCACGGCAGCAGTTCCCCTATGCTGCCATTTCTACCTCTCGGACTGAGGGAAGTTTGGGAAAGGAGGAGCAGAAAAATATTTTTGGGGAGCATCACGAAGTATCACATCTGGCTTTCTGTTATATAGTTCTCTGTCTGTTTTTGACTAATACATATCCAAATGGAGGAACTTAATAGTTACATGGACAAGAGAAACTGGGATTGATAGAGCTGTGGGCATACAAGGGCTGCAGTTTTTGACTGTGAACCTAGAGAATGCTGAAGTAAAAAATCACCTGGATAAAATGAACTACAGCAACAAATCCCAGAGTGCTTCCTTGTTAGTTTAACAAGTACTGGATTCACCATTATGACCTAATGTATCTCTTTACATCCATTTCTTCTTTCTTCATCATTTATGTAAGACCAGTTGCCGTGACAACTAAATGAACTGCTTTAATAAAGCAATGTCCCCCTATATTTTAAATACTGCTGGTTCCTGAGACAAAGAACTGCACCCTACAACTCCAAACACACAAAATAATACAACACAAAAGAAGCCAAAGAGGGGAAAAAAAAAAGAGAATCCTGAACACTAAATGAAGTTTGTGGGGAAGGTTGTATTTCTAGTTCACAACCACAAGCACAAGTTTGCTGCCTTTTACAAGCTTTATTACCAATACCTCCTACATCTCTAACTTCCTTCTCATGGCAAACCAATCCAAATCTGTGTCTCCTAACTGGGCTCCAGTGAAATAAGCACAACAACGCATAATGTAAGTGTTGCAAGGATACAGCATTAAGTGCTGAGAGCTCTGCACCCACCGAGACACCTGAGAGCAGGCAAAATGGACTGAGAGAGGCTCACAGGGATCTTCTGCACACCTGAGCAAACAGATTTCCAGAAGGGAAGAGACAGAGGTGCACTGGCTGCAGATATAACCAGAGCCTGGTGGGGAATTCTAGGAAGGAGAATGTGAACATCTTGTCTCACTGCAGTGAAACGCTGACTCTGTTTTCCCTGCACGCTGGTGTTCTTCAGGCAGGGACTTCACTTCTGTGCTGGCCTGGAGGGACTTCTACCTACACCAAAACATCAGCCAGCCCACTAAGAGTTAACAGAAAATGTACAAAAGAGAACAATCACACATTGTCACAGGAGACGAAATTAAATATCCCAACAGACATTCCTGTTCATGTGGCATTCTGGCCAACAGGCCTCCTCAGATACTACAATGATAACAACACAACCAGTTTTATCACTAATGCTAATTCAACGGGAATTTAACGGAGCAAGTAGTTTAAATTAGCATCCTCTTTTAGGAATTCTGGGCTGGCAAGAGTAACATCTGTCTCTCTGAAGTGACAACAGAGAGCTTGAACTTCAGGTCTGCCTGCTCTGCAACATGAGGCATTGCATTACTAACCCAGAGCTAGGTAATCATTCTCCTGCCAGCCTTAATGAGTTTTTAGCTACCTAAGAGTGCTTTGAACTAATGAGCACGGGTAGCACAGAGGCTGCTCCCTACACCTGATCCCTCGTGCTCCACATCCAGGCCATGCCTGGGCCCCGGAGGCTGCTCCGGCTGCGTTCTAAGGTGCAATTCTGGCACAGACCTCGACCTAGATCTGACTCATGTGACAGTGAGTGCCCCCAAACTCAGCCCTGGACTCCCGGGGTGACTGGATCAGCAGCTGCTGTGCTGCTCCAACTCCAGTTTCTTCCTTGCTTTGCCCATTTCAGCATCTTGTCCTTCAAAAGAGGCTCCTGGAGGACTCGCTGCTTCCTGTGGAAAGCATCTCTCCTCAGATGGAGAGCTTTTTGTGGGAGGGTGAAGGTCTTCTTAGGAACACTTGTGTTGGGTCTGTAGTTAGTATTTCACGCTCTCTTTTTTCCCCTCCCCATAAATTATTTATTTTCTGAAATACTTTTAGGACTGTGTCATTAACACTGTGTTTCTGATTTTACGTGCAAGATGATTTTTGAAGATATTTTGCAACACGAATTCTGCACAACCTACTCCATATAAGTTTCTTACATGTAAACGTTTCCCTCTCTGCCACACAACACATTTTGGAGTAGGAATCACAGATTACCTAGCTTAGAAGTTTACAGTTTGAAATTCACAATTTCCATCTTTTCTTCCTTCGCAACTGTGAAAGAGTTAATCTCACATCTTAATGGGAGTTTGCCCTTAATAAGAAAGCATTAAAACAAGCCAACAATAATAAGCTAAATGAAGGCCATTCTTTTGCCTTTTGTCAATATTTTCATAGCGACAAATAGATCAAACGTAAGATATATTTTAAGGCTTCCCCCCCCACACTTTGTAAATCATAAATGCTTTGGTATATTTCATTTCAAAATGAGTTGCCTGTGGATCAGGCTAACACAACAGACTAAGAAAACCTTCCCAAACCCTGGTGTGTCTTAGATGGAAAAGTACAAGAAATGCTCTTTCGCCATTTCCCCCTGCTCATTTTGCAGTTGTTCTTCTTTTCCCTACACCTAAGGACCAAGCTGTCTGCTAAGCGGAAGTTTGTAAGTCCTACTCTGAGACTTCAAAACACTTAATACATATTTTTCCTAAATAAATTAAGGATTTTAGACTATATTCAGATGAAAATACTCAAGTCCCTGAATATCTGCTACACCACACAGATATAGCTGATATATTTAGAGATAGAAAGCTCCCCCCTGCAAGATGAACAGCAAAGGGAATACCTGTGTTTTGTGACAGTCTGCACAGGTACTGCTTGGTGTCTGTTTGTGACAGACCCAATGGACTGCACTCTGAAAATACTCCTTTGCAATACTTGTCAGAGGGGATTTAATTTGCAGACTTGAATGTTCTTTCTCCTGTCCTTCTGTCCTTACTGGTTATACAACACCAAGGGCTCCTCAGTGAAATGCAGAGCACAGCTGTTCACAGCTGCTTTAACACATGGACACCAGCCTCATTACTGGGACAGGTTGGGACTTGGTTCAGTGCCCCACTAAAGCTGTCTGATGGTCAGTCCGGTTGCTGGAAAAAGCTTCTGTAGAAACTGCAAGCTCTGGTCCAGCTGTGAGGGCAGCAGTGACAGGGGTGGCCCTATGGATGTGGCTGCACTATGGCCCCAGTGCAGAGGGGCCCTGGCTGAGCTGCCTCCCTTCTCCTGCAGCTGGACCAGAGATTGGAGTCCTACAACTGGAAGCAGAAGTGACAAAACAAGCTTTCTGTTCAACTCCTCCAGCTGAGCCAGGCAGCTGTGACGTCCTGTCCATCAGCACGCCCCGGGAGCAGCCTGAGAGCACCACTTCCTTAGGTGCTGGGTGCCCTGCTTGGCCCTCATCCAAGCAGAAAGTGTCCCCTCTAAACATTTCACAAGAGTGATAAAAGTACTGACAAATTAGTCACAAACTGCAGTGTGAGATTTACCAATGTCTTTGGAGACAGAGACTCTGAGAAACAAAGGCCCCAGAGCAGCTCCACAAGACTGTGAATTTCAGCTTTAGCATGGACGTGGTTTTGGTTACTCACCACATATTTGAAACAATTGAAGTGGGTTTTTTCTGTGTTTACTTTGGAGCCAGCTATTTTTAAGGTCACAGTCCCTGTTAAGGGAGGAAACTGTGTCTCTGAGGTATTGGGAGTTAAACAGAGGAAAGAAAAAGACACAGAGAAAGTAACTGCCTTACAGAGAGAACTCAGATGTTTTGTTTCCTTCCTTGTTCACTCTGCAGTCAAAAAAGAACTTTACAGTAAACACTAACTCATGTTGTTTTAAAAAATGAACATAATTCCGAATTCACAGGAATTCTTGTTTAGCTCCTGGAATCCCTTTCTGGTAAACTGCAATATAAAGGGACATTCCCACTTGTGGATTGGCTTTTACAACCTCTGAGGACAGGCTGGCCACTCCCCTGGTGGTGACACGTGGTGGCACCTACAGCCAGTCAAGCCTTTTGTGCAGGCAATTTTCAGACCTGGAGACACAGACGAGGAAGTGGAGAGAAGGCAGCAAATGTTTTGAAAGCCTCGAAAAAAACAATCTAGACAGAAATCAGACACTGCAGAGGGCACATATTGTGCTGTGACCACAGACTTTTGTGCCAGGAACCAGAGCAAACCAGTGCCAAAGGGATGGTGCAGGAAGGGACAGGAGCAAGGGGACAGAGAGGCTGCAAAGACAGGCAAGGAATTCCAGCCCAGGGAAGAGCAGAACCTGTTGTCAGACTGCAGTCTGCCCTGTCCCTGGTCCAGGAGGTCACACAACACTTTACCACAGCAGAGCTACAGTCCGTATCTGACACCAGGAATTAACTCTGGAGCCTCAGGTCTTAAATAATGCAGAGAAGGATCAAAGCCAGCTGCTATATGAAAAGAGGCTTCTTTCATAACTTAATTGCTCATTTGCAAAATACCAATGTTATTTATTTAAGTAACTATGATCTTTTTTGATGCACTGGTAATGTAAATGCTCATGTGTGGGTGTCAACAAAATATCATGATAATAAAATACTAATACCTTAAATGAGGCATTGCCCAATTAACTTTGCTGGGATAACATCCCTACAGAAGTGGATCTGCACTGTACCTCTCTGAGGCAGCTGTTTCCAGTTCTGTCCCAGACTCTGCATTTGCAGAAGACAAATACATTTGGAGGCATTTTTCAGACACCTTTTTCTCATGCAAGTACCAAGAGAACTACACCAAGATTTTGCGAATACCCCCTTTAGCCAGCCTCTGCTGCTTTTGTCACATCCCAGATTATGGTGGATGCCTGTTCCTGCAGCTGCAATGCCAAGAAACATTATTTTAAGGTGCCAAAGATGTCTTCCATGGCTCTCATTAAACAGATCAAGCACGTACAGGCAGGGAACAGCATGTGCACACCAGTCCAGAGGACATGTAATGTCAACTAGAATTGGAACAGCTTCACTGGAATAACACCAAGAACAATAGAAAGTGAGGACACTTCCATGCCTTGACAGTGGTACAACACTGGACATCATCTGTTCCTTATGTGGATGTCAGCAGCAAGATATAATGATTAAGGGAACGTCATTAGTCTCTGCTTATTACTTGGGCCAAACTGGGATAAAGAACACCAGGAACCTGCAGCAGTTCTGGAAGAGAAGATTAAAAGAAACTCTGCGGAGAAAAAAGGGGATAGGGGAAGTATATAAAAGAGTTCTAGGAGTAGAAAAGTAAGAATTTAGCCAAGCTGCTCTTTCAAAAAGGGTGTGCTCTGTCTCACACCCAGGTCTCACAGTAAGGACACAGCTTCTGTTTCAGTTGTTTCTCAAATCTGGGACATTAATAAAAACAGGACAGGAGCCCATAACAAAATACAGTAATTTTCTCTTCAGAAATTGTCTTTTAGATGCATATGCAATTTACCTTTAGGTGCTCTCTACGTGTCCATATGCAGCCTCACCTGAGTGGGGTGCACACCTGGATCCCACTTTCCAGTGGCACCAAAGAGCTACACACAGCTTTTCCTTTCCATCACCTGCACAGGTACTCTGTCACATGTGTGTTAATGTAAGAAAGAAAAATACACATCACAACTGACTGCTACTGGTGAGAAAGGAAACTGTGTGACCTCTTAGTCCCATGAAAACACATTAGTAGGCTTTAATAAAGTCAATATTGTTGGCTGTATTAGCACCACTAAAGAGTCCTCGAGGTATAAAAGAACCTTGCACATAGAAGGACAGCATCAGTACACTTAAGAACTAATAGTTTTACAGCCATATGGTTACCACATTAAAAACCAAGCTTTCAAGGGCTCAGGAAGGAGATTAAAAGCCTGCAAAGCATATTTACATAGTGAATACACAAGAATTATATTTGTGTTTTGGGACTTGTTTTAGTTAAATTCTGCTGCCATCGATACATATTTTGGAAAGCAATGCAAAACTCCTCAAGCAGACGGTATTCTTCAGTGTTGTTTGCATATGAGAATATTACTCTTGATATGCTGAGTTAATGCAGGCTTACCAAGAAACAGGTGAATTATTGACTCTGCAGGAAGGTGGAAGTTGCACAGACAGGAAGGGCACTGCATTACACTTGACCAAAACCAGAATGCCACGCTGAGGCACTGGGAGTTTTCCACAATTTAGGCTGTGGCAGGACGTTCTAAACACACCTTGCATGGAGGTGCTGGGTTTGGTCTGCCAGTCCTCTGAAGGAAGAAACACCTCGCAAAATGTGAACAGCCTACTGTGTTTTTAGCAATGTTTCTTAAAAGTACATTTTAACCACAAAGAGCAGAAAAAGTATTTGTTTTCACAAAGGATCTCAATTTCTTAATGCACATTACATAACTTACCTGGTTCTGAGTTCCACTACTTCAAGTGTCCCTTGTTGGCTCTGACATCTGGAATAGCCAATGGTTAACAGACTCTGGCTTGCACGTCATCAGTGAATCTGAAATAAAGGGCAGAATTTTGTGCAGAATTACTTTTCTTCTCCACGCCTCAAGGAACACAAGAACTGTCAAACTTCAGTACTGACATATCTGAAAATCCCAATAATCTGTCAAAGACAACACCCAACTCATCAGAAGCCAGTACCAAATGATTCCATACAAGATGGACCTAAGTGAAGGCAGTTTTAAAACAAGTTCTCATCTGGGAAATATCCTAACATAACACTTACTGTTCAGCTGATGTCCCAGAGTCTGGAGCCTGTTTTTAGTAGCATGCTGTTCAAAATATGACTGTTGCTTAAAACACCAGGAAAATTTTCTATTTATGAGTCTCCAGATTTTCACTATGACCATTTAAAAAACTTACCCTTATGAAAGAATGCCACATTTGTATTTATGAACTGCGTGGCTCATGCACTTTCATACTGACTGTAATATGTTACTAAGAACAAAAATCTTCAGCTTTTTGTAGCTGAGCCTTGTGAGAATGCAACACAGCAACCCAAATCTCACTTAGCTCCATGGCCATGATTTCATACATTAATAATCTGATCACTATTTTTATTGAAATCGAGAAAGAGTCCATTTGAGCTGATACTGGAACAATGAATCTCTGCCACTGCACAGCAACATCAGACATATAATGAGAGCACAGTGTTCTGGGGGCTCTGCAGCAGTCACATAACTCACACCTTGGGGTTTCCATCACTGACTGTTCTCAGTTGCCATAAGATCCAACAAACTGTGTGACGCAAAAAAAATCCTGTTGCATTGAATGCAAGAAACTAACTGGAGGGAAAAAATCATCTACCTGTCACACTGTGCTTTGTTATCTGGGAACAATCCCAAATTGCCCCTCAGGGCTGTTCGAAGGGTGTACCAAAGGTTTTCAGAGCGTTTGAGCTGCATAATCCCACTGTGGATGTAATAATGTTTGTTAGATCTGTAATTACTGCAAGCATCCTGGTAACAAAAGCAAAACCAGACCATCTTCCTCTGCTAGAAAGTTGTTGAGAAAGTAGTTTCAGCTTCAAGAAACCAAGACCACTCTTATTAAGCAGGACACACTATAATCGTGGTCTTTTCTGTCATCCTCAGGCCTGATAACACAGGTGTTCAATTTGCAAATTGTCACTGGAAAAATACCTTTTAATTCAGAAGGAAAGCACACCCGTGATGGAATCTGAATTGTGCTTTACTACTTTTAAAACTTCCCAATGTATTGATTCCAAGAAGAGATGGGCCTCTGTTTTGGTAAGGAAGCACCAGCTTTTCGATATATCATCAGCCAGCAGCATTATTCACATCTTCTTTGACCTTGCCCAAGGTGAGGCCCATCATTTTGTAAGGATTAAAGGAGTTTTGATGGGGCTTGCTGGTAACCAGGTAGGTGCTGGTCTCTTCTCCCAAGTAACAAGTGACAGGGCAAGAGGAAACAGCCTTGAGTTGTGCCAGGGGAGGTCCAGGTTGGGTAACAGAAAAGATTTATTCATGGAAAGGACTGTCAAGCACTGGAACAGGCTGCTCAGGGTAGTGGTGGAGTTCCATCCCTGCAGGGATTTAAAAGCTGTGTAGATGTGGCACCTGGGGACACGGTGTAGTGGTGGCCTTGGCAGTGTTTGGTTAATAGTTGGACTTGACATGAGAGGTCTTTTCCAACCTAAAGGATTCTGTGATTCTGGAACACCACAGCAATAAAATATAACTTTTCTTATATTCCCGCATTTCTAATGAGATCAAGTGGTATTAATAAAACACTCTTAAACAGTAACTAGGGCAAGTACTCACCAAACCACCAGAAAAACCATGTTCTGATAAAGCTTAAAATCTGTTAAAACCATTCCAATTTCACCTGGTTCTACCCTGCAAGTCAAAGGGAGCAAACCAGGAGGAAAGGTCCTCAGGTATAATTCATGATGCAGCTTTCAGTGAGCACCTGGGACTGCAGACACTGAACAGGCACAACACTTGTTACCCCTCGAAGCACTGAGAATGCTCAGATGAACGAAGAATCGCACCCCAGGGTGTGTGTGCGTGCTCAAGCAGGCTTGCCCCAGGCACAGGGAGGTGAGGACAGCTCTCACCTGGGCTGTGGCAGTCGTGGTAACACTTCTGGTCTGGCTACAAAGAGCAAAACTCTCTGCAGGGTGCTCTGCTGTGACTCAGTCTTTAAGGGAGGAGTAGTGTTTAATCTTGCTAATGACATTTTCGAGGAACTGCTTCAGAGACATTCTTTCATGTGAGAGATTGTGTGTGATCCACAGAGTTGCATCAGTTTAAAACTTCCCTCCTCCCCTCCAGGGGAGGCACCTGGGCATTCCCACCTCAACCTGAACCTTCAAGCCACTGAACTTGGTGTTTTGTGGGCTTCCCCCCACCCTGATGGATCAAGACTGAGACCAGCACCTCGATGAGGAGACACTGAAATTGCAACAATCAAGTCTTGCCACTGGATCCATGGGTGGTGACATCTTTCCTCTCTTATCCTCTATCTCTCCATCTCTCCTCTCTTATCCTTTCTTCTGTCTTTTCCTTATATATTTTCTTACATGGTATCTTTATACTTTTATATTGCTGTATTTCTGTAGATATTAACCAAAATGATTACATACCTCCTTTCCAATTGCAAAGTGTTCTAAAATAAACATCTGCTATCTATCTATCTATCTATCTCCACCCCTCTCTGTAAACACAGGTCACTCAGAGTCATTTCACTCTAATCCACCCGCAGGGATCTATTAACAGGAACCTCAGTTACTCCACCTGCAAGAGTGGGTTGTAACATTTCCCTCACCAAAATTATTTTTATTGCCATCAGTACAAATTAGGCTCCCAAGCCTTCTTACACACACAATGTCAAATTGAACTGATTTAAATCTATTTCCTTTGCTTCACAGACTTTTTTCCTACAATGGATATATATGTATTTGTGTAAATCTGTATTCTAAACCTTACTCTATTATTTTAAATAATAAATACCAGTCTTAAAGACAAGGTAAAATAAAATAAAATATAATAAATAATAACTTCTTAAATTATAAATAATAAATTAAAAAGAAAACCAATACTCAGCTTTCACTGTCAAACCTATCACTTCAAACTGCTCTGCTTCTATAAGGAAATTAAAGTTTTATGCCACCAGTACTGGGAATCCAATAGGAGCCTGATTCTTTGCACATGAAATGCCTTCCTTTGCCTCAAATCTCAAAGCCAGTTCCATCCTGGTTCTCCCCTTCCCATTCCATCTGTGCACTAAGGATTCCTTTCCACTCTCCTTGGCCCATTACAGCTGATACACATTTAACTATGCACATACATATCCATAAAATAAATAACATGTTCCACGTTTTTGTCCTCTGAAATATGAATTAAGGAATTGTCTTTGGTGACAGTCTGCTCTTTTGTCTGTGCACTACCAGCAAAAGAATAACAAATACTCAATGGATTTCAATCAAGAATTAACATGAGGAATGAAAAATATTTTATGCAGTTCCCTTTCTTCACGTGCACAACTAAACCAGGCGTGTCTTCTCGTATTCCTGCAGGCAGACATAGTTTTCATACAATTATAAATAATCACTGAGAGTATCGCCACAGTAAAAGTTACTGGGGAACAAACACAGAAAAAAACCTTTCTGTTTTTGTTTATTTATCACTGTTTCACAGCACTTTTTTCCTATTGTAAGTCAACCAGTTTGACCTTGCTGAAAGAAACCTTGTCCAACAACAGCAGGAAAGAAAAAAAAAGAAGCCTTGGAGATATTTTCTTCAATAAACTAAAAGCAAACCAAAACAGGGCTCAATATTCACATGACATTAATAATTATATACCAGATTTTACTGGGGGAAAAAAGGGCAAGCTAAGCTCTGGCTCTCCCATTTTGGTAATTCTTCACCAGTGTGTGTACCTACAAAGGACTTCAGCTGAATTCCAGTTTAATCTCTCCCTTGACTCTCCTGGAGACATTCTGTTTAAACATGTGCTCATTTCCTTCAGGTCATGTTATGCCTTTCTTCCCTGGAAGTGCAGTGTGTTGTCCTGAGAGGGTAATACAGGTAACATTTAATACCTAATTGTAAAATAATAGCAGCATTTATCAACCCTGAGTTCCACAGGCACTACTAATTCTCACAATGTATACCCACATAACTGAGGCCACAAGCTCTGGGACTCCAATATCCATTTTTAGATCCAGCAGCAGGGAAGGAGGAACGGGAAGAGAAGTCCATTTGCATGGAGACCAAACCAAATCTCTGTCCTGGTTCTGACAGTTCCCTCAGGACATTCTCTCACTCTCCCCAAACTACAGTGTTTGTGCAATCACAGGGAAGCAAAAACAACAAAGGATCCATAAAACAGACCTCAAATTGCTTTTCAATGGCAGCTCATTTTCCATTTGCAGTTTTGCACTGAACATTCATTTATTCAACAGCAAAACAGTGGATGATCCACAAAGTCTGAGAGGAAGTCTTTGGTTTCAATTTCCTTTCTGTAATCGTTGATAAAAATACCCTCAGAGTAGACACTTACTAGACACAAACAGCTCTGCATCTGGCTACGAGGATGTAAGTTAAATATGTAAACCAAACTAATGAATGAATGAAACCAAACTAATGAAACCAAACTAATTAATGAACTAATACATACCACTAATGCAGGTATAACCTTATCACAACTTCTGTCTCAAATTCACAGAATTTCAGTTTACAAAAAGTAAAAAGATCACCACCTCTGCTGGTGGAATACACTGCTTTCACCTGAAATATCAGTGCATTTTCCAGACTCCTGGAATGAAGTGGCTGCTTTACCACATGCACTCTAACAAATCCTGTTTCAGCAAGTGTCACTGGAGGAGCCCTCGTGTTAAACAGCTTACTGGAGCTCTGGCACCCAAAAAAAAGACCTAAGAAAGCCTTCCTGTAGTTGGATGCATATTTGCTTCAAATATTAATAAGATGCTTCAGAGCAGTGTGACATGAATGAACATCTGAAAACATTCTGGCTGTGTGGAAACACTAGGCCTACATTCTACACTTTTTAGGTTTATTCTGCTTTTCATTTTAATTATCAAACCAGACAGAAGTTAAATACTGAAGGTTCTAAGCATAAAATCATTAAACCTCTAAGTTTATTTATGTAAGCAGAGAAAAATGGGAAACTGAAAACAACTGCAAAATATTTTCAGTAATCGAAATGAAGTAACTGACATTAAGTAGGAAAGGGAAATTTGTATTTTGTTTTAATATGCAATTTTAATATAACACCTACTTGGGGTGGCATTTGAGAGCTCACATAAATATTTTAACATTCTAAATTGCATCTTTACTGAACTGTACATAATTGCATTTATTCTTATCATTCTCACTGAAAGAGAAACCCAGTAAACACACATTTAATCTCAGTACCTGAAGGCAGTAACAGAGCTGTACCTTGGCCTGCACCCTGTGTCCATCTTCACTGTGGCCAGGACTATTTCCAAGTGGAAGTGACTCCTTAAGCTATAAAGGCACAGTAAGATACATCACAGGCTGTATGACTGAAATGGCTTCCGGAAGGAGGAGGCAAAACCTGAACTGTCACCTCCAACTCTGTTTCTCAGTGACACGGAGGCAGACTCCCACAAATAGCAGGGATGTTATATTAAGAGGCTGTGTGATGTCCTGCCAGGGTCTTTACCAGGCATCTAGAGCACAAAGGTCATATATTGTTTATTTATAGGTAAGGAGGATACTGTACAAACCATGAGGTTTTAGGGAGCTTGTGCTTCTAACCTAAATAATTCTGTGAAATAAAGCAATATACACACCATATTTTGAGAGACAGCATTAATCAGAAAGTGTCCTCCTTAACTAATATATGGTTTTGATTCAAGAAGAAAAGACACATGTCTAAATCTTTCTCTGCTGGGGCAAAACTTACCTTGCCTTATGGCTTAAAAGAAATTTACAGGAGGTTTCCTTCTTTTTTAGATAGACTGAGCAATGTGGTCATGAGGACTCCAATTATTGTGTATTTGTAGAGCATTTAGCACAGCTCTATCTTTTGCCTCTACATATAAAACTACATTTTCTTCTACATTTGATGGCTGGCCCTGACGATCCTAGAGATCTTTTCCAACCTAAACAATTCCATCATTTGTGTAGCAACTGCAGGAGATGTTGTGAGTACAACGCTATGAATCCACCTTCCTCGGCTGCTTGGTTAAGGTTGGATTCTCCCCTCAGTCCTGCTTGGTCAATCCCTCCTGCCTTGCCTCTGCTCCCCTGGGACCAGGTAGTGGCATGCTAATGTTTGCCAGACAGCTGTTGTGTGCCTTAATTACCTCCACAAAGGGAAACAGAGTTACTGCAAATTCTCATCCAAGGACGTTAAATGCACACAGTGTCTGTCAGTAACACCAGCAAATCAATCAGCATTTTGGTACATACAAACACAGGCTGGTCTCTAACAAATAAACACTTCTGCCCCCTTTTCAGTTAAAGAAAGGACTAAAGTAGCCCCCAGTCCTGTAGTGAACCCTGCTTTCCCTCCCACTCCTCACTTATTAACAGGCTGGAAAATGAAAGCATATTGTGCCTCTCTCTCCAGACACTGTTTTTATTTGAACACTTCTGATTTTCAAACCTGACAGAGCCTTTAATAAGACATAATAGGCAAGTTGAATGTCAGTCCCAAGAGTCAGAAAAACACTCCATTTTAACCTGTCTGAAATGCAGCAAACAGCTTCAAGAAAGAAAAGGAACAGACAGAACTACTCCAGTATTCTGTGTTAAGACATCTCTACTGTATCAGTCTAAACCCTGGGTGTACACTCAACATATATGACCTCTGGAACATGTATACAGTCATCCATTTTAGGAGTTTATATTGAGGCTTTTTTGCTTAGGCTGCATCTATTTTGATTATATACATTATTCTGGCATTTCAATTCAGAAGTAAACTGATTTCTTACCTTACCTGAAAGGTACAGCTAATGAGGATGTTCCTGAGGCAGCGAAGCTGCTCAGGGCTGGTCACACCTGTCCCACAGTGGTGAGGTTTTTGATGTCCCTTGATGAGGGGCAGGACCATTTTCTCAGTCTATTGACCCTTTTCAATTTCTGCTCAACAGCAACACCTGTGGGAAAAACAATTCCCATTTTTTACCACTTCTGGCATCTCAAGCTACTTTTAATGCTGCTTTTGATGGATTGGATCTTTCACTGCCATCAATGTACTGTCCATGGCATTTTCTTTCTACACCTGCTATCCTGCTGCCCTCATTCCTCTCCACCCTAACAACGGCTTTTCATTCCTTCTCTTTCCTTCCCTTTTACCCTCTGCCTGTTAAGAACACTGAGGAAAACCCAGAAAGTTGTTTTGTTTAGGCACTGGGTTAAATGCGAGCATCTACGTTTATTTCCTGCACTGAAACAGATTTTCAAAACAGCTTCTCTATTTTCCACTGCAAGTGACACCACTGGGGGCAGATACGCAAGTGAGCACAGCATCAACCTGTTCCTGCTCCAGTTCTTACGATTCAGATATTTGGAATAGCTCAGGGTCAATACAGCTGAGCATTTTTCAAAGTCCAGTCTTCTGTCCTGCAGTCTAAACAGGACTTCAGAATTTTTGACACTGTGACCCTAACCTGTCATTATGTCACATAAAAAAGAAGATATTTTGTCTTCTCCCAAGCTTTATCTCTGCATAAGGAATTTCGGATATATGTGGATCAAATACTGTACTAGACACTGCTTGTCTTGAATTTTAACCTGGAAATCTACTATAAGACTCATTTAGAAATACTATTGTTATGTAATGTAATGTCATGCATTATATTTATTATAACATTTTGCCAAAAAAGAAGATTTAAGACAGCTCAGTTTCAGTGGATCATTTGCATTAAGAAACCTTCCCCAAACTAAATCTAGTAAGGAAAAACTCCCACAGTCAGCCAGACTCTATGGTGATTTAGTTAAAATCAGTCTCTCAATATCATGATTTTGTATGTTTGTTTGGCTGGTCATTTGGTTTTGCAGGAATAATCTTATCAAGTCTACAAAACCCGGTGAGCAAATTGTAATTTTAGTACTTTTCCCTTTCCATTGTTTTCCATTTGAAGCTCTTACTGTGTTTTTGTTTCACAGAAGGTGATACGAAGGGGCAACCACGTCTGAGGACACGGGGCTCAGGCAGCTGAAGTTACTTAAGCTTTTATTAGTCCATCTGAAGGAAATCTGGTGTCTCAGTATGCACCAGACTGATGATCTATGTCCTTCCTTATCTTTCGATCTCAGGGTGCCTCATGCACTTTTACTCTCCCTTCCCAATTCTCTGCACCATTCATCCCGCTTGTCACTGGAAAATCCTGGAACACGTTGATCTCAATAAGCTCCCGATTAGAACCAGTGCCCTGCACAAAATGATATCCAACACAGGATGGCAAAGTCAAAAGCATATGGCGTTTATCCAGCAAAAATAAAAACCCCTCCGTAAGTGTTCCAGCAGGATTAAATTTTACAAATAGAGAGGTACTTCCAGAGTAACACCCAGACTCAGCACAACTCAGTCTGAAATGCACAGTGGAGTTAAAATGCTGGAGTTAAATGCGTGCTCAAAACTTCAGTAACTGGAACCTATCATGAGTTTTTCTGCTGTTACCAAATATGCCCATGCCTCTAACTGACAGGGCTGCTAAGACTTAATTTCTCTTGAAGCACAGAGCTTTTAGGTCACTAGTTATTTCAATTACAAGGTGACCTGGTCCTGGATTACTGAACTCTGCTCTACCCACCACACTAACCTAATGCCTAAAAAAATTACATTTCAAAAGTACAGTCTCAAAAATCCTTTTCCAGTTTCTCTGTAAGGTTCCATAAAGCATCCTTCCATCTCCAAGCAGCACGAGGCAGTTTCAAAACAAACAAGAAGGAGGTGGCTCCGGGACTCCTTGTGAGGGAGGAGCGCGGACGCTCGGAGGCTGCAGGGCTCCCAGGGAGGTCGGGCCAGTTTACGGAACACAAATCCACTCCACTTGCTAATGAGAAAGAAGCTATGCCTGGCTGTGTGCATCTCTGGGCTGGGGGAGCACCAGGAGATCATTTAGCTGAAATAGGATACACAACTTCCTCGTCCTTGCACGCTTCCTTAGGCATTTTGGGGTCGGACAGGGCTGGGGACAGGTGCCAGTCTGGGCAGCTGGACAGTCCTCCTGCTGTGGGATGAGTCCTGGGACTAAGCTCCCAGGCTCAGATGTTCCAGCCCTTGCACACTGCTGTGGAGTGAATGATCAGCAATACTTAAACAAAATGCACAATATTACACACCGAGGCTTAACCAAATCCTGTTTCAGCCCACTGCCTCAAATTGAACAAAAAGGCTTCAGCATTTTTTAATTTACCTGTTTTAAGGAAAAAAACTGTGCATTTTTTTTCATTTTCACCCACAACTAAATAGCTACAGATACAGTTAAAGAGCAATAGAGTGGTTTTGTGAATTTTTAATGCAGTTCACTTTTACATTTCAAATTAAATTTTGAACAAAAAGTTAATGACATCCAACCAAACCAAACTGCTCTACTGATTACCTCAAGTCCTACTGATCTGTTACCAAGTTTACTGACTTTTAATTCAACCTGACCACCTGCACGAATGACCCCTAGTATTCTTAGCTAACTCACAGAGCAAAAATCATTGAATCTGTGAGAAACCCACATTTGCCACTTCCCCACTCCTATCTATTCCTACCAGAATCAGATTAAAGAAGAAATTCCACCAGGAAAGTTCTTTTCATGAGGCTGCCAACTGATTCTGCAGATTCAGCTGAAGAACAGACTTCTGTGCATTTCTCCAAAAAGATTCTCCTCATCTCTCTGTACAGGATACAAGAACGAAATTAGGAAAGGGGCAGGGGTCACAACTACAGTAACACAGAAACATCACAGATCTGTACAGCCCATGTCATGCTTTGTGAGCAGACAGGGGCTTATTTCCATCTTTTAGGTGGAAATTTTAAGATACTGAATCTTGAAATGGATTATAATTTTGCCAACTGAAATTTCACTCAAATAGACTTGGCAATCAATTCCACCACTTCTAATCTGTAAGCAATGCCTTGGCTGAAGCGTAGCATAAAGGCTGTAGTTACTTGGAAACACGCTTTCAGTTTCAGGGATGAAAAGCAAATCTTAGTGTTTTAAGGAAACTGTTGCATTGTTTAGATTGAAGGTGAAAATTTTGCCTTCTGTCTTTATTCCAAGCAATGCAGCAATTTTCTTAAACTGCTGAAAAGTGCCCGGCAGTACCAACATTGAAAGCAGGCTGATGTGATTTTAGCTAGGTGGGATTACCATCAGTAATGCTGGAGGCTTAGGGTCATCCTAACTTTTGCCTTTTTCTAAGTGTAGGGAGAGAAAAATCTCGCCCCTCTGGCGTTTGGGATCTAACCCATCTTTGTGTCATTTTTAACACTAATTTTCCTGAAGCTTAAATCAATCCTCCCACTATGCACAGGAGGCTACTGGGATCTGTCCTGTGAACCCCCTCCTTTTCCCCTAGCATGCTTCTGCCTGATGAGCTCATTCTCCACCCGTATCTTCTCATCCCATCTGTAGGCTGATAACTCATAAATCTGTCCCTTCTTTCATGGCTTGTCTCATTTCATCTCATCCTGTCTCACATCTCTTCTCGGGTGTTTTGTTGTCAGTTATGAGTCACTGTAACTCAGGCTTAATTCATATCTGAAACCCTCTTCCCTCCCCCCATTACTGTTCAATATATGCTGCTTAGGTCCAATGAATGCCCTGCCTCTAGAAGGAGAAAAAAAAGAAAAGGAAAAAAACCCCCAATTTGTGTTTTTGAACATTATTGAGGAAACCAAACTTACAGACCACAAGTTCAGGAACTTCCAAAATGAACGTAGTCCTTAATTTTTTTTTTCCCCTCCTCAGTGTCTTCACTGAATTTAGATTTCACAGCTGACATTCAAGTAATCGCTCCTACCTAAACTTCATTTTGCATCAGGGACTGCTCAGTCTGGGCTGCGCAGTAGGTGCAAAGACACAGTTTTGAAACAAAGGCATCCAAACTTCACCAACTGAACAGCACCCTGACATCACAGTCACTACTCAATGCAGAACCAGTGTTCAAAACAAGGAACTGACACCCCTGCACTGCCTGGAGCCATTGCCTTGGTTACCAGACCCAGCAAACATCACATTTGCCATCAGTTATTTGATACTAATTCTTCCTGTGCTCAATGCAGAGTGTTTTGGAATTAGAAGGACCAGGGTTTTGAGAGTTTTGCAAAGTTTTCCAATCGGGAAAAATTCCTTTTAAAACGCCATCATCTGCTATAAATACCGCCTGTAATAATATAATGATTTCAAGTTCATCAGGTCCCAAAATCACACAAAATTTGTGACATGGAAGCACTCCTTCTGTGAAAACAGAGCCAAATTAAAACCTGCATTTCTCAATCACAGCAACACTTTTAAGTAGCTTTATTATAATTGCAATTTAGAAAATAGTGTATCAGGGTAGTGTTAGAAACATGAAAGCTTTGCAAAAACCATTACGTACAATTATTTCCCCAAAGAAGGAAGAAAAGCTTTCTTTTTAAAATAGCTTGTTACTCATAGTTACCCAAATCATATACAGTCTTAAATTTCTAAGAGGAAAATCTGACTTTTGCAGTTTTCTTATTTTGAGGAACGATCATAACCTGAAATTCAAAGTGAAGTTTATTTTCCCCATAACTATGAGATTTTAGAACATGAAGTAAGATCAGTAATTCATATCTAAAATCCTGGATGTGTGATTTGACCACCACGTTTGGGTACAGAACGAGTCCAAAATCTCAGCTTACAGAATGTTCTCAGGTACTATTCCTCCTATGTATTGTCAATAAAATTTGTGTAAGGCTCGTTTCTCATGTCTCTAAATGATAACTCTTTTGAAGGAACTGCAAAACTGTGTGGCAAAACATTTTTTAATCTCGAGTGTACTTATTTTCCAAAGGATTAAAAGTTTAAGTGATTTAGATACAATCAATCTTCTTACAAGAAAACAGTATCACTCTTCAGAGGTGAACAGAAACCTCTTCTAAATCTACATTAGGAGATTCTGACAGCAGTTTCCTGTTCTGACAGAGAATACTGTAGCTCTAAAGTGAGACTGAGGATGTTTCTGAAGGCTAATGAGCTGACTCAAGGTTCTAAAACACGTGGGAGAAAACCAAGTTTTCTCTTGCTTTTCACTCTTTCAAGAGTTTTCACCACTGACTTTACTTTTTTGGGATGCCATTGCAAGCAACCATTTACATCAGAGGTTTAATGCTGAAAAAACAAAAAACCTAAAAAACTGCATTATGTGCAGAAAAACCTGGTGCTCAGTGATTTAGTATCAATTTTGCACATAACTTATCTGAGGTTCCCTCAGATGGAGCAAACTGCACCAAGGCCCAGAAACAGTTTGGTAGCAGAATCTGAAAGAGGACATCAGCACTGTCTATGAACACACTGACAAAACCATGGGAACGCACACATAAAAGAAAAAAACCAATGTGAATAAATACCTGGAAGCTGATAGAGTGTGTAGCCCAGGAATTAAAATAATACCCAGAGTGACTTTGCTGTTTATCACATTTGCTTTTCAGACAGTCACGTATGGTATAACATTCAACAAGAGTGATTTTTCACATACTAGTGACATAACTGTTAAATATACACCCTGAGGAGGTACCTCTGCTTTTGTGGTTTTGTTTAAAATACTTAATTATGAACAACAGTTAATTATAACAGCTTAATCACTGCAATGAGACTGCAGTGACTGTACAAATAGAAGGTTTTCTCTGACTGCACCTGGTATTGATGCACTCTGCAAGCACAACTCTTACCTTCACTCCTGTTAGCAGCTCATTTGCTCCCCCCAATTAATCAGCTCCAAAGCTGTGCAGAGCCAGCCCCTACACTTATATCACCATACAAACATGTATGTAATGACCTGCTGCCATTAACCTGTCCCTTTGCACATCCACAGCGTGTTTGTCACCACCTGCTCACAAGGAGCATGGAGAAGGAATCACACAGGTGTTCTCCTTGCTCCAGAGACACAGAACACAGACTCCACAGCCCTGTGCTGCTTTCTCCTGTGTGTACTCATAAAACAAAAACCTGTTTTCCTGTTCTCTAGAAAATGACAACCTCTCTCTCGATTTTTCTTGCTATCCAACTAGAAAGTCTTTTTTCTGCACTGGCAGAACTGTAAATGCCTTATTGTCTTTCAGGCACAGTCACAGGCCATAAACACAGCTTAAAGCTCACTAAAATCCTTGAGGCCTGGCAGGTGACACAGGACCGCTGGCATCTCTGGGAACCAAAATGAATTCCTCCCTCACTGTAGGGCTAACCCAGGGCCTAATTCCTGAGGTCACTGGGAGTGTTACAGTGCCCATCACCAGAGGACAGACTGTTCACTTTGCTCCCGTGGATGTCACGGAAGAATCCTCTTTCTCCACCACTTCTCAGGTGGCCATCCCTGCTCTGGGCAGTAACATGGCAAAATCTGACCTGGCTAACAGATGTGATGGAACATTCAGCAGCATCCACATGTGTTAAACTTGGAGCTGCAACTCTGCCTTTTCAAACCTGGCTCCACCTTTATGTTGCACGGGGGCATTCTGACTAAACAACTTCAATCCTTCACGTGACTTTTTGTTTATTGACGTCATTTTCTCACCCACTTTGTGTGAGGTAACAAGAGCATTTTCCTTCCAGCACAGAACTGCAGAGCACACCACATGTGTGCACCATTCCTGGTGTAGGACATGGAAGTGCAAATACCTGAACCCATTGCAGGTGAGTCTCCAGCAGCTCCTCTTTGTGTGTCCTGAGTTCACTTTGCCAGATTATTGCTTCATCTTTTTAGGGACAGCCTGAGACAGATATGCTGGAACAGCAGAAGAAAAAGCCATCTGAGTAAGAATTTAGTCAGAAAACAGAATAAACACAGCAAAAGCTAAAACAGCATCATTTATATTTAAGTGCTGTTACCCCCTACAGTCTGTTTGACTGATAACTGTGACATACCATGAAGAACAGATAAACAAGCAGCAGCAAACAAACCATGTCATTTCATAGGAAAGGATGGAAAATATTTGCAGTGTTCCTTTAAGCAGTTGTTTTGAACTTTCTGAACTGAGCCACCCTCAAGGCTACTGGCAGTGCTGGAAGCTTTGATGGATTTAGTGGCTACTTTGCCAACCCTTCTCCTCCTCCCCTCCTTCAGTTGAACCAGAAAAGTGACTTAGCTGGGGTACAAGATCTCCATTACAGTACACAGACACCTCACTGGCTTGGGCTGACTCACCCAGAGTGTGCACACTGTAGGAAAGCTACAATCCAAACCTGACAAAAACTTCCCATCTCTTGATTACTCAGGAACTGGGGCCAAATGATTTGTTGTTCACCAAGACCAAATCACCAGCCACATAAACTGGCAGAAGCTTGCACTGAGTAGAGTGATGCTGTGCCAGTTCATACAAGCAGAGAATTGGGGAAAATGTCTATGGAATACCTCTAAATTCATCAGAATAAACACCAGAGAATGGTTTTCTCTCGAGGCCAGTAAGAAAATGTGTGTTCTACCTTTGTGGAGTCAGTTCAGTGATATTAACGTGAAGATAAATCAACGTAAGTACACAAATATTGCAACTTCACGTAGATCTGGGTGAGAACAGAAATGTTACAGAATGTCCACAGTACACTTCATTTCTCCTTCTTTGGTATTTTCCTTAATTCTGCTCATCTTTCAAAACCCCAAAACCATGTCCTTTCCTGGTAGCCAAATTCTGCAAGTAGCAGCAAGTATATAATCTCCCTAAAGCAAATTATAAGGCTAGAGTGGAAAAGGATATAAAGTAAACTCCGTGCACTGAGTAACTGTAGGGAGTCTAAAGCTGAAGATCTAATAATTAGTCTTATCTCTATCAAGGTGCAACAAGAATAAACTGAGAAGTGCAGGAATGTCTGAGAAGGCCCCAGGGCTCTCCAGAGCTGCAGAGAAGTCTCATTGTTCTGGAGAATTTCCCTCCCTCACACGGAGGGAACACGAGACATTTCTTTTTGCTGCCATGCTGCTGATGCAGGTGTCTGGAAGGTACATTTATCCCCACCCTCTCCTTCACACAAGGCCCAGTGATGCCACAGGTTCACTGCTGGGTTCCCCTTTTGGGGGCTGCTCAGGCACAGTGAGCACAGCTCTGGGGCAGCCAAACTTCTGCTGCCCTGTGGTGGGGAAATCCCAGGGGAAAACTCACTTTAAAGAGAGAGATGTCTTCCTTGGAGTTCTTCCATTTCAATCTCTGCTTTGCACAAGACTTACTCAGGATGCTTTAGCTCACTAACTCAAATATTTTAGAATTTGAGCTGTACTGGTGATTATCACACATTCAAACAGCAGCTGACACTTCACCTTCCGGACTGAAGGGAACACCCAGGGCAAGAAGGTGGTCCCTCCTTCCCCATGCTCTAACACACACTCAAACAAACCAGCACCAGCTTGGAGTGCAGCTGCACACTTCTTCCCCTGCACTCTTTCTCAGGATGATGTGCGAGTGCCTGAGTAACAAGTTTACCTCCTCCAAAACCAAGGCAGTTTCTCTCCGAAACGTGCAAATGATACGGCACCAAATTCATTCATTTTACATTTGCATGGTACTGTGTCAGCTTTCTCCTGCTCTGACAGAAACTGCATCATGGGTCTCTTGCAAATTCCCACTGAAAGCAAGTGGAATCTTGTCACTGGCTTCAAGGAGACCTGGAATGGCTTTTGTGTTATTTTAAAGTGTAGCAAACAATATCCTTTTTCTTGGGCAGCGTAAAACACTGTACTTGGCATATAGAAAACTGTTTGACTAGCAAAAAGGACCCAAAATTTCTACTTCTAATGCGGCAAGCCTTTTCAATGCCTGTGGCCCTCCTGGCAGCTGCACTACTTTAACAGAGCAGTGGAGGAAGAGAAACTGGAAAAAAACGCAACTGAAATAGGGGCAAAAGACATAATCTGCAACGTGCATCTGTAGCAAACCTGGTTTCACTGCCAGTGAAGTCCATGACAAGTTTCATCTTCACAGTGAGAAGCAGCACATTTTTACTCAGTATTACAAAGCATGAGCACTTTGCAAGTTCATATAGTTAAAACTTGTTGCCCACAGTTGGCTCAAGTGAAGGTTTATGCCACATATTTTTTTTTCCCCAAGTTTCCAAAAGCTCTCACAAAGTCCAGAGCCTTCTTTTTCGTATTTTCTGAGAGAGACAAAATATAATGAGAAGTTTGGGTTACTCTGTACTTTCCTTCCTCAAGGAGAAGACAAATTTATCATTCTTACTTCATAATTAAGTTTTACTACCTCGGATATTGTTGTGGCTTTCAAGTCTAATTTAATTCACCCCAACATCAACTGACAAAGCAAAATCTGACCTTTATTTACACAGCTTGCAAAAAAGTATCACTGGCAGGCTGAAGCACACAGACAGGAGGAAGTACCTTTATCTGTTCCATGATTTGCACAAACACACCCTTGGCAGCCTGGAGTGCCCACCTGGCAATTCCGAAAATCCAATCCCTGCACGGTACTGCTGCTATTTGTACCAGACTGGGGGATGAGATCTGCAAGGAATACCATTCAAACAGAAATTCTGACCCATAAAAGTGACTATTCTACTCCACAGGTCTCCTCTCTGCCAAATGCAACTGGTCCAAGTCTGTCATCATGTGTCCCATCTGCCTCTCCAGTGACCCCGTACCGGCAACCGCACGCAGGTAAATCCCCACGGAGCTTGTTCCAGGAAGGGCCTCTAATGCTGCATGCAGAGAGGGCAGATGGGATTTGCAGCAAGCCACAGCTTGATCATCCTGAGAAAATGCCACTCGTCAGCCAGCCCCTCTCCTTTAACACACGTATGGGGGGCCCAGGCACAGCCCCAGCCCTACAGCAGAGGAACAGCAAGCACTGCTCGGCCTCACAGGGCATTTCCTGTGCCTGAAATGAGTAAGGCTTTAAAGGCTGTGAAAAAACAAAATGCTACATGAATGACATCCAAGAGTCACAGGCACGGCCTTTGTTATTGCTGAATGCAATGATGATGACAACTTGGAAACACCGAACTTTACATTAAGAATCTGACTTGAGGGATTCTGAGCTCACTGGAGGGTTTCAGTTAGGAAGATGTTCCTCACAGTACTCCAACCTAGTTCAATGAGACTGTCTATTACAAATCTATGTTGCTATTTCTATTTCCACAGTGGAACTGCACTACCAAACATCCTGACTGGAGCTGGCCACAAAGAAAAGTGCTGGCAAAAACGATTCTGAAGTAACTTTAGCTACATAAAATGCCTATGCTGCTCTAGCATGTTCCACCAAGAAACAGTTCACAAGGCTCTGCCTTGAAGGTTGCACTTATTACTTACATGTACAGGAACCAGCACTTAGGATGAACCATCTGTATTTGAAATACAGGGGACCGAGGCACGGAAAAAGAATAATGTCCAACCTCTCCTAAGAAACAAAAAACTATCCAAAATGAATAAATGATTTGTGAACTAGCACATATTGGGCTTTTATTTTCAGTTAAACATTTCTTTCCTAATCCTTTTAGGACTAGAATATCACTAGTCTAGTTGAGGAGCATGTGCCTTTATTTGCTCCTTCCCCCTCGGAGCAAGGCCACGCCAATCAGCGTGTGTTCATCCTGCAAATCAGCCTCTGGGAGCAGCATGCTTTTCTCAGCAGCTGGATGCTGGCTTCATCACCCAGCTCCACTCAGCTGCTCTGGTACTTGCCACTAAAATGCAGCACGTCAATCACTCGCATTGCTCACGAGAATTAGCACCACACAAGTCTAATTAGAAACTAAACACTGTGTTATCTGCAATGATTTGGAGATGGAGTGAGCTGCTGCATGTTTTAGGAACCTTTCTTGCTGCACAGTAGTTCATGATAACACCCACCTCACAGCTCATTAGCGAATCAAAATATTATACTGTATAAATACTACTTTGCTCTTTTCCTTTTTACAGAAGCCCCAGGTCTCAGCAGCCTCCATTACCGAGCGCACGTGACTTGGTTATATTGGAACACTGTAGGAAATGGAAAGCAGCCCTGACTGTCCAAAACCAGCAAAACGAAAGCCAGCGCACTGTATACTTTGGTCCTCTCTCTAGAGAAGTAGCCCCAGCCAGCCTCCAGACATTTTGCACTGCAACACCTATTGGCAGAACACAAAGAAACTCTGCACTGCGTGACGCTGAGCATGGCCTGTCAGCCCTTCCGCGCCGGGCTGAGCCCTTTCTCTCGCCCTCTCCTGCAGAAAACAATGGAACCCACTATAAATCCAGACAGCCCCACTGCAAGCTCCTACCAGAAATCCAAACACGAGCAGGGGGAGACCTGGCACAGCGCTGAAGTCAGAGATGTAAATGTTTAACAGCAAGAGAAGGACGTGCAGGGATGTGCAGCTGTTTCGCTGCACGGCTTCTCCAGGGGGGAATGGCAGAGCACGAACGTAGACCACGTTCTCACTTCTACTTGAGATAAACATTTACAGCCATTCATTTTAAACAGGGAGGCACAACTTTAGGACATGACCTCTATTTCACTGTGAAGGCAAAGCCACCCCAGCTCCACTGCACTGCAGACATCCAGGAGGGATCCACACTGTTCCACGGCTCTGTTATTACAGGTGGGCTGGATTTGAGATTCAATGAGGAAGGTGCAATTTTATGGCTCTGTGGAAAAATCTTTAAAATGCTGGCGGGTAGATGTCTAATGATGCCAGACTGGTGCTGCAAAACATCACATGAAGATAAAGCACTGAAGAAAATGTCTGTGTGCCAATGAATGAGCATTTAGGCAAATAATTCTAAACTGTACATGCAGATTTGGTGTCATTACACCACTATTACAGATGCCTTCCCTGCTTTTCTTCTTTTAAAAGGGTGCAATTCTGATGCTTTATCATTAGCTTTCTAGCTGGAAGCTGATAGAACTTGAAAGACACCAAAAAAAGACACTGGAAGATTAATTTACAAAGAAAAATCAGCAGATTTTGAAAAGCCACAATCTATTTGTAGCTTGAAATATGAAACACACTTCTTGTTTGTATCACATTCCCCATGTTTCCCACATGGATATATACGTGCAGATAATTTTTAACTGTGGGAAACTATCAGATATCACTTTGTATGAATTGGCAAGTATATATTTATAGCAATTTATTGTAAGAATTGAAGTAGGTCAAAGACTGAAAGGTGGTAAGTCTGGACTTTTGTATCTCAACCTGAGACACTTTATAGGTGGATCTCCTGCACACAGCTGAATGCTTTGAAACCTTTGGAAGGGGTATCAGCAAATTTTCTAGTTTGCCTCTCCAGTACTGTCACTTCCAGAATTAGTCATTTTTAAAGCTTGGCTCACCATCTTTTAAAAAAATTTGTAATATCCATACAATCCACGATAGAATCTGGTAATTCTGCAGGGAAAAAAAAAATAAAATATACACATATATTAAAGGCAAAATTCTTCCCTGTGGTGAAATTGGCTTCTCATCACTAAAAGCCTTAAGTGTGCCCTCAGCCTTAGCTCACTATTCCTTTCCACCAGGAGGAGGCTGAAGAACCCCTCCAGAGGTTCAGTTCAGGCTTGGAAAACAATTCCTTGCAACACCAACTGCAGAGAACCAAAGCTCTGTAACGTGCAATTCTGAAAGCTTGAGAACATTTTATTTTTGAAGAAGCACCAGACACAACCATGACTTGGGAATACGAACTAATCGTACCAAACTAGGAAAGGTGTTCTGCACGACTTAAGAACCTGGAAAAATGCTGATGCTGTGTTTTAATTTTGAAAACTGCAAATAATCTTGATTGAAAAGCAAGTATATATACTCCTTCTGATCAGACAGATATGCTGTGCTTTGTGAGGCTCTGGCATTTTCAGATAGGTCACTCACATGAACGTGATTTTTACTAGAAAGCTTTTTTCCATTTTGCAATCCTTTCATTGCCATTTGGCTTTCCTCAATAATAACATGTGCAAAACAAGTATTTCCTGTGACTCTAGGAACTGTTTCAGACACTGAGACTGGGATTGCAATGCACATCCACAACACACTCCACTGAAATCTCAGATCCAAAAGCATACGTGAACCAGAAAATCAAAACTAGTGCTACTCTCTCATCAGATCAAAAGCAAATAATTAGGAACATGTTTTAGAGCACCTGGCTGGCACCTCGTTGAAAGATGGGGTACAGATTTTTAACTTCAAACAAAACTCAGTGTCACACAATTCCAAGCAGGCACAGGAATTAGCTGGGAGCGTCTGCTGATTTTCAGTTGACTTCCAACTGAGAACACACAAGAGTGAAATGACCAGGCTGGCCATGCCCTACCTATGAACCCTTGAGGAGAGTGTATTTCTACACACAGTTCTATTAAGGGAAAAAAACAACGACAAAAATCCAAATTCAAAGCAATACTCAATTGCTGTGAACCTCTTTGTAAGCATTATGACAGCAAATATATCAGCATTAATTTATGATTAAAAATTCAGGAGAAAGTAAGGTGAAAAGAAGGAAAGAAAAAGACTTTGGGAAACACATAAAAGTCACAAAGTTTTCCTTACTCCAATTAAAGAATGATGCTGGCTGGCATCGCCAGGCTCTGGAGTGGCACTGGCACATCTGATTTTGCTGTAAAATTCTGATTTTACTTTTGTTTCATGAAATTTACTGTTCCTGGTTAAAAGGTTTTTCTTCCTAGGAGATTCATCTTCTATTTATATGCAGATGAAAACGATCTAACTGGATATGGTTAGACTTGTGAATAAAGCCAGACATATATAAAAAAGGAGGTGCCCGTTTAGTGCAGAAAACTAATTCAGTGTATCTGCAGTCTAACAAACCAGGAGGATCTTAGTGCAAGGTGTATAAAGTGGGATGTTCTTTTAGTTCTAGGCTGGTTTTCAGGTTGTAAACATTTTGAGTTTTTTCTGAGAATTAATTGCTATAGATCCAGGCCAGTCTGCTCAGGTGAAAAGCAGCACAGGGCAAGACAGAAAGGAGAATTTCAGTTAAGCCTCAAAATACATTTATAAAGGTATGATCTTTAAAAAAATACATATTCATACATATATAATGTATGCATGTATGTTTTAGATTGTTCTGTATTTCTGGTAATAACTGTGGTTATTGCACAGAGAACAGTAATTTGTCCAAACCAGACCATAAATAATTAAGGCCAGGATTTTGACATCGGATCTGTGTGGGTGGATTTTTGCACCCCCGCGGATTCAATGGCAGGATCAAAGATTAGGAAAGCCAGAAATACCCTTAGAATGTGAATATTGCTCAAGTCCAGCACCTGGCATTTCCAGTGCAGGGAAGGGTCTGCTTTCACTGCCACCCTCCCACTCGAGGGCCTGCGGCAGACACTTCCAGAGCAGCAAACCACGGCATTCCTGTCCCACCCTGCCCGTGGCAGACCATTCCCACACATCCATCTCTTCCAGTTAGGAGTTAAGAGTTAAGGAAACGCAGAGTTTCACTTCTCCTGACTATTCTAATAAAGTAAGTTTAGCCTAAACCCCTCCTCCCAAGCTATATATCAAACTTGTATTATAATCTCTATTTTTTTTTTCCAGATCTCCTGAAAAATAGTGTTTATTGTGATTTCAGCTGTTCCGAAAGTAATCAGAGACAAACTCCACCCATTGCGGGTGCTGATGGTGTGGGGCAGGGGCAGAGCTGCTGCTCCTGCTGAGGAAGCTGTGGATGGCTATCACACAAAAAGTCACTCAATGCTATCAAATACACTCATTTCTTTTGATACATAAGAACTTATTGCAGTAACATTTGGCAATCTTGACTTAAATAATCACCAAAATACAGCTCCGATTCATATGGAATAAAAGGGAAAATACCATGGCCAACATTGTGGACAGAATCAGTCTAGATGATGTCTCCCAGTTGCCTTAATTTGTGGGAGAAATTCAAAGCTTATCAACAATTCAGCTGATTTCCATGGAAACAGGATTTCAACTTGTGAATCAAAACTGCATGAGGGCCAAAAATGCCAAACACACATTACAAAAACATTTTTCCACATTGGGATTCTCAAAATAAGAGGCAAATAGTTAAACAGAACAGAAATAATGAATTCACAAGGGACTCATTTTTCATCATCCACACTATCTTTTTTTTTGTATAGTGCAGATCTACCTATATGTGCCTACACACGTTTTGAATATTTAATTTAATGCCCTAAATATCAACATGTTTTAATGGTTTTAATGCCCCTAGTAACTTAGAAGCAGAAAGTACCCCTACATGGAGAAGACACATCAGCATTTATTTCAGCATCTCATCATGGGCCAGTCACGATCTCGACTTAAACTTTGCTTAAATTCTGCTTAAGGGAACAGCTAAAACCATTTTTACTGCGTATCCCAGTGGAAACATTATCAATAGCATTCTCTGCTTCAGAATTATCACTTCTCCTGAATACCCACAAAAAATGGACAATTATTCCCCTGGAACACATTGGGAGTATGTGATTTCTCTAAGCAAACAAGGCTCACTGTTGTACTTTTGTCTTTGCAGTAACTGAGGCTCTTGCAACAAATACTTGCAGTAACATTTAACATTTGCAGTGACAAAGCCATAGAAGAACTAGATTATTTTGTAATTTTTAGTATTTCAGTGTAGGAGGTTTTACAGTCCTCTTCCAGTTTACACAATTGTTCATAATCTACAAAACAAACCCAAAAGTGCAAATATCCAGTTCAGTCCCAAGGATACAGAGCAGCATGTGGTGTTCTGCATAATACCAAAACTGCTGAATGTGTTAACATCTGACTGTCTAGGAAGAGCTTTTTCAGATCACACAACTTGGAGGAATTTTAAATTCTCTATGAAGATTGTGCAGGGTTAAGGACATGACACAGCTCAGATTTTAAATGTATGAAAATAAGAGAAAGTTTAGCAACTTTTTCAGCTCTTAAAATAATGAACAGATTCCCTTCCAAATCGAAGAGTAGCAAAAAAAAAATTAATAGCTTTAACTGAAATTACTGAGGGTCCTTCCATCCTATGACAATTTTATCTGGCACATAGGTGGTGATTTGTTAATTTGTTTTTTTCTTCCAAATATCTTTACTATTTGATCAGATCTTTAAGATGGTCAAATATCCATTAATTTTCTGTTTTGTGCTCAATTTTCTTTTTGAATTAATTGCATGCACTGTGGATATATAATGAAACGTAGAAGAATACTTCAGAACTGTGTATTTGTTCTGCTGGGGTTTATTCTTTCTACATAACCCTGGGTTTAAGAAACCTTCAAAGCACTCTGAAAATAAAAAAAAGTTACAAGTAACATTGCTGTAAGTCAAGGAATCATGGTTTCCTAAAGATAGCTTCTAATGAAAGCCTGGGGTTTTTTTTACACCACCTTTACTGATGCAATTATATTTAATCACTGTTAAGAGTCAAGATTTTTAGCAGCTAGATGAAGTATACTGGATTAGTTTAATAGCCATATCTTTCTCAGACTTTTAAAACCTGTTTTTCTTTCCATTGAAGCAGAGTGCAAGGGGATTGGAAACTTCCAGTGATTCTTTTGTAGACTAAAGTGGTTTAACTGTGCCTGCTCATATAAGAAGACAACTCTAATTCTCACGGGTCAAGAAAGAGAACAAACAAAAACTACATTCCCTGTCTACATTAGCCAGAAGCACATATTCTCAGAAAGGAAACAGGACAGAAAACATTAGCTGCTGTACCAAAATATACAGGCATAAAATAAAATCCTTCAGGAAATTTGAGACCCAAATCTCTCCAAAGTTTTATGAAAAAGAGAGCCCATGCATTTAGAGCTAAACTGGATGAATCCATCACTTGACTCAATACCCCAAGGAAAATGTGGCACGTAGTATATTAAGTTAATAAAAAACAAACAAATGTACAGCTAATAAGTCTGAAAATTCAAACCTTAAGTTCCTCATTATAAAAGCCACAAGTGACTTTCTAAGCAGGACTACCCAAACCACTGCGCTGCGTCCCTCGGGACAATCAGTTTTCCTTCTCATCTTCTTTGCTGCTTTTGTACTGATGTATAAAAGTTTAGTTGTCTGGGGCCCAACCACTTCCAGGCAGCTTTGAGCAGTCACCAGCCCAGTGATGAGATGACCATACGTGATGAAAGGACAAGGTTAACTCACAGTTTCAGAGCTAGTGTTGGCGTTTCATGTGCCACATGATGAATAACAACATGAGAGGCCCCTATTCTTCTGAAACAGAATTGGCTTTTCTTTAGAGAACGGCATAGAGAAGCACAAAAAAACGGGGTAACATTCAGGTCATGCTCAGACAGATTGACTTCCTGGTGCCCCTTTCAAACATTATCTTCCTCCTTCTCCTCTCTCGGAACCACAGACGGGTCACCCCAACTCTGCTTTTGACAGTTGTGCTTTCCACGCAAACATCTGGTGACTAACTACAGCTTGCTAACCCAGAGACACCTGAAGGCTGGCACTCTGATCCCATGTTCCTTCAGACATGCTGAGCTCCAGAACAGCCTGGCACCCCACCACACTGCCCCGTGCTTTCCTTCTGCCTCCTGCACCCCTGCCGAGGAGGGGAGAGCCCGCGAGGCGCCAGCCAGACACAGCCCCACTGCTGAATAAAACCCTCGTGGCTCCCTCCCCAGCAGCCCCAAATCTTACTTCATTTTTGTGCACTGCTCACAGGTTCATCCCTCTCTTCCCTCTCTCCTGGACTCTCCTGTGTCCTGCAAGAGTGGCCGTCGTTTCGCTCCTTTCCCTGGACAGTTCAGCTGCTCTTGTTCTTTGATTCATTCCTTTAGGGTTAGATGTCTTTTTCTCAGCAATTCCTCCTGTAAACTGGAATCACATGTCCCACAAATGATCCTGTCTCTAATTAGGAGATCTTTTATGTCTCTAACGTACATGTGCATGCCAGAATTTTCCGCAACACGATGCAAGCGTCTATCCTCTTCTCTGCTTCTTGCTTTTGGGATTTAGAGAAAACTATCCCTCTGCTACCTCCTGTACATTTTCCTCAAATATTTTCCCCAGCTGTTCCAGCATTTGTGTATTCGTTCCTGGGAATTTTATTTCACTCTCATCGTGTCTAGTGCAAATGTAAGAAAGCTGTACCTTCCTCTTGTCACTTTTATCCCCACTGTCAGGCTCCTACACAGGCACAGCTCTTCCACAGGCGCCTGAAATCCTGGCCGGGCAGTTTTGCATTCTGAGGGCTCTGGTTCCTTGCAGGGGGTTACTCTGCCCACTTCTAGGTGCAGTTAATCAGATTTTTTTCTCTCTGTGGGTCTCTCAGCCTGCCTGATGCTGACCACCCTTCCATGCACACCATGCTAGATGAATAACATGAGGGCTCCATATTTTTGCAGTGAACTTTAACACAGGTATTCAGAGAGCTTTACCACCTGTAGTATGTAGATATCTCAGCCAGGTACCACAAGAGTAAAACACCCAGTGTTTCAAACTATGCTCCTGCTTCCAAGGTCCAGATGAGCTGCCACAACCACTGTGACAGGAGGTTGTTCTCACAAGTTTGGCAGACACTTCCAAATCTCCTGAAGTATTCTCCCTCGCCTCCCTCCTGCCTAAGTAATGAATTTCTTTTCCTAGGCTTCTAACAGCCGTGTTTAGGAAAACTACAACATCCTCTAATGGTGTATTTCCTAAGAAGAAGTGATGGTGTCAGTCAGTCCCCAGTGCAGATAAACATTCGTGCTTGAAAAATTCTGGAGGCAATGCTTGAACCTAACAAATCACCCGGTAGAATGACTTCTCTCTTCTGCAGCACAGCTCCTCGACTCTGCAGCAGACACAACCTGCCTCTCCATTAATTCATGCCTCTAAGAGCTTCTAAGCTCCATAAGCTGAAGGGAAATTATGTTTTAATCAAGTGCATAAGCTCTGATAAATAGTCGGAGGCTGTGCTCTGGGAAGATGCTCAACCTCGCAGGAGCAGAGCACCCCTGTGTGCTAGGAGTGTCCCTGCTGCTGGGAGGGGGCTTGGAGGGTGGGAGCTCTTTGCTGTCCCACGCTGAGAAGCTCTGCTGCATCTCCAGCACAGATGCACCTGCCTGAGACATCCCGGTGCTCTCTGACCCTGCTCCCTCCATTCAGGGGTGGAGGAGGCCAGGCAAGATTCCCAGGACAGGCAGCACTTTCAGGCAGGTCCTGGGGGTGCCACAGCTCAACAGGCATAGGACTCTCAGTCACGGACACGCAACAGCATCACACCTCAGAGCAAAAACGTCTTTAAAGTGCTTTAGGGGAGCAAGAGGGAATCCTGCAGACAAGGATGTCAGAATTTACATCTTTCTGCGGGGTCACCGTACACTTCATTTGGCCACAGAGAAACACCACCAGCCACACCCCCAAACATTGCTCACATCCAGAACAAAGTGCTGGGATTCAATCTGCTGCTGCCTCTCTTGGAAGCCTCAGTGAGAGCAAATTTTAAGAGCTAAATTCTAAACTTTGGGACCGGTGCAGGCCTCTCTTTTTGCAAATGCGATTTTAAGGCTCGATTTAATTGTTGCTAAAAATAAGGTAATAGAAGGGTTCCGGTCTTGCACTGTAATGAACTGCAGGCTCAATTGTTTGAAGAAGGAAAATTGCATTGATGAGACTGGATCAAAGACAAAAAATCAGTTATTTCCTCTTGAGGGTAAAAAATTTAGGAGGCTCACTGCTTTTTCAAGCAGCCCTCGTTGTGGTTTAGAGACAGAGAGATCTTGTAGTCAGATTTGATTTATTAACAACACAACAAGAAAAGAAAGAGAAGTGGGCACATGAAAACTCCAGTGCCAGAAAAGACTCGAAGAAAACCAAATGTAGCAGTTCCTATTACAAAGTGGAACATGTGCCCAAGCTTGCTTTGTTTCAGAAATGAGCTGCAACACAGACAAGAGAATGGCATTTTAACAGCTACAACTGTCTGCCATCCCCAGGCAGGAAACCTCCTGCTAAACTTCAGAGGCACCACCATTTTTAATTCCTTGCCAACATACACACTTGTCATGACTGTTGGGATGCCAACCGTTTCATGACAGAATCCAAACAGCACGAATTTTTAATCCAGGGAACACTCAGAGCAAGTTATGTCAGTCCCAGTGCCTCATTCCAGAGTCTGAGAATAATACATGGCACAGACATTACAATTAAATCTGACATACGTTTAAAATTATTTATTCTTTCAGGAGTTTAAATAATAATTAATTGTATATTGTGGCCAGTTTACTAAACCTGAATTTTGTGGACATACCATTTCCTGGTCCAATAATACTGGAGAAAAAAAAAAAAAGAGAAGAGAGGCCAGGTAATTGCTTGAAGCCAGGCTGTATAAAACCAGTTTTATAGATGTATGTCCTGATTACATCAACCATCTCAGGAACCCTAGACTTGCCCATGATTTGTGAAGCTGTTCCAAAGAGAGCTGAGTGGTCACATGGTATTGATTAATCACGTCAGGCTGCTAAAACATATCTAAAAATGGGAGGAAGAGACACTGCACTTTCTTCGAACTACAATCCTACAAGCACAATTTGTAGTAGTGCTGCATGAAGCTATGAATTTAGGGCAGACTGTGTGCCTGTGATCTGCAGTTCCACATTTACACTGGAAACAACATGTCCTTAAAACTTTAACCAATCCCAAGCAACGTGGGTGTGTGGGTCATCTCCTGGGACTTCACCCTGCTGGCCACGGGATGCCCAAGGAGGGGGCACTCACCACACCTGGGCAGGACACAGGCACTTCCAGAAACCCCCCTTCCATCCAGAGCAGGTTTGTCAAGTAGGTGGGAAAACCCACCCATCTCATTTCATCACCTACAGAGAAATGATGCTCCTGGGTGCTTTAAATACAGGAATATCAACTTATTTGATGTCTATCTATCTCACATTTTGCTTTAGCTGGATAGAGAGCTTCCAGGGTTTAGAATTCACATATACTAATCATTGTTTATTTAAAAATTTGGTTTCATTGATTACTAATATAAGCAAGTTATTGGAACTAGCAAAATAATATGAGATTGTGAAAATACTTGTCAACTTGTTTGGTAACTTTAAACAATACGATATTTAAGAAAAATAAAGAAACCTTACTTATATCAAAATAATCAGGAAAGATCATGACTTGCCCAAAATACCCAGGGATTTTAAGCATCCTCTTATGCTACTTCTTGTGAGTTCTTTTTGTTCCTTAAATCTTAAAAGTAAAATTTCTTTTTTTTCAATTTTGCTAGAGCTGAACCACTTTTTCCTCCCAGGACCTCCTGCACAGGGATCCTGTACAGAGACAAAGAGCCACTGAAAACCACTGCTGCGTTTAGCTCAGGCTGTTGGCACGTTTTAGAACCCATCAGGAACATGACTGAATCCTAAGGAACATACAGTCATCTCACCATCATTTTTCAGCCAGATATTGAACCAACCAGCTGAGTGTGCAAGTGAAGATTTTCTTCTGAGGAGGAAAAGGTTGTAGTTAAAGGACACAGTTCTCAGAATTGAGAAAATGCCAAAGGCAAGGCTGCCCTCTGCTCAGGAAAAGTGAACTGTGATGACTGAGCTGGCCTATGACAGAAAGTCTGAATAATATGCTCAGCACTGAAAGTTCATCGCAAATATTTTAAGTCTGGCAATATTCTAAGGAGCAGATAAGAGTGACAGTAAGAGGCAACCAGGCTCTCCTACAATTAACTTCCTTGGTTTTACTCTCGTTTTAGTTGGAGTAACTCAACACCTTTACAATTATCTAACTTAAGGATATGTCTTAATCTTTACGCTACATGCTGCATTTCTACCCCAGCACATTCCTTCTCTGGAAAAAAAAAGGAAAAAAAAAAAAAAAGGGTTATCAGTCATTTCCTGTGGGCTGGAAAAAAATCCAGCTTGAAGGGCTCGCAAGAGCAATTCAATATTGGAACAACTGCACTGTCCATTTTCTGTATTCATTGCTCAGCAGCTGAGTGAAGATCACTTGTGTACAAGGGCATCTGCTTATCACAGGTGTGTCTGAAAAGCCCAAATTATTCCATTTCTTGTGGGATTACAAAGAAAACTGCAGCTGAGGGGCACAAAAAACAATCCCAACCAACCAAACCACTTTCTTCACCCGAACACAACCAAATGAACTTTCAAGCAATTTAACAAGCATGGGGTCAGCCTTTCCCCTCAGCTATTACTTGTTGTACACTCTGATGATGTTCTGACTACAAATTTAACTAACTGCTTGTGACAATATCATTGGGCATTACCTGATTTTATTGTTAACTGGGTTTCTTCCTCATAAAATGGACTTCAGCCTGCAAGACTTTACCCTTAACAAGACTTCATACATTAGAGTTCTTGGAATAGACCACTTCCTTAAAAATACATGAGGATCAAGTTTTAGAAGATTTTAATTTAGTTTCTGATCTTGCAATTTATTCTGAGGTCTAGTCCTGAAGAGATACATGTATTACTAGACTTACACACGTCAGAGGTAGCAGTAATAAGTCACTATTTTCTTAATAAGAACAACCACCTCTTAACCAGACTGGTATTTTTTCTCTCCCTCCATTTTTTAAGAGAAAATTCTTATGACGAGCTATTTATGTTTTAAATTCAGTGTAAAATACATGGACACACAAATCTCAGCTTTTTAACACCACAAATGAAAGACGTAAACCAAGACAAAAATCAGCAAACTGGTAACATCTCCTCAATACAAGTCATCCCTCTATATAATTATTTAAGACATCAAAACTCCCGAGCCCCAAGTACCTTTTCAGCAGATCCACACAGCCCCAGACTGGTGTCCCTAGGTGTTGCAGAGATAAACAGGCTTCACCAGCCAACAAACACACACTGGTTTGGACCAAGCTGAGAGGAATCAAATCAGAGATTCCGAGGGCCCTTAGAGAAACTGTGTTGTGGCACCTCTCTCACACACCAGTGACTCCCAAGGACTGACATTTCAGCTCATCTCAACTGTCTCAGAGCTGGCACAAAAGATGTACAACCCCTGAAGTTAAAAGATCTGTGCCCTCAGGCACAGGCAATCTAAACCACTTTACCTATTTATACACGTGCATGCACGAACACACAGGTTTCCTATGCGAAACAAAATAATATCATCCTGTGCCAGCACTCCTGGGCAGCTCTTTCATGTTCTTGATGTAATCCACAGTTGGGCCATGCAGGCTCCAGATCAGCACGATGGATCCATCAGCCAAATGGTGATTTACAGTAGTCATTTCCAGAAATAGGACACTGATGTAATGGTTATACAAGTCTTTGCCTGTGCTCATAAATACCTCTGGTGTTCTGGGGTGCACAGTGTGGTACTTGTGTCCAGCTATCACTCTTATCTACAGCACTTGGAGTGATAGCAAAATGAGAAAACATGCAGGCTTTGCCTTTATTGCAGAGGCACAGATGATGGGAGGATAGGGGATAACCAGATTCAATAAATAAATTTAAAAATGAATCTGCATGCTGTTGATTCCCCCCCACTTATTACAGACTGCTATGCATTCTACCACAAATATTCGCTTTGATGCTAACAAGAAAGATGAGCTACAAAGGCTGCAAGAATGCTTATGCCCATTACTGTCTTAATTATAAACTTGCCTTACTATAAACAAATGAAAAATAATTGTTTTTAGGCCCTGGCCAAACTCCTAAGGCTATATAGTGAGCATTCCATTATTTGTCATTTGTCACAAGCAGCATTTTATATTGCCCTGAACGTGAACACCTGCAACATTAACAACTGCACCCAATATGCATTTAGAAAACAAGGTTTCTGGAATTAATTTTATATATATGTGACCTGAAACAAGCAGGAGAAAAAGTCACATATAAGAGAACACACTGACAGCCACTGGAAAAAGTTCTTTATACAAAATCCTACAATCACAGTGATGGAGAAGAGATCCTGGTGATAGCCCAGCTGCCTGCACTACACTGACAGAGCAATAGGGAAACACCCTGGAAGAATTTCATTCACTGAATGCAAAACAAAAGCACTAAGGAGAAGGCAATGGCATAAACTGTACACAGCGCAAAGATTGCAGCTATTTCTCAGGAGCTAAAAAAAGTCAAAATACATTGTTCTCAGTGGCTCCTACCTTCCCTGCTTACACTAACACTTATTTTTCATAGTTAAACACTTCTGTACTGTCACACATATTTTTAAAAGAATAAAGAAAACATAAAAGAAGCTTTCATTTTCTAATACTAAGCAATTTCTTTATATACACATATATGTATTTTTATATATTTAATTCTGGTAGTACACTTGGGCTTATTGTTCTTTCTGCTTTGATTATTTAAACAAATATTGCACTGAAATTTTCTCACAATGCCATTGCTCCTATAGACGTTTCAGCAGAGAGGTCGATGCACAAACAGGATGCTCTCTGCCCTAGAATTACACCTCCACGCTTCGTGTCAGCTTCTACTTTGCAAATAAGTTGTTCCTTCTTTTTTTTTTTCAATCTTACCTCAAGTTTCAGAAGACCTGCAGACAGTGAGATGGAAAACTTCTACCTGCGACTTTCATCATGCATTTTGAATGCTGGTTCGGATGAGTAAGAGCTTTTCCAGTGTTAAACTGATTTCTGCTGTAAATTTCACACTCCTGACAGGGCGACTACATCCAGGCTGATGCACTGCAAAAATAATTAAAGTAACAACTTTTACCACTCAGAAACAGGCAACTATGTATCAACTGAAGCAGTAAATATCTGTGTTTTCTTTTCACTGCCTTTGTAACTCTGGGGAGGATGTCAGTATTAGCTGTAAGAGAAAGGCTGCCTGCACACTGCATTTAGATCTGGAACACACACAGAGGGGTCGAACACCAGTGAGAGTCCACAAGTTAGTTTTACAAAATCATCCATTTCTTTTAACTGGGTCCTATGTTGGATTCATAGGCAGGGAAGAAGAAGACATTTTTCGTGCACACATTTTTAACTTGACAAAGGCAGCGATTCCCAAACAACTCGCCAGATGACGATTCTGTTCTTTCTGTGTCCTTCTCCCCAGAGCGCTGCCCGATGCTCCCCTCTCCCAGTCCATGAGCACTGCACGGAGCGGGGCTCTTTGTCAGGAGGCTGCACCGTGCCAGCAGGAGAAGCAGCGGCTCTCCCAGTGCTCCCAGCACAGGCTGCAGGAGCAGAGCAGCTCTGCACTGGGAAGCAGGACAGCAGCAGTGCTTGGAGCCGCACGCCGCGGGAAGGACAGACACCTGCTCTTTGACTTACGAGTCACGTAGCCTTGTGAAACAACACAGCAAACCCGACCCCGTGAATTGTCCAGCACAGGGCTGACATCACGGCCTCGCAAGCATCTTGTGGAATATTTATCACCGAGCTTTCCTGGCAGGCAGAGTCACCACGGCACAGGCAGGGGTGGCAGCTCGCCTGGTAGCGGCGCAGGCTGTGAACTCACACCGGAGACCCCGTAAGGACACTGGGCCGTGTCCAGGAAGCCAGGGATGGAATCGACATTGAAACCTAAGATAAAACTCAGCCCAGGGCCTCCTCCATGAGCTCAGCTCGGCACAAGCCCGTCCTGCACGCGGAGCTCCGCGAGGGACCCAGGTGGATGTGCCAGCCCGAATTCCTGGTGCCCTGCTCACACAGATACCTCCAAGACTGCTTCAGCAGTGTCTGAGCAGCTTGAAAATTCCATCTTTAGTGGTGATTACAGTGCAAGATTTACCTTTAAAAATGCTTGCCCCAGACGGGATAAATACGCAAATAGCCCCCTTCCGAATCTTTAATAAAATTAAATGCAATTTTGTATTTAAATTATATTTAATAAAAAATATTAAATATTACTTTTAACCGTACCCATGCAGAATACACAAACTCACAATTTTCCAGAGCAACACATGTTGTTGGACTCAGTAAGCAATTTCTATAGGGACAGGGTGATTAATTTCAATCCATAGTTCTAAACACGTGTCTCAGAGCATTAATGTATACTTTAATTACTGTGCCAAGCAGATGAGCACATAATAGCAGCTATCATTTCAGAACTTTACAGACATGGTTCACTATCTGAAAAAACCCTTCTCAGATGAACATTTGCTTTACAAAAGCAGCAGGCTCTTGATCTTATCGATGTTGCTTAATTTTAAAATCAAATCACAAATTTCATGATACTCAGTATTGTTCTAAAAGCCTTGGGTTCTGCAGTTATGCAATTACACGACACTTAACGATTTTTAAGACTAAGTATATCTGTAGCCCTCATATTTTATGCTTAAAACCTGTATCTCAGCAGCTCAAAAATCACCCAGTAAAGCACTGTAGAGTTTCTTTAACATCTTATAGCATTTAAACTATGTCATGATTTTCGAATCCAAGCTAATATTTTTCTAAATTAATACCTCAAATTAGCAATGCCACACTATTAACCCAGGAATCTGCTGCAAAGGCCAAGGCCAGGCCAGCCAACCGCATCAGCTCCTGGCACTGCTTCCAGCTGATGGTCAGCAAAAATGCCCACACCCCTTGAGGGAGCTGGGCGAGAGCAGCTCGGCTCACAGGCAGCCACCCAGCCTGTCCTGGTGCCAGCATCCCATGGGACAGCGTGGCACAGCCCCAGCATCATCCCAAGGGGCCCCTGTGCCACTCCTCAGCCCACCGAGCGTTACCACAGCGCAGGCAGGAGGAGGAGGACCCCACAATGGCCATTAGCCCTGGACAAGGGGCTAAGGGACCCAAGGAGGCTTTGGTGACAGCCCCCCCACGCTCAAGGGGAGGCTGGCGAGAAGCCAGCACCAGGGTGTGGTGGGAGAACAAGGGACAGCAGACAGAATTTGAAATACCAGAGGATCAGGCTGGAAAGAATGGAAAACCCTTCCACCGTGAAGTCAGAGAGGCTGTGGAGCCTCCATGCTTGGAGGCCTTCATGACCCAACTGAACAAAACCTTGAGCAGCCTGGTCTCAGAGCTGGCCCTTTCGGAGCAGGAGGCTGGACTAGATGCCTCCCAAGGTCCCTTCCACTCTGAAGGATGAGCCTATGACCACCCGGTGTTGCTGACCACTGCTGCCTACCCGGCACATTCTCTGGAGCTCGTCTCTTCTCAAAAGATTTTTTTGCTCTGTTCACTTCTTAGGGGCCCTTACTGCTGACACCCTTCAGGCCCTGGAAAAGCTTTTTATCTGGCACCAGTGGGATTTTTTTTTTTCCCCTAAGACACAACAGATTCAGACAATTGAACCCCAAAGTATTTTAGCAAATACTCTACAGTCCCCTGGTTGGTTTTGAACTGTAATTGTTCCTATGCAATGAGTAGCCCTGCTCCACCATTCAACATGCACAACAGAGGAGTGCAATACCTGTAAAAAAGTCTTCCTTGTCACAAGCATAATGCAAGGTAGTTCAAGACATTTTTCCCTTATCTTTTAAAACATACAGTCCCATATCTGACCTTGACATATCCTTTCTCACTGGGGTCAAATCAGCTGCTGAAACTGCTGGTATAAATGTATTCCCAAGACTTTCCTCCTGCACATGTTCTACATTTTCAGCTTCCAAGGCATACTGCAGCGATCAAGAACAGCCCTATGGCAGCTTTCAGGCAGAACAGAACCCCAGAGCCTGTTGGCAGCCTGGCCCATGAAGCAGATCTCCACACATGGACCTGTTTTTATGGCCCCTGGAACATCGAGTGTCACACCACAGATACAACAACACACGAACAACTGGGAAGCAGCAGTGTTGAGCTACCTAGAAGCCGAACTATCTGACATTTGAAAATGCTCACCTGCCTCTCACTTGTCCTGGGGACATTCTGGTACACAGACTTTACTACTCAAGTGTAAAAAGAGCACAGAATGAACTCACTGAAAAAAAACTTACAAGTAGTAAGAAATACACCACTATAACAGGTGACCGCAAAGCAACTCTCAAACACAGTTAGCACAAACCTACCATACTCTTGTTAGAAGACCACTTTCCTAAAGCAACTGCTTTCGTTCCTGGAATGCTTCTGCTTAATTTCTTTGCCTTGTCCATTTTGCCAATGTATGTAATTTCCCCTAAGAAAATATCAACTGGGCAAATCAGGTTCCAACCTCTGGAACCAAGAGCTTACTGAGGTCCATAAGCTATTAAGGGGTTCCAAACTATGGCAAACAAATCCCTCAAGACTCACTTAGAAAAAATATAAAAACACAGGCCTAAGCTTGCCAGACTGTCTGCCTCTCACATTCACAGAAACCCGCCCCAGAAAAAAAAAAAAAAAAAAGAAAAAAAATCTTTATTATGTATGAGGTACAGACCATCTGCGATGGGCTCTGGGAGCCAACTTAAAAGTGGGAGGGAGGAGAGTGTTCCCAACTGCATTCACAGCCAGAGAGGAGCTTGAGACTCAGCAGCTGTCCGGGAGCAGGGAAGAGGTGCAGGGTCAGGGTGAATGAGGCTGCACAAGACCTGCCAGGGCCAAGGATGGAAAGGCACATTGTTACACACATACTGTGTGCAGGGAAATACAGAGGAGAGCAAAACCTGGTGAAGATCATCCCATAAAAAAAGGTACTCTAGGAGTGCTGTTTCTCTGTCCCTGTGGAAAAGTAAGGGATGATAATATTATTACTGTGGTTGTAATACAGACCACTGAACTCGTCATGACATGGGAAGTAAGAATGGGAACAGCAGTAAACTGGTAGCAACAAAGAATATGGAAAGGCTTTCTTGTTTACTCTTTCTTTTAGAGAATTATATACATCTTTCCATATTACTCTTCAAAATTTTCTTCATTCTTTTGACACCTCTTTTCACTACTCCACTACACCTATCTGTATTAGCCATTTACCGTTATGCACACCCTACAGCTTAATAATGCTTCATTTCTGAAGAGGAAAAAATAACCTTGTTTTTATAATTTTAACCACTGAAACTAGAGTTGCATTTAACGCTCCCCCCTAAAAAACACAAAATCCCATGAGAACATTTTCTAACTGAACCCACGAGAACATTTTCTAACATCTAGCAGCTTGCTGTGCCTTTGTGTGTTTGCAGCTCAACAAACAGGAGATAGTTCCTTTGGCTGTAAATGAACTGTGACCAGGTAAATATGAGCGAACCTTTCCAAGTGACTGTTGCCGATTCTCTCAGGAAGCAAATCTATTTACATCTCTACTCAAGCCAAAATCATCACAAGTCTTTGTCCCGTGACACAAAATTTTGCTGGTTTTTTAAACACTACAAATGAAGCCCTGCTTTCACTGATACCCCTGGCTAAAGCTCAACTCGTGCCTCTGGGGCCAGGTTGTCACCTGCAACGTGAGTCTGTGTTTGGGCTGATCCTGTAAATACTTAACGCACGGTGGAAGGGGCACTGACATTTGAGCTCTGGTGAATCCTCACCCACCGAAGCCCCTTTTCCCAGTGGGCTGCTCCACCTGGCTGCTGGAGACCAGGGCTCTCCACGCAGAATCCACGGGCTCAGACCTCGGGCGTGCTGCAGCAGCTCCGCAGGGAGCGCTGCCCTTCCAAGGGCCAGAGCTGGACCTGTGGGTTTGCAACGAGGCAGCTCAGGTGTGGGTTCTGCTGAAGAAGCACTAATCCCCAGGAAAAGGGTGGAGCGGGGAGTTTGGGGACGTGACAACTCAGAGCAGCTTCCAGGAGGTTTGCCAGAGGTTGTCTGCCAGCGCCCCAGCTTTGCTCCTCGCCTCCGGCAACACCCACACCTACACTGGAGGCTGAGGCCTGGTTAAAACAAATTTGGCACTTTCCAAATGGGCACAGGGACATCACCTTCACTTTGCTCCAGTACTACAAAGACCTGGAGAAACAGTGTGAGAGTGCTGTGCTTAATTTATTTAAAATAAGGTCAATTTCACATACGTGCACCAATATCAGTAGAAAATTTACTGACTGTACCCCTGCAACTCCATGCTGGTCTGCACACACCAGGCATCAATTTGGATGAGCCCCTACTATGAGAATGCCTTTTTATCCACCTATCCAGGAATACGGTTATGCCTAAGCAGGGAATTTTAAGTTGTTTCCCAGCCCTGTTCCTGAATCCAACTGCAACCTGTTTATTTTGACCTCAGTTCTTAGAAACTGTTGATGCCACGGTAGAAATATGCTGTGTGTTCCAACAGGCAACAAACAGTCCTAATGAGAGCACACTCCATCTGTGCTGCCAGCGCACACAGCCTCAGCCTATAGCTCGGCAACGCTGGAGCCGAGCGCGCGGGGACGGGCTCGTGCTGCAAGGGACGTCCTGGCACGGCACAGCTCCCCCAAAAAGGCCTCTGGGAGACTCCCGAGGCAGCCAGGGTAGGCACCAGCAGCACTTGAATTCCCCCCTCCCTGCTCCGAGTTTGTGGAATACAAGCTTTTAGGTTTTTCAAATGTTCCAGAAGCATGAAGTGAAGAAAGCTGACTTAAAAACTGCCCGGTGCTCTCGAAAGGTAGGAGTTAAAGCGTGCAGAACATATGGCACTATTTACAGCCGGCTCGCAGGCTGAATCCAAGGGAATTTTCCATCAGCCTCGTACTCTGCAAAAGGTACATTACAGAAAAATGCATGTGGGGATCCTTTAATTTCTCTTGCATCTTCTCTTATAAGATGCAGCTGGGGAGCAGCACCCACTGGTATTGGTAGCATGAAACGGCGATCCTTTCCTGTTCCCAAGGTCTGGTACCAATTACCACGGATTTAGAGGCACTATATAAAAGACAGTGCTGATTTGTTTCTAAATTTGTATCTTGATTAAACTGTCAGGCTACAGCACAAATGCAGAGCTTACCTGCCTTTAAAATCCTACTACAATAAATTATCCAAGAAGTGCAGTACAATTTCAAAATGCCTATAAATGGATCAATACTATGCTTTATGTTTAGATTTTACATCTTGGTCATGCCGAATCAAATGGAACAGAAGCAGCATTTTATATTCAAACTGTAAATTCAGCGTGTTCCGAATAAGAACTGTATGTGAGGAGAGACTGTGAAGCAGGATTTTTAAAACCACCAAGCTGGTCAACAGAATAACAACTGCATTATATTTTCAGAATTATTTTCAACTGTGTTCTGGTACACAAAAAAGCAAATATGAAAAGCAAATATTCTCAGGAACATGCATGCAAACTTTCATAGGCCAGGTCATTGTTTTTGAGCATTTATACCTGTAAACAGAGCAGAATTCGGTCTCACCCTGTTAAAGTGAAGTCATTTCCCCCGGAATAGCTTCAGTGATACTGAGCATATTTTAACTATCCAGAATTTCAACATCTAGGATTAGTGCTGTAAACACACATAGACATTGTGGTCTAATGAAAGAAAAAGTCAACATAAATATGGTGCAGCAAAAGCGAGATCAGCCATGCAGAACTTCCAAAAAGTAGTTTAGGAATTAAACTGCTATTATTGAAGCTACTGTTACTGAACTACAGCTATTAAAACTTTCACAGTATACTGAACAGTATATTCTGCATAATGCAAATATTATAAAACAGAATAGATCAGTTTACAAGCCACTGCAGTTCCTAAAGCTTCTGCTTTATAAACTAATGTTCTTGTGTGCTCAAACACAATTTTTCTACTTGCTTTTATATATCCATGTAAGAAAATAGCTATTCTAAATTAATTAATCAACACACAGCCTTCCAGAGAAGGAATATATGATAAAGTATTGCATAGTGAAATTCAGGCGTATTTTTATACCCTCAAAAGAGGGTAATTGATCCTCCCTTCTCCCCAGTTTCAAATGTGGAACTTGGCTGCTATGGGCTCTTTCCCACACAAATCAAGCCTTAGCTCTTTTGAATTGAAACAATATGGGATGATTATTGTGGGAATTTTTTTACTGTTACTGTAATTTAAAACTTTCCGTACCCAATTTTGCATTTTCTATAAATCAAAAACCCATTTCACTTAGGGCTACAATTAAACAGGGGAAATCAAAGACTAACTTCTAAGCAAGTCCTGCTATTAATCATAGGATGAACTAGTAGTACAACTACTTTTACTGCAGTTCCTTTCTGCCTGAGAACTACATTTTCATCTGAAGCTCGAGCTCTTTAGAGGAGGCTGTGCCACAGATGAGGAAAATGAAACAGGGAGAGTGAGCAGCAGAGCACCGTGTGCTGGTGGAGATGAGCCTGCCCAGCACCACTGCAGGGCTCCTACAGAGACAACTTGGGGTCTGGCACCCACTCAGGGGCTGACATTGCCATTCCAGAACCCACCGTGCTCCTTCCTTCACCAGGAGCAGCCGTGGAGTCACGTCTGCTGCTCTATATATCTGAACTGACTTCAGTATTTTTCTCCTTTTAAAAGAAAAATTTACAAAAAGTGGTGGATTTCAACACCAAAGGTCGTATTTAAAACAGGACACACAAAGGCAAAATTAAAATCGGAGTGCGAAATGAAACCGTGTGGAATATGGAAACGTAGGGCTTCTCTTTTTTCAAATTGGAAATCAAATTATGTATTTTTATTTTCTAAAAGGAAAAAACGTATCTTGATTGCTAGACAAAATAAAATACGAACTCTCAAATCAACAGAAACATGTTTCACCCAGCTGTCTTTATTTTTTTTCTCTGTCTCTGTTTCTCAAAGAAAAATTTTTATGTCATTTCTTTTTTTCATGTATTTCAGGGAGAAGTTTAATGCCTCACGGTGTTAGTCTTTGCAAAACTCCTATAGAGGTACAAGTCATCACATTTGCCGCAGTACATCTACAATAAGAATAAGTGATAATAGTAACTTGCTCATAAAATATATGCTCAAACCAGAAATTGGCTTCCAGTTAAATAGCATCTGCATGTATATTCCACGCTAAAGAGGAACCTTTTACTGCTTGCAAAGTAAAATTCAAGTGCATCTTGTAAAAAATTTCATTTTTTTAAAATCAGACACAAAGAAAACAGCTGTGAGAAGTTTGGGGAGTTACTGGAAGGGCTTCTTAAACAAAAAAAAAAACCTTCCCAACACAGACTTACTACTCTAATACTGTGATTCAATAAAGCATGAATGGAAAAGGTTTCACCTCTGAGAAGAACTAGATTTCAAAGGGAAATTACTGACTGAGGCTATAGATTGAAACATTGTTTTACCATTGATTTTCCTCCTAACAAAGATCTCTCACGTACTTGCAACTCTCATTATCCCTGACAATGAACTCCTGGAGCAATCAACACCTCTGTTTCTCAACCACAGCTTTGCCTACCAGGAATTTTGGAAAGGCTGGATGTGAATTGACTTAAAGGGTAAAGAAAGAAAATGTGGGGAAACCCCAAATATCAAAGACAGGTTTGGAAGTCTCATGCAAACAGCATGAAAAAAACCTGGACCACTCACGCCTCGTAGATGGCTACAAACCCTGCCCAACCTCACACTCCTGAGTGGAACATCTGACCCTTCTCTTTTCTACTCAGGTTCATCACATTAATTTCTCCCATTTGATCCCAACCAATACTGCAAGAGGGGAGGGGGCTGCCTGCCCCAGCCAGCTTACACTGCCCCGGTGCTCAGGACATCCATATGCAGCTGGGCTGCAAGTGGGAACGGGAGTCCAGGACTACCAGTTACCACTCCCAAGCCAGAGGGAGACACCGAAATCAACACCAGCACCACAGCTTAGGGGCCCAGCAGGGCTCACCCAAAGATTTTCAGAGCCATTAATGATCAGGCTATAAAGGCGCCAAGTTGGCCTGAGGGTTATTAGGAAACATTTCAGAGAAGTCTGGCTGCAGGATTCCTGTATTCCCACTTTTGGTTCAAAGCACTGGTTTCCCACTCAGCACTAAGCACCTGTGGATGAGGGGAGATGGGATGTGAGGAAGAGGACACGAACAGAGGACAAGGAGAGCGCCACAGTCTGGGTGCACAGGTCAGTCCTGTGCATGAACACTCGCAGCATTTGGTTTTCACAAGCACACTTACTAAAAATGAAGGGAAAACTAAACCCAAACAGCTCTCCCGGTATTCCTTAATCACCCTGGCCTGTGGGAGCCTCCACGTGGTGGGACCAGCATGGCTCTGTGCTCCTCACTGAGCACCGTGTGTGTCTCAGGAGATGTCCAGGGTGGCCGTGTCCTTGGGGAATGAGCACTGGACACAGGGTGACCGGGACACCTGCAGCTCCGGCCACAGTGCCACTGGGCACGAACCTCCTGGCTCCCAGAAACCAAGCTCCCTGTACAGAGGAGAGGCTGCTGTAAAATGAAAGAAATCCTAAACTCAACTACATTTAGACCAGCAAGAGCATAAAAAGAATGGAATTGTCAGAGAGGAAAAAAAATAAATCAAAACAGCCAGCAAACAAAATATGCTTGTGTCTCTATATTTAAAAGTTCCCTCCCAGCTTTCTATTCTGTAGAAAGCCCATAAAATGTTATGATTTGTCAGTTTTAGTTTTCATGACCATTGTTTAGTAAAGGTTCAGAGGGGGTTGTTTTGTTTTTTGGGTTTTCTTAGACAATGATCAAACTAATTTCCCCATATAATCTTAAGATGCTATCAACATACTGGATTTTAATTACTTGCACAGCAGAATCCTAAACTGGAAGGACGACAGACCAGGCAATTTCACAGCATCTTTCTCTCAAGCTGTTCTGATCACACTTGGCCTTTGACTTGGGGTTATCCATGCAGATGCAGAGTGTGTCACAGTCTCTCATATTATTTATCAATGCATAAAACAGAGTGACTGATTTACAAGATGGTGGTGATGAAAAAACCTCATGGCAAGCAATACATAACCCTTCCACTTTATTAAAGAATATTACTGAATTTTGGGAGGCAAGGCCTCCTAAAGCTTTGTGAGAAAGTCTCTGTTCATAGGAGGCAAGGGCAAGAACAACAGCTGCATCCCAGACCTAGACCACGAGATGCCCCTTGTGCAAGGCAGTGTTGGACCCCTCAAATCCTGCAGGCACTGCATTCCAAGCAACTCTCCCTTCCCAGCTCGGTGTTCTGTGCTGTGCCTGTGCTGTACATGGTTTATTCACACATTAACTGTTTCTCACAGGAGAAATCTCATGGGCAACACCAGAGTTATCTCCAACTTAAAAAGGGAGCTGCTGAGGCATGGAAGGAGCAGGGAACTTGAAGAGGGTCTTACACCCAAGGCTGAGTGAAAAAGAATCTCCCAACTTCTCACTTTTCCAGACAAAGGCACCACAACTCCCACATACTAATACTTCATCAAGGCCTAATTTCTGGACAACAGCATGCCCACATGAGTATTTTACAAATTAGAGGTTATTATAAGAAAGGGTAGAAGAATGACTAGATAAACTCTCTGATCAAAATAATCTGCAGTCTCAAAAGTGTTAACCCCATTGATTTTGATGGCACAATACAAATTATTCTTTGTACCCATTATTTCTCCCAGTGGCTTCTACAGCAGAAACTCATGGTACATGACAGACAGAAAAAAGCTGGGGGCTGCCTGAAGTGGTTTGAGTGGGACATAAACTCTATGTAGGCCTTGAACAAAGCAAAAAGGTGACATTCACTCCGTGAAGAATGGCTTTACTTTTTTTAATTGCCATTAGAAGCAATACCCACCCAACAGTCCCTGGTCACCTGGAGAAATCTTTTTGTCCCAAATGCTCTACAGAAATGCTCATACAGAGCCAGAACAGAGGCTGAAAGTGCACTGGCAAAGTGATTTTTCAGCTTGATCTCTTCGTGTTAATTGAGTTGTGAGACTTTTCTATTTGTTCTTCCACTACTTGCAACCTTAAAACTAATATACACAGTTAAGGTGTAGGCCTAGTTTTTCACAGATTAAAGTTCAGGAGAGCTGGTTAGCACTTCCTGCTGAACCTTCAACTCCTCTTCCATTCAATATTTTAGGTTAGATTCTATCTCAGAAGGAACACACTGATGACCAGAAAAGTTACGAAATTCAGGGACTGGATACAGGCACATGGCAGCCCCCTTTTCCAGGTGAAATCCAACCCACCACCAGGCCTGTGTGGACTCTCTGGTGTATTTATCTCAGAGGACATCAGAAGTTGAAAGGCCTGTAGCAATTATTTCAACGATGATGGAATTTTAGTGCTTCTGTGTCCAACCCAGAACCTTATATGGGTGCAAACCAGCCATATCCAACTGACAGTATAAAGAAATCTATTTTGGGAGAGAATTATGCTCATGCTTTAAGTTCCTTTCAACTCGATAAAACCGATTACAAGACGCGGTGTGCAGTGCCACCAACCAAAGGGCCAAGCACCAGCAAGGACAGACATACATCATGGCAACTTCCACAAACACAAAGGTCTCCGCAGAAAATTACAACTATTCCGTGTTCCCTCCTGACTCCCACACTGGCCTGCGCTTTACAACAGGTACGAACACCTTCCAGTTGGCTTTTCTCTCCCAAACCAGCCCTCTTCTTCTCGAGACTCCAGGCCACCTTGTTCCCAGCTGGCTGCACCTGCAGCCATGTACTGTTCTTTAATAGATTTTAATTAATTAATTAAATAGAAATCCTTAATCTTCTCTTAAGCAACATTGTTAAGTTTTGATTCCTGAAAGCATTTTAGTGAAAAAAAATGCAAGCACCAGATAAACATCATTTTTATCCTGTTAAATACCACCCCCAAAAGCATTTTGTGTTATAGAGAAGTAATCACTACTCTAAGTGAAGTGCTAAATAGCATCTTAAATACGTACATGGAATATTACATATGCAACTTCACTTTTATTTACACCAAACAGGAGTGCACCCATACAAAAAATACCCAGATCTCGTATGTGAGACATATATATAGAGTAGGTTGTACTTTAAATGAAATAATTTTATAGAGACATTCAAAAGGTACCAATAAGACAGTAGAAATAATTGTTTTAGTATAATTTAAAATGTAAATGTCACGTAATATGTAATTTAAATGTAAATCTGCACCTTAAACCTTCAATCCATCAATGTAAATCTCCATTTAAGAAACAAAATTTCCATGTGATCATGTTAATTCCTCCTTCTATAATAATTATAGAATGAGAAACATATAACCTTCAATTAAAAACTGGTAACTAGCTATCTTCATAACAGACTGGGTTGGAAAACTGTTTTTATAAAATGGTTACTAATAAAAATAAATTTTAAAATGTGAATTATTTATTCACATAATAACTAAGCAATCAAAAAACCCCTATATGTGACGCTGCACTAAAACCAAAGCTAAACCTCATGATGAACCCCTGCAGCAAAATTATATATGTGCATGTCTTTTGGGCCTCTAACAGAGTTTCGCGATTTTGGGATAACGTGATCAATTCCTTCTGTGCACCCTGCAATTCACAAATACATGCTGGAGTAGGAAGAACACCGATGCCGTGTCCCTCAAAACCAGAAATTCTGACACCCCTTGGGTGAAAGAGTTTGAAGCAAGGAGGTGCAAAAGCTCACCGCCCAAGTCTGAATGTTGTGCACAATGTAGCCTTCTTTAAATGCCCTTTAAGAGTCATTCGAGTTCAGGCTTCCTGCATCAGGTTTTTAAATTAGTGTTACTTCGGTTTGAGAGCATAATCCCAAACCCTCTGATACCTGTGGGAGATTTTCCACTGACTCAGGACTGGATATACTGTTTTGTTTCCTATGGACAAATTAGACATCTGCCAAAGGTAACAAAAGTATCATGAGAACTCTCCTTTCTTTAAAAAAAATTTTTAAAAAAATCTGCAACCAGAGAGAAAAATAAGTACCAAAAATAATAATATAAAAAGAAAATAAAGAATGATTTATCAAAGAGCAAAATCTTTTGAAAATAATACTCACTGTATATACAAACATGGAAGTAAATATACCAGAGCTCTTTGTGTTTGGGTAGCAAAACAAATACAGCGATCAAGATCTCTTGGATGCAACAAAACAGCCTTCCTACCCTTTTGCACACTGCATTCCAATAAAAAGCAAGAGCAGCTCTGAAAAGATTGCCAATGGCTTTGGAAGTCCACGTCAAAGCTTTGTGCTCACCAACACAGAGCTGCCTGAACTGAAACAACTGTCCATCTGAGACACTGTCAATATTTGTATGGTTTATGGTTATTACATCTTGCAGATGAAAATGCAAATGAACTCTCCCACAGAACAAGCCCTCCTCGATCACCTATCCTGCTGCGAGTCCGTAGGACCAGTTACAGTGAGCAAAGCCTTAGAAATAATAACATAACTTCTGTCAAAACACCAGTGTTTGGTGATCACCTTCACAGGCCCCTCAATCTGACTCCTCTCTCTGAGGAATTAAGTCCAGAGTGAAGCACCTTGGCCTAGCAGGGCTGTAAAGAAAAAACGCTCTGCTCTCACATATTTCTCTAAGCTACTCAGAGCTGCTGCCCGTCCTCCCAGCATTAAAATAAATAGACTTGATGGTGCTGCTCCTTGTTTTCTAACTCCTGAGATCAACTGTTTGCAGTGTACTTTCCTATTTTTGAAACTACCTAAAACAAGAAAAAAAAAGAGAGAAAAATAAAGAAAACAAGACCAGTTTAAATAGTGTTATTTTTTCTAATTTGGCACCCCAAAAATATTTGTGTCTGTAGTTATAAAACCACGTGAACTCTTTTACTGTTGAAACGGACGTGGCCTTCTCCTCTGGAAATGTCTGCTTACATTGACAAAAGAACTTCAGGAGCTGAATGAATGCCACAGCAAATGCATCTGTATGAAGGTATCTGAATAAAGAGGCAACATGCTAAGTGTCCCTCAGACTTAAAATGTGGCAAAATATCAGTCAGCAATTCAAACACAATCAATCAAAGGCTGTAGAAAATGATGACTTAATTAATATTTGATAAAGGTATATTGGTTATTATAATAATAAATTCGTTTTTCCTCAGCTCCTCTTCCTTCCCCTTTGCAAAATGTTCGATCGGTATGCTAAGCAATTTACTTTTCTATTTGTGCTTTAACAAGTTTGAAAAGAGCAAATCACTTTGAAACTCCACAGAGATTGGATAGGAGCTAAATGTTTTCCTTGGCAGATAACAGGATACGACGGTTGAGGTTAATTTAAACTTATGCGTGTAAAAATAAATAGGCAGCACATTGCCGTCTCAAATCTATAGACTCCTTCCGAAAAGGCTGCCCTAATTTAAATAAAGAATGCATAAGGTAATGCATCAGCTACATACCAAATATTGACCCAACATTCCCTCTTTTTAATTCATAGAACACTCATTTGGAGCACCAGTGAGATTAAGCTCTTCGGAGCGCCTCCCCCGCACCTCTTTTTTTTTTTAAAGCAGAACAACAAAACACGATCCGTGCTTAGATGTGTATTATGGAGCATCACGCCTAGACAATTTTTATGAGAGTTTTGAAAAGTTTTCTAGAAGACCCTGAAAACCACTACAGCAGTCAGATCTTTATTGCAAACTATTATGGACATAGTCTTATTCCAAACCCCACGTGGAGTCAGTGGAAAAAACCCCGTTGCCTTCAGAGGCCTTTGGATCAGATCCTTTGTTTTCAAAGGCACAGAACAGCAAATTTCAAATGCATGCAAGAATGGGAAGTGTACCACTACTAAATAAATGGTAACAGTAATCTGTGCCCCTTTTACACAGGGCAACTCAAAATGATGAGATCTTATATTTGATAGTATATTTTTTAAAAGACAGGCTGCAAAGGGCCTGATCCTGAGCATTATATACCTACATATCCATCTACAAATGAAGGCACCTTGAACAGAATCATGTTCTATTTTGGAGATCGTAAGTCAAATTTTAATGAAACTCTACTTGAACTAGAGATTTTAAATATCGTCTGTGAGTGCAGAGGAATACCTGTGGACAGATTTCTGCACCAGTCCTAAGAAAATCACAAGCTGATTTGCTCTCTAGTGAGAAGTTACAGGCCAGATTTATTAGTGATTCCACAAATATGCACACAGAGTACGTTAGTGAATATCTGATGGAGGGGGATGGCTCCAAAGCCCATCAAACTCAACACAATTCAGTGTACTGTGGATCAGGTACGGAGTCAGACACATAAACAAGTACAGATCTGCACAGCAGCACAAACTTAGGACTTGCAAAAGTGCGTGTGTACTTCCAAACATCTACCCCGACCATTTTCTATCTGCTGGGATCGCTCTGCTGGGGAATGCCTATTGTGCTGGCTACAGGGATTTTGCAACTTTTTGTCTTCTGGCTGCAAACGTGAGCCCAGCTAGCTGCACACACACTGAATAAATGAACACTTATCTCTGCGACAATCGAACGCGCTGGGCAAGCACACGCCGCACGAACACGCATGCGGCTACGGAGGAACACACTCCACGCCACGTCTTATTTCACAAACAAAAGGCAAGCAGTTGTATTTCTAAATTATTTCCCCCCACACACCTCTTCCCGGACAGGTACAGGCGGCCATAAATCAGAATTAGAACTGTGGCAGCGTGGCTTTGTTGTGCATCTCAGACCTGCACAAGCGCCACCACTGCGGGGGGAGGCGGGAGGGCTGATTACCGGCACCTGCTTCAAGCTGCGAGGGACTGATGCAGTTAGCAGGAAAAACGCCTAATTAGAGCGCATTTCCATTTTCCTGAGGGAAGGTGTCACCATCGTAGGCCTGCCCCTGCCCTGAGCACCCATGTGCACGGCAGACTCCGAGAGCCAAGGCCCTGCCGAGGTTTATGGAACATGTGGCACACGGACGGAGGCCGAGTGCAGCACAGAACCCCTTCTGCTCGCAGGGGAGCTGCTGAAGTGCTGAGTGGATGTGAATTACACCTCCCACCCATCAAAAAACAAACAAAAAAAAAGATTTCAGGGCTTTTTTTCCCAAAGAAAACTGGATGAAACAAGGCATTCCTTCCACTCCTTTTATTTCTCCTTAGCTGCTACAAAAGGTTTATGAATACTTGGCACGTACAAGGAGAAGACAGTGCTGTACCCAGAGAGCCTCACAAAATACAACCCAGCCTCACAGTCCTACTTATCTTATGTGTTCAACAAAGGCGAGAATCCCAGACTGCACCCACATCTCAAAGAGCTAACTCCCGCTCCATTCCCTTTCCCTTTCTCCTCTCCACCTCCTCCTCCCTTTTCCCTCGCCTTTACCCACAATAAAATCACTCCTAGCTGGATAAAAACCTGGCAGCGTTCATCCGGGCAGAATTCCAATTAATTTGAAGAAGTTTAGCCCGACGGCCCACTCGCTGTCCCTGGCAGGAAGGATCCCACGGTGGCCCGCCTGCCCATGGACCCCGCTCCTCTGGGATCTCTGCTGTGCCACGCACGGAGCGCGGCTCTGCCCAGCGCTCTGCACCCCTCCCAGGCCTAGAACTCATGGACCTTGCCCTCGTGTTCCCCACGTTCTCCACACCAGTAGGGAAAAGCCAGATTTTCAGCCAAGGTAGGTGGGAGGTTAAGAATAAGACAGTTCATTTATCAGCAACTCCTTAAATATCCTTTTAGAGGACAAAATTCCATTTGGACAATGAAGGAGGAACACTCATTTTGTCCCCAATTCAGTATATCTCAGATTATTTTCACTGTGTTTCACTCAATTATATCTGAAAATATGCAAACCTTCATTATTATTATCTGAAAACATGTAAAACTTCATCCTAGTGAGCTATTAAAAAAAAAGTTTTAATTAAGCATTGTCTATGCTTTTCATTTTTCATTCCATGCACCAAACAATTCGTACGAGAATCTTGACAGTCCAACACAAAACACTTTCAAAATGTAAATGCTCCAGCTCACATGCATAATTCCTGAAGGCATTCATCTGAGGGGCTGAATAGTTCTATCAGCAGTTATATTTCAAGTTACAGACTAAAAATAATTTTAGATTTAAAACCTGGAAATTGCCAATCTAATGAACAGATTTGAATCCCTCTTCAATTAACATGCACGTGGTCTTTAAACACTGCTGTGGTCATTTTCAGTACACTTACAGAAATTCTCACTGTGAAATAAACCAGGCCATTCTGCTTCTTTTACTTTCAGAGATCATTTCTAGCAAGCCACCACAAAATAATGCACTAATATGCCAGAAACAATTTTATATTCCTTTTAAGCTAGTCCTCATCAACAAAACAGCTCCCAAGTATTACAACCTAAGGATTAAAAAAAAAATAATCTTCTTTAGATAAATAGCATCATTAGGAGCCATATCATCAAGTACTCCGAAATTTCCCAGTGAGGAGTGTTCAGCAGTTTGTTATTTTATAACCACTGTGAATAAAAACCCTCAACTAATATTTTATTTGCATTGTACTGTGTAGCTACTACAGGCCTCTAAAAACTACTTTGAAGAAATTAATTTTAGCTATCACCAAGCCATATGCTCCTAAATTCCTTTCTTAATCTACACAGTTCACTAAAACATTCTCTAGTTACTTTAAGCATGATCAGCCAATAAATACTGCTTTACTACTTACAGTTATGAGTTGTAGTTCAGTTTATGTTGCCATAAAACACTTCTAATGCAATGCCAATACGGAGACGGTTTTTGATACAATGCTGTCAATGGCCTGAATTTAAAACTATTTTTGTATAAGTCACTAGGTATTTTCCGATTATTTTATGATTTTTCTTTTTTTTTGTGGAGAACCCCCCCCCAACTTATTTGTATTTGGTCTGTTATTTACTTTAAATCCTACACATAAATAAAATTAACAAGAAAAGATTAAAATATTTTACACAAGCGCTCCATTTTTTTCCAGTGTAGAAAAAGCATTTTGGTTTAGAAATATATGTGGAAGGAGTAGCTTCCTCATAAAATGTCTTTAAAACATATTTATTTCCAGATACTTTAATTTGCACATAGACTAGTCTAGATAAAGAATTCAAAATAAGTACTATCATAAGCCTGGCAATTTCACAGCAGTAATAAATCTTAAGTGTTTAACCGTCTGTCAAATTGCGCCTAACTCAGTACATCTATATCCACATGCTACTTTGGTCTATAAATGGCATTACTCTAATATTTAAGTATTCTACTTAAAATAAATTCCTTCATTAACACCCGAAGAGAAAGAGAGTGGGAGTGTGCGTGAGCATGTGCCAGGGCGCGCATGTAAAAGATAAAAAGAAAATACACTTTCGGTGCTTATGGACCTTTAAAAGGCCTTGAAAAACAGCATTTAAAAAACATATGATGAAAATGGTAATAATAAACTAATCCTGAACAATTCCAGCTATTAAAAAATTTAAACATGAACCCTGGAAATATTTACGTTCAAATTCACGCTGCTAAGAAAATCAGGAAACGTAATTGTGATGAGATACAATGAGTGAAGAGCATCAGATAGTTACCTGCAAAGCCAGGAGTTGAGCAATGCCACCACGTCCCCTCTCTCGTGTGTGTCCCTACAAATAAACCCCATGCACTGGCTGGTGGCTACGTTAGAGCTGCTCTGCACAGGGATGCTTCATAATGCTTCACACAGACTGAAATATTAAATAAATGTAAAAAACTTGCACCGCCCAACTTTGTTTCTTCTCTTAAGCTCTCTTCTATTTTTATTTTTTAGAAGGGAAGGGGGAAGCGCCATTCAGGAAAGCAGCTATATTGTGCTCAATGAAGGCAGGACTGGCACAAGTCCTAGAACATTTGCATTCAGAAATAAAAGCTGTGATCGACCTTTGTCTGCTAAGAAAATGAAGCTTGCTGGTTTTAAACAGGCTAGCGAAGGGAGGGGCAGACTCGATAGAGAGGGAGAAGAGAACCTAAAAAACAGCAACAATAGCAAATATTAGTCTATCACATCCCTAATAGGCAGCAAAGCGATCCTCCCGAATGAGCCTGGACCTCGCCGGGTTGATAACGCGCTCCTGGTTAATCATAAATTAAGAGGCAGACGCGAGCCAATGTGCCGATCCCCACGTAGTTCCCGAAACTTGATTTTCCCACTTGGCATCCCCTGCGCTCCGGCGGGAGCAGCTTACCCTGGCAGGGCGGGACGGCGGCCCGGGAGCCGCCGATGGATGCGGCGCTGGGTGTTCCCCTCGCAGCTCCGCAGTCCCCGGGAAGGCGGGCGGGAGGCTCCGGGCGAGGCGGCGCATCCGGGCAGGCCCGGGAGGCGGCCTCGCCCCGCGACCCGCACCGGCCCCGCCGGCAACAATGGGCGGCTGCGAGGGGTGGCAGGGACGGCGGCGAAGGGAAGGGAGCAGGGCAGGCAGAAGGGAAGGGAGAAGCGAGGGGAGGGAGCGAGGGAGGGAGCGGGGGGGGAGAGACGGAGGGAAAGAGGAGGGGAGGGGGAAAAAAAAGAGAAGCGTGTTAAGCTTGTCTGGTAGTTAACAAGTCTTGAATGAAGAATGTTAGCAAACAGACAAACAGCATGTCTGATGCATGCTAATAGTCCTGGCTTCACCACTGACACTATGAATAATTCAGTAGAAAGGAGGGAAAAGAAGAAGCGGGGGAAAAAAAAAAAAAGAGAGAAAAAAAAAAAAGGCACCCTCCCTTCACGCTCCCAAACGTCTGCAGAGGAGACGGGAATAAAAAGTGTGCCGCAACTTTCTCTTTCCCACCAATCGCACAGAAAATATTCAGCAAAAAGGCCGGTCGAGCACCAGCCCTTTCGCCAGTCCTGCCTCTCGGAGATTTTCGATTCCTATTTTTGTTGCCTATTAATTTCCCCCCCGCCCCCCCCTCCCTCTTTACCGCCTATTTTACTTCTTTTGTCTGGGAGCTGGCACCTGTCCCAGAGACGGCATTTTACTGCACATCCCCTTTTCCCTCCTCAGCAGAGAAAAGAGGGGGGGAAGGTCTGCAAGGACGAAACAGCCTGTGCACCCCCTGCCCCCCCAGACATCACTCCCCCCCCCCTATATTTCCTTTTCAGCCATGGTCCAATTACAAGGGGTTTGGAGGGATATCACACGCCCTACTTCACATGGCGCAGATACCTCCAGCCATTAAAAATATATTTCTATGAAAGAGAAAGAGAAAGGCAGAGAAAGCGAGAGGCTCGTTCCCTGAGCAGCACGGTGCACCGGGACTCCGGGGAGGAGAATCACCAGCAAGAGCCCTCATCCTCAGAACACACAAACCAGCAAAGGCCGAGTCATTGCTCAGGCAAAGGAATCCATTTCCTTAACGGAGGGAAAAGGGAGACAGGGAAAGGGATGAGCGGAGGGGCGAGCCCTCGGCGCTTTGCCCACTGCATTGGGATGCACAGAGCAGGAGAAGCGAGCACCAGCCCCGCTCGGGAACGCTGGGAGAGGAGAGGAGGGCTCAGGCAAGCAGAGGAGAAAGAAGATCCTATTCGCAGCATTTTTAAAAGTTCTGCTCTGGCAAAGGCCGTCTGAAGGGGAGGCCCTTGCAGCAGGAATGCGAGCAGCAGCCGCCTTTCCCGAGTCCAGCCTCCTCCTTGTGAACGACTGGAGCAGTCTGGCGAAGGAGGAGGAGGAGGAGGAGGAGGAGGAGAAGGACGTGAGCCAGCGAAACGCAGCGGGCTGGGGCTGATGATGAAAGCGGCACGGCCCTGCGCGGACAGGCTCCGTTCCATCCCCCGCAGCCACGGGCACACGGACACGCACCGAGCCCGGCCCCGCTGCGACCCCCGCCGGGCACCCCCGCGGGCCGGGGGCTGCGATGGGGACGGCGCGGCCGGGAGGGGACCCGGCAGAGAGGGAGCGATGGGAGGAAAGGCGCTGCGCTGGAATGTAAATGCACCCACGCTACGGCAATATGCTTGACAGGGCAGTGCGGCTAATGAAGCTTTTAATTGGGGGAGGTGGGGGTGGGGGGGGGTTGGTTTCTACGGAAATATCTCCCGGGATTAAAATGGAGAGAAGAGGCTCCTCTCTGCATTCGTACACCTACACGGCTCTGTGCAACGCAGCAGTCCACAAGGACCGCGAACTACAGCACACACACACACACACACACACAACCAACCCCAACCCAGCGAGCTGAAAATGGCCATTTGAAAAAGTAAATACTGTGTGTGACAAGAAAACTTTGTGATTTTGTTTTCTCATGCCCTTACTTCCAAACCAGCTACCCAGCCAAGCTCAGGCTGCTTGGCCCTTGTAACTCTCTTGGCACCGAGTCAAAAGCTGATAAGCATTTGGGCGAGACAGCTCAACTGCTGTGCTGGAAGAAAAACAGCTGCCATGATTGCTGTTTGATTGAGAGCGCTCGCACACACTCACAAAAAACATACCGGGCTGCAAGGACGGGCCACAAATGCCTGAGGATTCGGCTTCAGAGGATCAACACACATTTCCTTAAAAAAAAATTTAAAAATTATATCGTTTCGCCTCCATACCCCGTCCCCTTTTTTAAAGAAAACGTGCTGCGTCGACTTGCTTTTCTTCTTCCCATCCCCCTTCCATAACCTCAAGCAAACTCAAGGAATTGTGCCAAAAGTCCCGTTGCTAGTTACCAAGTGCATTTTTTTAAACGTCCCTTTGAAACGTCTTTCCCTCCTGCTTGCCCTGGAATATGCAAGTAAGATAATCTTTCCATTACTTACAAGAAGTAATTAAAAAAGAACTTCAAGTTCAGTGTTCCTTTCTCTCTTTCTCTCTTAAGGGGCAAGAGGAGGGAAGCGAGGGGGAGAAGGATGTTTTTTCTCTTTGCCGAGTCCAACATTTGGCTTTTTCCATTTGTGGCAGATCACTGTAACGCTATTGTAAAACAACTTCCTGCCCCTTTTGGCTCACGTTCCAGAAGCTGCTAGGCTAAGTTCATAGCACAAACTTTTTTCCCCCTTGCCGAAGAAGAAAGACCAAAAAAAAATCCTGCAAATTATTCTCCCCCTTTTCTGGCTAATGGACTCACAAGGTGAATTTATTGCAGCTCTTTAAGAATGTTACACAAGAGACGCCGGTATCCCAGCTGGATAATTCATAAGCTGAAAAGGTGGGGTCATTATAAATATATGTCTGTGTGTGTCTGTGTGTGTCTGCGTTTTAATTCTGTCATTTTGAATTTTAAGTCTCAGTACCATCAGGTGGATAATGAGCTAAGCTGCTTCATCTGCCGTACTAATTTGTATATCTATCATAGCACAGATCATTGGCTCAGTACATACAGCCTCCTACTTTCCAATTGCTTTCATGCTCTAAGGTGACCTGCATCTCTCTCGCCTCCCTCCTCTCCTCTGAATGCTCAGCCTCATGAAAATACCCACTGGAAGCTCCTAAACCCTCCCTGCTAGAAACGGGAGACGTTGCAGCCTCCCTGCTATAAGCCAAAAAGGAAAACTAAGGCCTCCACAAGTTGCTCTCTCACGGTCTGTCCCTCCCTCCCTCCCTCTCCCTCTGTTTCTCTCATAGCAACAGCATTTCTTGGTGCGCCTGCTTTGGCATACATCAGCATTTCCACCGTCCAAGTGTCCTTTTGCGTCACATCTCGCCATTTCACTCAGCCAATGAAATCTCCTTCTTGCAATAAAAATATATAGACTTTTTCTGTTATTGGTATATTCAAAATTTTTTTTCATGTGCTTTCCTAACAAAAAACGTTGTCAAGCATTTGATTTGCCCTGCGCTGGGAGGGGGGAGAGGGTGGAGAGGGGGAGGAGACTGTACAGGATTCAACCTTGAAGAGTCTTCTTTGTGGAAAATATGTTACCGTAAGAAAAAAGGGATTACACAGTTACTCAAGGAAGGTCGTAGTTGTCCCTCTCACCTACTATCGATTTTGCTTATGCTATCATTGCTTTCCTGATGTACTTTTAAAGCAGCTAGGTGGCTTCCACTGATTGGGAAAGCCAATACCATGTCCTTCTAAGAGTTTGTAAAATATTCTGCAGGAAAAAGAATGTATTAATTATATTTATATATGATATTCTATTCCACTAAATATCGATCACGGGAAAGAACTGCAATGGAAAAAGAAAGCCCGTAGATGTTAAGTTTCTGTCCCACCCAAAGAGGCTGCTCTCCAATGCACTATCCTGCAACACGGAGCGGAGGGTTTCAGAGTCAGAGGTCCTTTCCAAGATGCATTTCCCCGTCACATCAGCTCGCAGGAGCAGCGTTTGAATGCCCAGCTGTGCTCAGGATGGTGACAAAGGCCCCGTTCTGTGTCCCAGGTAGCAGGGCTGGCGAGGCCGCGGAGCCGCGCGCGGTGCCTGGCACGGCCAGCCCTGCCCGGGCTGGAGCCCAGCACGGACACGGAGCCCAGCTCCGGCCCCAGGCCTGACCCGGGCGTGTTCTGCTCACAACGCACGGCTTTAGCCAAGCCTAGAAGGCACGGGGTGGCACTTGTGGGTTTCTCGGAGCTGCCTGGCCGTGCCGCAGCTCCAAGGATTCCTGCAGTGGCATATTTAGGGAACCTCTGTCACCCTTTTCCACCCAGCCTCAGATCTCCAGAAAATGCTCAACCACTGGCATTCTGAGGAGAATACACATTTCTTCTGTGAGCAAAATAGATGTTTTATGGTTTTCCCTTACCAACTTTCTTTTTTTTAATGGTGTGAAACCACGAAGTGTTTTCAATATTTATTTTTAGGGAATTATAGTAAAAGCATACTAGAGGTTATCAGGACACAGCTGACAAGATATTTAAACAGTAACTTTCCCACAAATATTTATTTTGGTAAAATGACACCTAGTAATTCTGACCTCTTCTAATAACTTTGGTCTCTATTGCATACAGACTGTGGATGCAGAAGACGGGTGTGCATAAATTCTGGATAGTTAAAAAGTAAAAGCAAGCAAAATTTCTTGGAAACAGCCTTAGCAGCAGAGAGCCATCAGGGCCAGCTAAAACTCTTATCATTTTTGTTTAAAAATAATGGCATTCCTGATAGTATTTATTTTAACAGAACATGCACAGATGAGAATGTTAACCCTGCACAGAAGAAAAGAGATTACGTGTGGTAGTGCAGTCAACAACTTTTAATGCCAATGCAATATAAAAGATAGACCTGTTTTTTAGGGAAGGATCGGACTTAGGTAGACAAATGGCTTAGTTCATAGTGTTTTACTTGTATTTAATCAGCTTTCTCAATTACTTTCCCCCTTGTTTCTCAGTCATGATTCTTAGCTCCTTATTTATTTTTATACCTTCTATATAAAATATAGGTCTCCTTGTTCTTTACTAACCCTTTACTTGCTGTTAATTTGAAAAGAGCTGGGGTTCATCCCTGCTTTTGCCTGCTCCTAATGGGGATAATTTTGCTGCATTTGGAGGGTTAAAAGTGCCTCGCCTTTACACAATTATGGCTCATATTCATCCACTCAAAGCTACCCTTCCCCAAGGAGATAGATAAATGCATTCTATCTGTCACCACAGTTATAAGACTGGAAGTTGTCTAACTTTAGGTTATTGCAGTACTAAAAAATTAAGGATTCAGGAAAGAGGAAAACAATTACCTGAAGTCCGACTTGTAAGCTTCACTTAACAGAAATGAAATTCCACAAAGGGAGGTGGAAGAATTATTTTAAGATTCGTCATGCCTGAATAAATTCAAATTATGCAAATAGTAGTAAGCCAATATTTTCACACCACAGTTTATACTATAACAGAATTTTATAACTTCTCTCTTTCCCTTTATCGCAAGTTCTGTCCATTGCAAACTCATTATAAATACTCCTGCTGAACACTAATTTATTTACTTCTATTTAAACTCAAGAGTGGCATCTCTTGTTCTTTCCTCTCAATTTGGTGTGATAGAGACATTCACAATGAGGTTACCTCTAAACAGATAATGATTTTTTGCTCTCCAGATAATACAGCTCATTTGCAATACAGGGTAGTTTGTAATCTAACAGCCTTCAGAAATGTTTAATAAAATATATCCAGGTACCCATCTAGGATTTTTTTTTCCTAATAATCCAGTTATCTGGAAAAGTATAAGTTCTCCTTTTTTTTTGGTTTGATTTTTTTTTTTTTAAAAACAGTAAAATAATTCCTGTGCAGGTTATAAAAAAAATCACCAAGAATAAATTTACTTAACATTTAGACAGCTTTTTTTTTTTCTTTTTAAAGGCACTCTCAAGGAATTAAAAATAATAATAATAAAAATCTACCTAGAAAAGCAAAACAGTCTTGTGCACCATTCTCCGAAGGGATCAATCTGGGGATTACAGTGGGTGCACAACTCAGAGAAAGGACAGCAATTACACATCATGCAGGTTACTTAGGAAAGTTCTATTTACTGTTAGATAACTTGCATTAATTCCAGTGGATCGGTGGCCTATTAAATCATGGGGGGAAAACACTGAAATACCAAATAGACAACTCTGAAATGATGTGAACTGTAAAGGCAAGCTGAATGACGATATATTTCCACATCTTTCCCTTCAAAACATAACAAAGCATTTTGCAGAAACACTTGCTCCAGTACACTGCATTTTACCAATAATGTTTTACAGAAAACTTGGCATTAAACTGGTATCAACAGAAGTGAAACTCTGGCAGTAGGACAAGTGGTTTATTTTTTAACTTAATTTTTTTTTTTCTACGAGAAAGGAAGCATTAAAAAGGGGGTGGTTGCATTAGCAAGTTTTTAATGGTGCTACCGACACGATTTTGTTTATCTTGCAACTTTTTTCCCCCCGTTTTTCCCTGTCCTCTTGCCCCGGCCCCGCCGGCCCCGCTCCTTCCTGGCTGCTCCAGGTGAGCGGCGGCCCCTTGCCAGCCTCTTCCCAGCCCTTTCCCAGCCCTGCAGGGAGAGCCTGTTCCCAGGCGGCACCTCGGACAGCCCGGCTGTCCCGCTGGGAATGCTGGCTGTGTCCCGGCACTCCTCCTCTGCCTGGGAGCACGGCGCTGGAACAGCCGGGGGGGCTGCAAACACAGCCCTGCCTTCATCTCACGGGCACCTCTGCTTGGAACCGGGTGCCTCGCTGAAAGAGCTGCCGGAGATTTAAAAAAAAAAAAAAAAAGAAAAAAAAAGAAAAATCTATCTAAAGGAAAAAAAAGGGAGAAGAAAAAGAAAGGCAAAATAACACATTGGGGAGAAAAAAAAGAAAATGTACTAAGTTAGAGAATCATAAGCTGTAAAAAGTAAGCACATATACATGATGAAGTCTGTAATGAAAACTTACAATTTCTCCGGTCTAAAAGGGGCTTAAAATACCTTTACCTTGTAAATTACTAAAAGGTTTTTAAACTAGTCAAGAGCTGTCCAGTGACCAAGTTCTCTGATACTAAGTATCTACTTGTTAATTACACTGGAGTGCAACAATCCCGAACAAAGCAATTGCAATGCAAACAAAATTTACGCACAACACCAATTCCTTCGTGGTTTTTTTGGTAGTGAAATGTTAGCAAAGGTGAAAAGTTTGCATAAAATGTAAAAAAATAAAAAGAGACGTCCATTACTGTATCATATTCACAGCATAGCTGCAATTACTGAGCACACACAGAGACAATCAAAATGGTTGTAGATACAGAATTCTGTTTGTGAGCCGAGTGTTAGTATCAGATCTATTTTTTTTGTGGCCACCTTCAGCTCTACAGTTCAAGTTACCATTTCTTTTGAACCCATTAAAGGTAAGATAGATGGTACATAAGGTGCACCTTAGATTGGCTATCTAAAGGATCACTGGAACCTCACACAGTAACAGTGTGTTGGCACTGGTAAATTCAAATCCCTCTCCTTGAAAAAAAAACCCCAGCTTCCTAACATGAACAATATTGACACGTTATTGTTATAATCAAATAAAATGTCAAGAGAATAATGAACCTACTGAAAATATTCATGTATTTATCCAGCCAGATAAATACAGGCTTCTACAGTCTTTGTATCAGCTGCAGGTATAATTTACAGTTGTGAGAAAAGGACAGTGCTTTATAGAATTTGTGTTCCACAACTGGTGTCATTGGAGTCTTTTTTCTTCCTGTCTGTCATGTCACACTTACTGGAGCTGTCACACGTGCATTGTTAAGTTTCATGCATTTTGAAGGAATGCCTAAAGTTACAAAGTCAGCTTTAAGAGGATTCTGCTACGTTTCAGTTGCAGTAAACAAAATGTCCTACCCAGATGCACAGGGGATATAAATAAAGGTCTCTTCTCTCCCTGTGGACAGGGCTCGGGATGAGGCCGTGCTCCTCCTGGGCTGTCACTCCACACTGGTGTGTAAAATGGGCTTTAGAAAGGAGGGTCAGTGTTGCCAGCAAACCAGAAATTTAATGCAAAAAAATCTTTTCTTGCCCCCTCTAATATCCCGTTTTGCTTTTTAAAAGATTAATCAGCATCTACGTAGATTAAATGTGAACCATAATTTAATAAAGGTGATTTTACTGAAGCTTATTACCAACACAAAAGCCCTCAAAAGGAAAACACCCCATGAAGTTTTTGCTATGTTGACTACACTAACAAAGTGCAGTGTGAATACTAAAATTTGCCTTGCAAAAAAAAAAAAAAAAAAAAAGGGAGGGAAATTGTGAAAAGCTGCTTCCAGACTTATTCAGTGAACTGTATTTTTCAGTTCATCCCAGGGGATATCAGTGACTAATCCATGAAAATTTCAAGTTTCAAATTTAGCCGTTTTTCTCTTAGGGCCTAAAAGCATTTTACTGAAGATTTTAGATGGTTGGTCAAAGCACAGAAATATTAAAAGGTCAACTCTTACATGCATATTCCCAGAAAAACTTATCAACAGCAATATAGTGTAATGAACTTTTTTTGGTCCACCAAAAATTTCAAGAAAACTTTACAGTGTTTTTTCTAGTGCAAACAAGTAACTTAGTAAGAAAACTGCCCAGGGAAAAACCCCAGACTTCTTGCCTCTTGGCAACAGGAGAATGTGACTGGGTTTGACGTGGAGAAGTCTCCCTGACTCAATTAGAAATACAGCTGCTTTGCAAAAAATTTTGAAGCCAAATACCAAAATTAAAGTTGACCTATAAAGCCCACATGACTTCTCTCATTTATCTGTAATAAAATTAAACAATTCCAGCAATCATTTTAACAAAATCACAAACTCTGTCCCTTCTGTACATGTGTGCAGTATGGGACACCTGGATACAGGTATGAATGTGTATGTATGCAGTTACAGTCTCATGCTACCACAGCCCAGTAAGTGTCAATACTATTAGAATAAGACTCTAAATTAATATTGTTTACATAATACTGCTCAATAGAAATCATAATATTTTTACAATGCAGCCTAAAGATTACTAACGAAAGGTTACATTTGAATTACAACAGGAAAATTACAGAAGGCACAGTCCAGGACCATTGTTTTTCCGGTTATACAAATAAATGCATCATTTAAAAAACCTGAATACAACTAAAATACAGGGTAAGAACAACACAAAAGAAGTTGATGGTAGCAGCACTGCACCAGCAGGAATTTTATCCCTCGGTGTTACCGCAACAACTCATCCCTACACCCAGAGAACACGCACAACTCCCTGCTCTGGGAATGCCTGGATGCAGGACCTCGCTCCTGCACCTGGAACCAGGAGGGAGACTGACACAAACACCAGGGATTTCATGGAATAAAGCACTGCACACGCAGACCAAACTGCTCCAGCACTCAGCTGGCAGCGCCCCGAGTGCTCAGCACAGAGGGGAAAGCAAAACAGGCACTTTGGATTCATTGTGGGGACTGGAAAAAACAAAAAAAAAAGCTTTAAGAAGCTTTAAAACCGTGCTTACACGACTGCTTGTGTAGCAAATGGGCATCCCACACTTACAGGGAAACATCTTTATAGGAGTATCAGGTTAACTGCATTAGTGTTCAGGTTTTACTGGCCCAGACATGAAAAAACTATTGGAAATCTATTGGAAAAGGCCCTTTTGTGATTGAACTTCAGCACAATTCCAGCTCATCTCTGCCCTTCCCTAACACAGAACACCATTTTGAGGCTGTCGCGCATTTTTCTTTCCAGAGGGGTTAACGCCAGTGGAAAACGTAAGGATCCTCTTACCACAGAAAAACTGAGCAGTGCAGTTTCCCAGAGAAGCTGCCTTTTTATTTTTACAGGTGCAACTGACGTCTGTCCTGTATTTTCTGCTCACCCAAGTATTAATTTAAAAACCACACATACATGAATGTATGATATGCAGCTATCTGTACCCAGGTAGCTTTTCTAAAACTTCACATACTTCTTTTTACTCAAGTACGTAATGGAAAGAGGCAACAGAACAGATTTTGACATAGGACAAATCAGGCAAATAAGTATTCACTTCAAATTAATTTTGCTGAGTTACACTAGGCCTGAATATAAATCTTTGTATTTAGTAAAATGTTTATCTTCAAAATGTACAGAATAGACTTCGTGATTTCCATAGGACACCTAAAGCCTGACAAAACCCCATGTTCTACAAACTATTTTTAAAATTTTTCATGATTTCTCTCTTTAAACTGATACCAACAGGGAAACAGAAATGGGTTCATATCAGAAATGGGACAGACAAGCGTCCACCAGTTGCTAAACAGAGAAGGCTGTTAAATACGAACGGTTCCTACTTGGTTTTCACTGCAGGGGTCACATTTGGAAACAATTTTTATACCAAAATTAGAAGCTCGTATTTTAATTTCAGCAACGTCTTTGTCTAGGAAATGAGTGAAGTCTTCCCCACCATTAAGCTTTACCAGGTACACTAGCTGGAAAAATCAGTGCCAGAAATAATAATGCTGAGGAATTAAGTTCACACAGTAAAATAGACTATTCTCTGCTCATTCTATTAATCTAAACCTTGCCAGGGATAAAGCTCTTTTTTAAACAGCAAAACAAAACAAAATCCTGAGAAGTTTGAGTCAGGAACATGCAAAGCAAAAAAATTCCAAAACGTTCCCCTCACTATGGAGCTTTCAGAAGAGGCACTTCTACAATGGCATCCTAAATGATCACATTGCATGCTGAAATGTTTAACACACACTGAGAAAAATTAGCTTTCCCTTGCATCAGGCACTTACTACAGTTATTGTAAGGTTCCAATATCTAAGGAAAAATAAATATTTTAAAATTTGAATATTGGGTGAGTATTTTCTTAACTTTTTTCTTTTAAACTCCAAGCTGCTACCCACATTTTAAAATTCTCCTACAGCTCATTAACTCCAAAGAAAGCACAACTGTATCAATGCTTTAAGACAAAAAAACTCCCCCAAAAATAAGGCAAATATCGTTGCCTTGACACTCTCTTTAGTTCCTAAAATCCTGCAGATAATAGAAAAGCAATACTAGTACTGAAAAATACGTGGTGAAACGAGATGGACTTTGTATTTTTGTTACTAAACATATTAATTATAACTAAGCAACACAAGGGGGTAACAGACTTACGTTAACCTGACAATATTATTTTTATTGGAAAACAGGTACGTACATCTTTCCCCCCGGCTTCCAATAAAAATCTAAAGGCAGTGGGCTTCGGGAATTTCCAGTAACAAATAAAGGACACGGAAGGGCTGGTTTCAGTGCTGCTGCAGTCAGCATCACTTGCTGCTCACGTTTGGTTCAGCTCTGAATGCAGGTTTTCACTCAAAGGGCACGATGTCTCAGTTGCTGCGCCACCTCTTTTGTTAAAAGAGCTCATTCTGCTGTATTACAGAATGCACTTTTCAATCTAAGAGTAGATTATTCGAAGGGTTTATTTAAATTATGCAACTGCAAGGAAACTTAAGGACAGATGTAACATTTTATTTGAAATGACTGGAACTCAAGGACACATTTTAACCTTAACCCTATTCATGTTGACAACTACAGAAGTCTCCAAGTTTACTACTGTAGTATTATTTATTTTTGTGATGGCAACATTATAACTCCCCCCAACACACCCAGATCCCTTGTGCTCAGTTTTAACCCTGCTGTGTTTTACACAACTTGGCTGTCATCAGCAATTAGGTTTTTTTTTTGGTTTGGGGTTTTTTTTTTTGATAGAAGAAAGATATATGGAAAAACAGTATGCTGAAGATAAGTGTTTGCAGTTTAATTATTTTATGATCAAAAACTATATTTCACGGATTTTACTGCTGAGCAAAGAAGGGCATATAGATGAAAAATAACCAACATCTTTCAGTGAAAGGTGATGGTTTTCTGTGTGCAAGTCTTCCAGATAATTTATCTCAGCTTCCATGTTTATATATGTTCCTTAGTCACAGCAACTAAAAATGAGATGCATCACATTCTGCCACCAGTTACTTTTGAAGCCAAAAGGAAAAAAAAAAAAAAGGAAAAAAAATCCCAGCCTTTTTGCATAAAATCAGTGATAAGACAGGGAAGTTCTAGCTGTCTTTGGCTTAGGACCCCATGCTGGCTGTGCTCAGCCTCACAGGGCCCTGTGTGTGTGTACTGACACAACACACGGAAAAAGTTATGGAAAAGGTGCTGAACACAATCTGCTGGGACACAGCATCACATTTCCTTAGGGGCTGAGAAAAAAGGCTCATCCCGAGACCTCAGAGGCCCAGGTTTGCTGCTGCCACTGCCATGTGCTTTCCCACTTTCTTTTAAGAGAAGAAACCACTGATTTTTACTAGTCTGTACTTCTTTCTTTGGAAGAATCCAGTCAGGGGGGAAAAAAAGGAAAATTTTAAGGCTGAAAAGTGAGCAATTGAATTACAGGGGCAAGACCCAAGCCATATATTTAGTCCAACGAGGGATTAAGTGCCACAGCCACTGGTAATTAAGGAGCTAATACGTCCTCTTTGGAATAGTTTGACTTTTCCTGTGGCTGCGAGCGCGGCGCGGCCGGAGGTTGGGCTGAGGCAAACCTGATACTCTGCCTTTCTCCGCCAGCACGTGCCGAAATTAGTTCTCCATTTTGTGGTGGCCCTCGGAGAGCAATTCCCATTGAGAAGGGAACAAAGGCCGTGACCCCGGGGTCAGAGTGTAATGCAGGAAGCATGACCTCCCCTTTGTTCAGAACAGCACTGTTTACTCTGCCTAAGTAAAGATCACCAATACATTAACTAAAGAGGATTAAAAAGGTCATATCCCTAGGGATGGAGCTCACGCAAGTGGCAACTCTCTTCAGTCACTAAATCATTTTACTTCCCCACCTACCCCCCCTTCAAAAAAGAGACACCTTAAGCTGCCATGTCTCAATGGCACAGTTACTTTCAGAGCAGAAGTCTGCAGCCTGCTGCTTGGAAGTTATTTTAAAAGTTATCAAAATATTTTAAGTGAAAACTTACTCCCTCAATACAATTTTTAATTTTATATCTCCTTTAAAAAATTCTGAGTTGATTTATAAAACGGTTTGGGTCTTAAAGTGGTTATTAAAAAGTGTGATTTTTTGCAGCTATTGTAAATGCGATTCTTAAAATATCCTGTAGTTTGTGGATGGGTAGAAAAGTTGCCTGTTGCTGTAGACAATTGCTAACTCCACGATGATTCATTTGCAAAGAGGAAAACAAGGAAAATAAACTGAAAATATGCTGCCTATAAAATTTCACATATGCTGATGGCTAAACTTTTATCAGGCTGAACAAGCACTTCTTTTAGCTGTTAAGATTTCTCTTACCAACTTTTCATAATACCTTAGAACGTCATTATTAATACGAGTATTAACAGAAACATCCCTTGAAACAGCTAAATTAATGTTGCATTGCTAACACACAGGAGTCAAGGTGGCCAGCTAGGCAGCATGTTGGAGTGTCTCCTTTCCACTCTCTCCTCCAATCCAGTGGCCTGCTGGACGATCCCAACTTTTGCTTTGTGCCCTGTTCCTCATTTGTGGTGATGTGGCTCACTGGGATGCAGATGTTACCATCAGTCAGCCAGGATGGGAGGAAAAGAGCACATAGGAGAGAGTGGTCCAGACTAAGACATTTTCCCTTCTCTACCCTCCAGCAGAAACACCTCTGATGAAGCTGAATATTATCTTAGAGGTTGCAGAAGAAAATAATAGGATTAAGGGCAGGCAAGGGAGGCAAGCTTTTTGCTGCAGGGAGCTCAGCACCACAGACAAACCCCACACAGGGTTTGTAATCAGTTGGAATCAGCATGGGATCACCCAGCACCAGCAACCCTGACAGGAGGTGCAGGAGTGGCAAACTCAAAAAACCAAGGTCCTAGAGCACCACAGGACAGCATGGACCATACGGGGGAAGGCTGAGAGGATGTCCTTCCATGCTCAGACACTTTGTGCAAAATAGCTATTTTTGGATCCATAACAGTACGTGCACCTTTCTGGTTTCTAGCAGCATGAATTAATGCAAGAGGTGCGGCCAGCTGGGGTCTCATTACACCCAGCCTGCATTGGCCCTCCTTCACCCACCACTGCAGTTCCCCGCTCCTGGGGTTTCCCATTTTTTCTCATCCCAGTAAGAGTAGGAAACTTAGTGCCATCAGGAAAACCAAAAGGAGAAAGTGTTCCCAGCACGCATGGCCCACAGGAGCACAGTGTTGAGCCCAGATGGCTCACAGCAGATTCCAGCATGGCCAAGAGTGAAGAAGAAACTTCCAACCGTGTGTCTGCACCTTGATGGGAGGCATTCCCACGGCAGGGGGTCAAGGGCTGGCACTCAGGGTAACTCTCACCTGTCCAGTTCTGTGCCTGGAACAATCAAATGCAGTAATGCACTTTCCAGTGACTGCTGTTCCCTGAAATCTGAGATGAAAGGACTGGGCTATTTATTATATACCAGGAGTCAAGGGAAGAACAGTGAAGTCAGAAAGCCTTGACAACAAGTTTAGAAAAGGTTGTGTCCAGGACCACGCAAAAATGTACAGAAGATATTAAAAATAAACAACCTGGAATACAGCGCAATATTGCCACCTTGCATGTTCATCAGATCTTCTCACTGACTTCAATGGAAACATTCTGCTTTTTGGCACAAAAGATTATGCAGGCATAGTATATCCACCAGGAAAAAAGGGTAACAAAATCTGCAGACACAGAAGGAGCAGGTGGGCAAGAGCAATGCGAGTACTGAGCAAAGCTTTGTATCAGGCTGAGGCAAAGAGGTACCTTTTCCAAAAAGCACTGGACTGAAACAGCCAGAACAAAGAATATACTTAGACATTAAGGTTTAAAAATGGAGATTGGGAGCATAAGGACTGAACCAGTGACATAAGGACAATTTATTGACATACATTAGAAGCAGGAAGACTGCACAACAATTGTCTGGCAAGTCTGAAATAGTACTGGGAAACAAAGGGAGTGAAGAGAACGAAAAACACCACAGAAAAGAGAATGGCTGATTATGACCTTGAGCTATTTAGTCGTGCAGAAGAGGAACCTTGCTTTTTCTCACCCTGTATGGCCATACAAACATTTCTTGTTAGCTGGGTTCCTAAGATGGAGTATTCATAAAAAATAAAAAATACCCACTACTTCTTCCAGTGGAAATTCCTAGTCTTTCCTTTTTCAGGTCTCTTTCACCTTCACACTAGCCAGCAGCACCCTCCCTCCAAAACGGGAAGCAAAAACACCACTTTGGAAAGTTATGGAATGAGATGTCCCTTCTCTTTAGCAGAAAAACAGGAAATGTGACTTTGCTCCATCCTCCCCAAAAATGGGCAATGCAAGAATTTTGTGCCACAATCTTGACCCTACCTCATATTCTAAGATATGCCTCTTTATCTCCTGATGCCCAGAAACCCAGACAGACCAAAAGGTACTTTTTAGGTTAAAAAGAAGTTATCAGGCTTAATACAGATGGAAAAATCTATGATATTCAAATCATCAAATTGTCCCCTCTGGTCCTTTCAAATAGCAAATACCATTAATCAATTCTTTTGCAAGTAAAGGGTAAAAGAACAGCAGACAGCAAAACAGAAAGTGCTGAAATAACTGGATAAATTAAAGGCAAGCAGTCCAAGGTTGGAGGCAGGGTTTCCAACAAAAATCTGCTCTCTTCTATCAAGAATGAAAGGATAGCAGTCCTCAAAAATAGCCACAAATGATGATCCAGATTACATGCCAATGAATTCTGTGATTCAGTAAACCGTCTGCAAGGCTACTTTGAAAGATTATAACTTTAATGGCTGAGCAAGGATTACATAACGGAGAGAAAAACAACATTGATAACAATGAAAAATACGTCTTTTTAAACTTTGACTGCATCCGCAGAATACATTATTATTTATTTGGCCTTTCCAAAGGGCTTTGACAAAGTGACTCACGAAGACCATAAAGAAAACACAACAGTCACGACTGGAAGTTGGAGTCACGATTAAAAGCGAGCTAAGCAGCCAAAAGTAAAAGGCAGGAATGAAAAGACATTTTGACAAGAGAAATGTTAAGAGCTGTTTCACGCAGAGGCCATGCTGGTATCAGCTTTTAACTTTAGTTCGTGTCCAGAAAGATCAGCTGTAAAATAAGAGTGGCAAAAAGGACAAGTGAGGGGAGAGTACTGGGGTTACTGAAGGGTTTAACCAAGTTGAGTGAATGTAAAACAAAATAATTTTTTTTTTTTGTAATTGCTAAGGAGATCATATTGCAACATTCTCAAAGGGAAGAGACCTGGGTGCCACCATAACAAATCAACGGAAACCTTCAGGGATGCAGCAATGTCAGAAAAACCAAGCAGGAAAACAGAATCCTGTATTGAAAACATTATCCTTCTAATATCCCCCTGCCAGGGAAACAGCTTCCTGGAGAATGCTAATGAGCCTTACCTCATTAAAGCTACAGAAGTAACAGGAGTGCAAGGGCAGATGTCTAAAACAATGTGACTTATAAGAGACTGCCGTACACGAAGACATAAAGCGATCAAACCATTTCTGTGAGCAAGCACGTGAGCAGGTGGGAACACAACAGAGGCACAGTTTGAGAGTCAAGATCTGCAGTCTGACTTTCTCTCCTGCTTCCAGTCTCAGAAGCGAAATAATTCAGCTAAATTAAACAAGCAGTAAGTTCAAACTACAGGAATATGGTTTTTTTCAATGTGCAGCCTGAGCACGTGAAGATCAATGCCATCATTAAGGGACATCAGTGGGAATCTGAAAGAAAGTGATTCTATCCACAGCCTACAAAAATACAGTGTTGAGTTGGGATTGTTTGCTAGAAAGACCACAAGGACCTTTGCACAAAGCCAAGGGATCTTCCTGCCCCACTTTCTGACAAGGACAGGGTATTCCAAAAGGATCTGATGTTGGTCCTCTTCGCCCTCCACTCTCTTATCAACTAACACTTCATAAAAAATGTCAGACTTGGCGTTAATTAGACTGTGGGTCTGATCCAATGCAGCAATTTCTACTTTTGTTTTCTATGGCCAAAAGAAATGGCAAAAAAAACCAGACGAGCTCACTTTAACTAAAGTGAAATCCCTCATCCTCCACGCTGGTTACGGTGCCTGATACCACACTGTCAGTGCGTCGCTCGAACATCACAAAAACACTTTAAAATGTGCATTTTTACCTTGCCACCTGCTCTCCTCCACCCCAAATAATCAGCAAACACCTAAATTATCAGACACTCTTTTACTATATAAATACATTTCCTTTTTTACCTCACTATCATTTTCTCCCATCCATGCGTCATTATTTGCAAAAACCCATTGAATAATGTAAGAGAGTCCAAGTTGTGTGTCAGATGCTGGGATTTTGCCACTCCTGTGGTGGTTTGCTACACTCAGCCTTTGGTCCTGTGGCTAACAATTCACCCAAGCTGTGAGAACACCTCACCACAACCCACACACTGCTGCTCTTCAAAGAAAGGCAAGGATACATAATTAAGAGATGATGAGCTCAAATTTAAGACAGGAGATGTGGGAGCAGATTCTGTAACCACACCGGTGGAGTGGTTTTACTACTGAAGTTTCTCCAACTCCATTTTCACTCAGGGTATCACTACAACTCACACATTTTCAAACTAGATTTGTAGAAGCAGAGGGGAGAAAAGGGAATGCTAAAACCATGCCACTGCATAAAAACAGTTGTAACACCAATTGTACAGAACTGAAATTGTAAATCAGCATTATTAACAAATTGCCCTTACAAGTGCGGCCTATGTCTTAAAAAAGAATATATGTATATATAGTTTTACTAAAAATACTACCAAAATTTCATCTCACAAGAATTGTAACCCAAAAACATTCTCAGTCCCATTTCAAGACTTTATGATGCTGTAATGGTGACCATAACACAAAGAGCTATAGACAGAAGTATCTGTGTGTCCACGTGCCAGCTCAGTGGCTGAAGGCACAGCACATGGCATGGAAATGAAAAGCCAGATGTGGGTACAGATCCACTCCAGCACGCACAGGATCGGTCCCTTGCTGGCTATTCAGAATAAACAAAATGTTCAAACCACTTTTCTTATTATTCTACAGAGCTGAAACTACTTTTTGTTGTTCTTGTCATGACTGATTAGGGAAAGAGGTGAAAAATCTGGAGCAAAATACGATGTGAATAAAGCTACCAAACTCAAGCGAGGACCACTGACCAGCCTTCAGACACAAGCATAATAAACAGCAAGATTACATGCCCGCTTGTTTTCTGATTAAAAAAAAATCAATCAAAAACTCAGTTTTACCTAAAAGAAGTCTTCGTTTTGCCCCGATGCAGAACCACATCTCCACAAACCAGAGACCCTTTACAGGGCCAGGGCCTCCCAGCATCAACCACACCCTCCTCTTCCTCATTTTTTTCCACTGACCATTAAATACTTTCCAAGCCAGGCCCTGGAAAAAAAATAACACAAAATAAACCCCTTTATTTTAAATGGACATCAGATCCCATATTGCTGATTTAATTAGGCAGATTAGAAACAAATTAATATATTTGCACGCACGCACATATTGGTATTTTCTGTTTCATTTCAAACAAATTTGGTAGGCCTGACTTGGATCTCTATTCAAACCGCAGGAAAAAAATAATGAAAAGGTGTTCTGTGCTGACAGCAGAACCAAGCCCTCTGGCTATCTCTTTTTAGAGTTTTATGTGACATGTTGTCCACTCGTACTGGAAAAATTCATAGAATTTCAGATACTTTTCAGAGCATCTTCACTCAAGCCTATATGTTTTGTAGCAGTAATAGATGGCACAACAAGACAAGCTGAGAGAGACATCCCAGAACTTGGCTCTTCAGGGATTCTATGGATTTGACACTCAGGCAGATCTAGGACTCTACTTAAAAACCAAAAAAAAACAACAACAAAAAAAGAAGTAAGACTCTCCCGGCTAATACATATCACTCAAATGATTTGGATCACACTATCTGCAGCACAATTAATAATGACACTGTATAGGAAGTATCACACAACATGTCCTTACTCTTATTATACTTCACACAATTTATTTTATCCATAATTCGGCAGTACACAGAACTATCTGGAAATTGATTGTTGCCATAAACTGTTTTGCATATTGTGTCATCTGCTGGCTTTAATTCATTATTTAAATGATACTGTAATTATACTACATTTCATATTCTATTTAACCAGAGAATAGTCAGTATGAATACAAAGTGATAAAGCAAACTTCCCCCCAGATCTCAAAACCCACCTCCTTGTTTCCAAATAACCAGCTCCAGCATTCAACAACAAAGCAAAAATACAATATTTAGGGTTCGGCAACTTAAGCTCAATTTTTTTTGCAAATGAAAAACTGCACAAAGATATTATTTAGCTACCATTAGGACTGTGAAATTGATACTAAAATAAGCTGCTTATTTATTTAAATTCAGAACTAATATGTAACCTGGATGCACAGCTTCATGCTATTATGCTTGCTGAAACAACAAGCTAATATTAAAATAAGAACAGAGATTACGTTGAGATGCGTGTTAGAGGATGACAACATACATTACAAGGAATATATTAAATAATGCCAAATCAAAAATAATTTTGCAATACCAGCATCTTCTACATATTTAATCACGTACAATTGTAACCCACAGAAAAACCCTGCTATAAGCAAGTGATACACTTCACTCCTACTCGAGGGGTTTGCAGTTCCATGCAGTCCTACAGCCTAACAGGTTTCCTATATACAACTCTGAATTCTCAAAGCCTGCAGAATGCTGTTTGCATACACAATAAAATATATCTAATTGACTTGCAGAGTATATCAATACTGAAGTCTTTCAGACGTGGTTATTCCCACAGAAATCTTTGTTCTCTAAACTACAGAATATTAGATAAATCTGCCACTATACAGTGGAGTGCTCCAGTACACCACTGACTTCTAAATCCAAATACACACTACTGGAAAATGCTAGCACATTGGTATTTTACTGCTCTGCAAAGGTTCACCCTCGCAAGCCCTCCCATCCACATATTCCACACAAGAAAAGCACACTTACTCCAGACTGTCTGCATTCCTATTTACGGAGATGCTCTGCAATAAAGGGAGCGAACAGAAATCCAAGGGTTAACAGAAGAAACAAACAAACAAAACCAACCTAAACCAAAACAACAAACCCCACCACCAAAATGTCCAGCCGTGCTGCAGTCCTTGCAAGAAAAGGAAAATGTTCAGCAGACAACAGCCTAACAAAAAGCAAACAGAGAATTTAGTGCTGCAATTGCCTGGATACCAGCTTGGGATTTAGGCAGCCTTGGATTACAAGGACTATTCCCTTGAAAATCCAGCCCACAGTTCCTGCACTGTTTTCTACCAATACCACATCCAAACTGTGACTAAACACCTCATTATGCTTCTCTGGCACTGTCTGAAGCACACATATTGTACAATTTTCTGGGGCACCTAAAAGCGGAGGAAAAAAAGCAGCTGGTTTTTACCAATTGGTAAAGAAACGAAGAACAAGTTCCCTGCAAAAGCTTGCATGATCAATAAATCTTTTTTCCCCCCCACTTTTTGTCCTGTGTAGGCAACAGGTGACAAAATACAGCCTCAATCTTCAGCTTTAAAAATAAGAAAATGCATGTAGTCTTCGAGACACCTACACTATAATATATCCTTTCTTTGTAAATTAAAATAGAATGAAGAGGCTTAGCTGGGCCTCTATACTGACTTCAGACAGTAAAGGCTTTTCTAAATACTTTTTGTAGAGGTTTCATTTAAAGAAAATACCAGTCCTCACAGTTACAAATAATAACTAGTAACTTGAGATAACAATCTGGTATTGACACAAATGGCACTTTCAAAAGAATATTTCTCTACAATCTCTTTTTTCTATAACTTGCTAATTGATCTTAAATACGTAGATGAATTATGAGGCAATAACCTCCAATTTTCTTAGCTCTTACTCCAGACAAACATTACATTCTGATTTACGGACATCTGAAATATTTCATTTACTGTTCACAGCATTTAAACAGTTAATCTAATTTATGGGAAGTAAGAATTCCACATTAAAGATTCTTTCTATTTTCTCCTTTAAGCTTCACCACTTCAAAAGCGTTTTCCCCATCCCTTATTATTTAGAAATAATCTCCCTTTGTGCACTGGACATACTACAGGAGTCCAGGAGGCCGTGGAGGTGATACGATTCCTTTGCCAGTCCCCAAACTGCTCATTAAAGAATTTCACTCCCAAATGTACACACGCAGCTGGTCAGGGAATGATTCTGCTGCATTCAGCCACATCTACACTTCCACAGCGAGCCTCGAAATAAAAAACCACAAAAAGGATCAGCTCCCATCGCTGCACATTTCCCGAGTCTCAGACTGCTCACCCTGTGTTTGCAAGGCTGTGCTGCAGCAGTACACCTGTGTCTCCTTAGCAAAAACCCCACCACAACAGGCTAAAAACGTTTCCGTTCTGTTAATACCCATTGCTCAGACCATAATTAAGCAGAATCTTTCTTTAAAGACAGGATTCCCTGAAATATTTACACCCTTACAAACAGTTTTCTATTTCGGAAAGCTTTGCAATTTCTTCCCTTTGCAAAAATTCAGCTGTGCAGCACCAGCGAAGAGCTCTGGGTACAGCAGATGGTTAAAATTCTGCATCATTTTTAAGAGCCTAAGAAAAAGCACTGCCTTTTTTCGGGGGAGGGCGGGGGTGGAGGAGAGGAGAGAAAAAAGCTGAGAACAGCAATTTGCAGCCCTTTTTTTTTTTTTCCTTGACAGCAGCAAGCCCCGCCTCAGTCTGGCCCTTCCTCCAACCTCTGCTAACCTAAAAACCAGCGCCAGCCTGGCAGCGGGCCAGGGATTCAAAAGTAAACATTATCCTCCTGCCATTTTCCAGTGCT